>CM036763.1:13540000-14000000 GCA_020796225.1 Arion vulgaris | reverse complement strand
CTCCATGTCGACAACTTGTTAACCAGTCTTTGTGATTTTATATGATCCGAGCCTAAGAGCGATTGTACGTTGTGCTTGTTATGAACCTACAAGTGAGCCAGCACATCAGATTTCTGCAACGATGTCTATCTCTCAAAGATAGATAAACTGATTAAACACCCACAAATTCACCAGCTATGTTTACTACTAGTGAAAAATACGGGACTAACACCGTGTTCCCCAATATACATCATGGTATGAAAAAAGAGTGAGAGCCGCGGAAGCGTAGTTGTTAGTGAATTCGCTTCTCAAGGCTGGTGGTCTGGGTTCAGCTCCCGCAGTGGAGTGGAATTTTTACCGACTGCGACGGCTCTCATGTCGATCCAGCCTCAACTGGGTACCAGACATGCTCTGGGAAAATAAAGGCGACCGACGTGATGCTGACCAATGAAAAATACAGACCTTACACTATATTGCCCTATATACCCCAAGGTATGAAAGGGTTTCTTTACTTTATAAAAAAAGAGTTGATTGTTTTTCTTATCTTTGATTTTCTGTGAAGTGAAATGAAGTGTCTACGCAGAATGTTGGATGTATCAAAAGAGACTGACTTAGAACTAAAGACATCAGGAAAAGGTAGGTGCAATATCAGTACTGAACTTCATCCAAAAATAACAAATGAAATGGTTCGGTCACATCAGCAGATGTTGGATACAATGGAAAAGGCTGTCCACGCAAAGGGTTGACCACAGAGATAACAGAAGTGGTTAAAATCACGGTTTATGAAGTGCATACAAAAGCCCGTTCTAAAAATCTCATATTCTCCTAAATATTCTGGGAGACAAAACAGTATTAGAGAAATGAAGAGAGAAAGAAGAAAGGAAGAGAAAACAAACAAACAAATAATATCCTGTCGCAGTCAATCGTCTTCGTCCGTTTAATTAAAGGGTTTAAAAGCCGAAGGATTCACTTCATTGCACCGGGTTTTAACCCATATGGCTCGGTCCCCCTCCGCAGAAACGGCACGCCACCTGCCGAGAGTATTGCAAAAGCACGAACTCCGTAGCTCCAGCAACAATCCTAGGGGTCTCTGGAAAAACTGCACTCGTGGACAGAATGGCGCGGTCCGGACTCGAACCCACCACCTTCGACTCACAAGGCAAAGGGCTTAACCACTTGGCTACAGAGACCTTCGTCAGTTAAATTGTAACCAACCGTTTTGTGCCAGGGCTCTCATGGGAGACAAAGAATAGTAGCACTGTGATCTTAAAAACATGTCGTAAGAGGCGACTGAAGTAGGGCCTAGAGAAGCTACCACCCTAGTAAATAAAAAGCGTCGCAGAAATCGGATGTGCTGGTCCTACTTGTAGGTGCATACTTGGCACAGCTTATTCTCTTGTGCATACTTGGTGCTCTTATGCTCAGATCACATACATATCACACAGAGTGGCTTAACAAGTGGTCCATATGGAGCGTTCAAAGAAGAAGAAGAAATATCAAATTAAATGATTCGGTCGCATAAACAGATTATCAATAGACAGTGCACCTCAAAGAGCGATATGGCTCCGATACAATGGATACAAAGCAAAAGGCCGGTCACGCAAAAGATGGACTTCAGAGATAACAGAAACGACGCTATTTATGAACCTCACGCAAAAGCCCATTCTAGAAATCTCTTCTTATCCTGACGATGTAAGGCAAAACAGGATTGGAGAAAACGAAGAAAGAAGATGTTATATTGCAACTAGCCCAATGATAATATTTCTAGTTAAAACTATGCAATAACATTTTCGACTTCCGCTTTTAAAATAGGACAATATGGCGACATTTATATTCACTAATTATCTTTATGTCTGCGATTAAAGTTTACACTACCGCGTGAGAACACAACCGTAAACAAAACCTTTGCTGAAGTTTATTAAATTTTTTAATTAAAATTGCGATCTAATACGAAAGATAAATAAAAAATATGTTTATCTTTCAAGAAAAGTTTATCTTAACAAATAATAACAAAACGGAGAATTTATTAAAATATTGTTTTTGTTTCAGTGTGTTTTAGCAAAAAAATTAAAATATTTTTAGGTAGTATATTTTTGGTTATCAAAACAAAGATCGTCTACAATATTGTTTTATCTCTCTTTCTTCTTCTTCTTCTTCTTCTTCTTCTTCTTCTTCTTCTTCTTACTTCTTACAACGTTCCATATCGACAACTTGTTTAGTCAGACAATTATAGTTCTTCTGACATATAATGCGAAGAGAAGTTTTAGAACATTTGTTGACAGCGAGTAAAATTCAGGAAAGGAGATATCGTAGAAGGCAAAGAGAGAAGATGTTGGATGGTCTGACATCATGTTTCGATAAAAGATCGACATCCGAACTGGTTAACTTCATCTTCTTCTTCGAACCTTCTATATCGACCACTTCTTAACCACTCTGTGTGATTTGTATGTGATCCGAGCCTACGAGCCATTCTACGTTGTGGCAGTTATGCTCTTATAAGTAGACCAGCACGTCCGATTTCTGCGACGCTTTTTATTTACTAGGATGCACGTGCGGTACCGTGGCCAGCAAGGGAAACAAAGAATAGTTCCACTGCGACCTACAAGGCAAGTCGTAAGAGGCGACTAATGTAGGACCAGGAAAAATACCTAATAAATAAAAAGCGTGCAGAAATCAGATTTACTGGCCTACTTGTATGCGCATAACTGGTACACCGTCATTACTTTGGTTCAATCACATACAATCACATACAAATCACATACAAATCATACAAATCCATACAAATCACATACAAATCACATACAAATCACATACAAATCAATACAAATCACTACAAATCACATACAAATCACACAAGTGGTAACAAATGGTCGATATGGAGCTGAAGAAGAAGAAGAAGATTTACTAGATTAACTTTCCTACGCCCATATCAGTTGCTCTTACGACATGCCTTGCAGGTCGAAGTGTTACTATTCTTTGCTTCTCTACAGAACCCGGTAACACATAGGCGATCTCTTTGTCATGAACATTCCTACAGACATTTTGTTTCTGCTTGTTTGTTTATATTTTCTTCAACTTACTAATAATAATAATAATAATTCCTCTCGTACCGCTATACGTTACATAGGGCCTGCAAGTAATTTATCCATACCGCTCTATCCTGGGCAACTCGCTCAATCTCCTCCATGGAACTGAGACCGATATTTCTTGCCTCTCTCAGGAAAGTTCGCTTCAGGGTCTCCTTAGATCGACCTATCTTTCTTGAACCCTTTGCATCCCACTTCAATGCCTGCTTTGATATTCTTTGATCATTTCTCCTCAAGGTGTGCCCAACATGTCTCCATCTTCTCTTTCTTATAACAGTTGTCACTAGTGGTTGACCAGACATGTCTCTGATTTCACCACTTCTCCTGAATTCGTTCCATTTTATATTCATTATTTTTCGCAGACATCTATTTTCAAATGCATTCAACTTGTTTTCTATATCTTTAGTCATTTTCCAACTCTCGCTGGCATATGTTAGGATTGATACAACATTTGAATTGAAAATTCGTAATTTAGTTTTAATACTATATAACTTGCAGTTCCATATTTTATTTAGACTTTTAAAAGCTGATGTTGCTTTGCCAATTCATATCATAATTTCTTTTTAACATTTCCTGTACAATCAAAATTGCTACCCAAATAGGTGAACTGCTCTGTTATTGTTATCATTTTAGATTCCAGTGTGATATCTGCATTACTTGCCATATGTGTCTTCATTATATTTGTTTTTCATAGCTTATCTGCAGTCCAACGTTTGATGCTATAGATGACAAGTTGTCTGTTTTTCTTTGCATATCTTGGTTGTTTCTACTTAACAAGGCAATATCATCTGCAAAATCCAAATCTTCTAGTTGACTATTTTCTACCCAATCAATGCCAGTTTTGCCCCTGCAACATTTCCGCATCACCTAGTCAATGGCCACTCCAAACAAAGAGATAGAATACAGCCTTGTTTTACTCCGGTTTCAACCATAAACCAGTCGCTGTGTCCACCATCAGTGCAAACTGCACACTGTGAACCATCATAGAGGCTCTTTATAATGTTTATTATTTTGTCTGGTATTCCATAGCATCTCAGAATATTCCACAGAGAGATTCTGTGTAGACTATCAAAGGCTTTTTAAAATCGATGAAATTTAGTATGAGTGGTTGTTGCTTCTCAATATGTTCCTCCAAAATTAGTCGTAGGGTAATTATTTGGTCTAAGCAGCTTCTCCCAGGTCTAAAACCAGCTTGTTCTTCTCTCAGGGTTGTGTCCACTGCTCCTTTGATTCTATTAAGAATGATTTTGCAGAAAGTCTTGCAGAAAACTTACTAATACTATCTTTCATATGTATATTTGTCATTCAAAATGATATCTGGTTAGTAATGCAATGTCAATAATTAGTTCTTCCCCATTCAACTCCCAACGGAGCACAGGTCTTCAACTTTTTCCAGGTCTCGTGTCATCCATTCTAACTCTTCCCACATCTTACCTATCATTTTAATATCAGTCTCAATCTCTCTTCTCCCAGCATTTCTAGGCCTCCCTACTCTTCTTTCCCTGCTGGTTCCAAAACAGTGATGTTTAGTAATGATTCCGGTCGGTCTTCTCAATGTGTGTGCTATCCATCGTTAGCGTCTCTTCCTTGCTCTCTTCCCACTGGTATCTGCTTAGTTATTTCTCTTAGCTAATCGTTCGTAATCTTATCATATTATCTCAGTCCCTTTATTCTTCTTAAACATCCATCTACGAAGGTCTGTAGTTTTCTGGTGGTTTCTTTTGTTGTCCTCCATGTTTTCGAGCAGATAGACAGATAGACAGACGAACAGACGGACGGACGGATAGACGGAAGGACGGAAGTAATACAGCAATTACTTCACATGTGATTGACAGATTCTCAATTTTGTGTTTGTTTTGATCTCATTTGACTTCCATATCTTATTCAATGCAATCAAGTTTACCTTTGCTTTTTGTCAAATAATCAGTTAAGTTTGTATTTATATCAATGTGAGCTCGATCACAACACAAGCGTATCTGGTTCAAACTTCATGGCGGACAAGTTTGGAAGGAAGCAAATTAGTTTATTTGAATTTTTACGAACTAGACAAATAGACCGCACCGTTCAGAAAGCAAAGGCAAACTACTAAACGTATTTTTTTTCCGATCCAGAAACGCTTGAGCTTTCATCATTCCGGCTCGGTGTCATGGACATCGTAGCCTTTCGGTTCAGTGCCACAAACACAGTAAATCTGGAGAACCTGTTGCTTTTCTGCCAGCCAGCGGAATTGAACCCGCACACACAGGGAGCTTGTCACCCGTCGTCCAACGCGCCACGAAAACGGTGGGCAGGCTGGCATGTGGGGCCTTGAAAATCAACGAATGCGTTTAGGGCCTACCAAACCATTGTGCAACGTATACACGTTCTTGGCAAAGATCAAACATATTACAAAGAGTGATTCAAATTGGTCGTAAAGAACGAACGTAAAGAAGAAGAAGAACGAATCTTTTACTGTTGTTGATGGCTACGTCTTATAAAGAATATTACACGATTTTCAAGCTGTTTTAAAATAAATAAAAGCGTTATATCAAGTACTGTTCCCTTTTTTCACATCAAAACGATATCACTACCAAGTGCAAACCAGTATTCGTGAAATAACTGCGTCTCCTATAAGATTATTCTTCTTCAATGTTACATTGCG
Organism: Arion vulgaris; assembly: GCA_020796225.1. Lineage (NCBI taxonomy): Eukaryota > Metazoa > Mollusca > Gastropoda > Stylommatophora > Arionidae > Arion > Arion vulgaris. Next base: position 13,994,294 of record CM036763.1, on the reverse strand, counting down.
ACCACTCATATTCAGGTGACGTTGCACATGCGATTGTTACATCAAATTATGTACATATTTTATCAAGTCTTGAACAGCTATAACATTTGACTAAATTTTCTCAATTTGAACTCATACATCTAGATTTTTTTTTAATTATTTTTTGGGGAATGTCGGCTACTAATTCAAGCGTATTTCCGGAGTCTAAAATGGTGCGTCTGGCAAATTTTTGCTCGATTACTTACTTTCCTAAGCACAAATGTTCCTCATCATTTAGTCGACCCTTACTAAAATAAATACGGTCATTATTTTATGTATCAATATCTCAAGTGATATTTCACTTCCACACTTAATCTTATCTTTCATGTGTCGCTGTACCGCCCATGTAGTGCCGAGGACCGCAAGGGAAGCAAAGAATAGTACCACTGCGACCTACAAGGCATGTCGTAAGAGGCGACTGATGTAGGGCATAGGAAAGCTACCCTAGTAAATAAAAAAAAGCATCTCAGAAACAGGGTGTACTGGCCGACTTTTAGACGCATAACTGGCACAAAGTACACTCTCTCTTAGGCTCAGATCACATACAAATAATACCGAGTGGTTAATAAGTGGTCGGTATGGAGCGTTCAAAGAAAAAAATGAAGATCTATGTATCAATATCTCTAGTGATATTTTATGTCTAAACGGAATCTTATCGTTCATTTCTCCAGGTCTGTACCTCAAGTGATAGTGAGCTCGATCACAAACCCAAGCGTTCTTGGTTCAAACTCAACGGTGGGCAAGTTTGGAAGCATATTCGTTTCCATGTGATTTTTACAAAAGGTAAAAATAGACCTCAACGTTCAGAGAGCAATGACAAACTACTGAACGCGTAAGTGGTGCCTAGAAAATCAACGACCCGTTTACTGTGGTTGATGGCTAGGTCCTGTAAAGGATATGCCACGATTTTCATTTCATAATTACGAGCTAGTGTTAAAATTAGACACCAACAACACATGAAAAGATGAACATTATAACAACCGAGATTAAATGTCTGCAAAAAATAGTGGAAGCAACAATGACAGATACGATTAAAAACGAAACTGTTAGAAACATGAAAGAAACAATATTAGTGCATGATGATATTAAGAAACAAGAAACCAAATGACTTGGTTATGTAACACGATTACCACGTAACGGTACGTAACGAGCAATAATATTCACGGTGGCGGCTCGTCATTAAGGGCCTGCGAGGCTGGGCACCAAGAAATATAATGTGTAAAGTATATTTATTACTTTAAAAATTAATTTTTTTCATAATTATTACTGTTTGCGTGATACTGATGATTAGCTTTGAAAGTTGAATATATAGTGCAAAAATATAATATAGTCCGAAATTTAGCGTTGTTCCTGCCTAATTATAGTTCGTTCCAAAATTCGTGATCACACTAAGGTTTAATTTGTACGAAATCTATCTGATGGATACAAGTAATTTTTTTGCATGTAGTCTTATATACCTCACGACGTTACGAATCCATGTTTAACTAATTAGTAGGTAGCTTAGTTGATGCAAAAACGTTTTTGTTATATAATTTTGCATAAGCACAACAAAATGATAATCAAAGTTTAGAATTTACAGTAATACTCAAAATGGTGGCGAATGATTGCAAAGGCGTAACCCTATTACATATTATAAAAAGCAATGTGACATGGTTAGCTTTTTCTTCATGAGTGTTTTTATGTTGATATTATCTTTGGCGATCAAATTGTCGTACCTTTGGTAGTTGTTGCCAGTCCCTGGTATTGTGAGGCAATTGGTGAAGGTGAAGCAAATGGGATGTTAGCTATTAGATTCGGAGTCTGAAGAGTCGAAGAGATTAACTACTGCTGTGGGCTGGAGAAAATACAAACCATCTCGTTGCCAATATGCCTCTTTTTCTTGGAGCACATGCTCTTCACATTTGTTCCAGTATTCTATATCTTTTTTTTCGAGGCCATCACGTGTTAGGACTTTTACATCACGAAGTTTGAAAGTCTTGTTTACTGCTGCAACTTGACCTTTGACTGCAGCCCACACAAGTTCAATGGGATTGAGATGTGAATGGTAAGGTGGTAATCGAAGAGAAGTGTGGCCGTGCTCAGCAATGACTTTATCGATTATAAAAATCTTTGACTTCTTAATCTGTCTCACCAGTTGCAACAACTCAGTTTTGAAATTGTTGCAACAAAACGATATATTTTCTTTTGCAAGCCACGCCATGATGTCTTGTTTTGTGCTTGACGAGGTGGGAATTTTGTCTGCATGCGCCACTACATTATGATAGGAGGCATTGTCCATTACATTACACGACGGCCTATCCAGAGCAGGCAGAAGTGTGTTCGCTAACCAAATCCCTGAAAATAAGTCCGTTCATTTCGGTGTGGTAGTCCCTACCATCTGTAGACAGTGCTTGAAAAAGAAGTTCTGCGCCACTGACAAGATCATTTGCTTTGCTGCCTGCATGACCTATCACATTGCGTTGCCCCTTGCTGCTTGGAATTTCCCTTTTCTTAGTTCCGTCTAGTGATTGCCATTCTTTATCAAATGTATGGTGAGCATTTATCCACGATTCGTCCAGATATACAATATCGTAACCTTCCGTCCTACGCTTCCGTATCTCCGGCAGATATTTGCATCGTGCAGCTATCAGATGCGTTTTCTCACAAACTATATTCCGACCTGTACTAGATTTCCGAAAAGTGAAACAGCTGCACCTAACAACTCTCCATAGGGCGGTTTTAGATATATCAATATCACATTGAATTCGCAGACGTGATTTCAATTTACGTAGTGTAACCACATAATTGGCCTTAAACATTTTATGAATCTCTCTCACAATAACATCTTTATCGAAATCGTCAGTTTTCCGTTTCCGGCCTTTTCTGTGTTCCTTACGTTCATCACTACAGTCCTGTTCTATCCAATGGCAAAAGGACATTCTACTTATACCAAGAGCATGTTGTGTTCTCCTCTTCGGGTCTTGTAAGTTGTGATATAAACCACCACGTCTGGCTTCTCTGCAGAAGTAGCTATACAGTTGTTCAGTCACCTTCTGCATGGTAGTGAATTTACACTTCAAACTCATTTCTAAAATAGTACCTTCCGCTTCAAGTAATGCAAATAAATGGTTTGTGACACGTCAATGACAATCTTTCACATACAGTGTGAAATTATTAATTTCACGGGATTCCAGATTTTAACTACTGCTGAATTGCACGTGGAGCACACATTGGCATCTTGGTCATACATGATCAAGGTTAGACAAGTGGGTGTTGTGTGTTCTGTCTTTTTCGCGCAGCTCGTTTTCTCTGTGATTCAACGGTACGATGATTCTTAGCTACATTAACGCTGACGGGGATGGCATAATCGAAGCAGAGTAAAGGCAGATGATGGACTTACTCAGATATATCTTGTATAATTACGCCCTAGAGACCCTGAAACGAACTTTGCTGAGAGAGGTCAAAGATATCGGACTCAATTCCATGGAAGAAATTAAGCGAGTTGCTAAAGGCAGAGAGGTATGGAGAAATTACTTGCAGGCCCTATGTAACGTATAACAATACGGGAAGAATATATATATATATAACTCAATCTATCAATATGTATTTTGTTATGTACAAGATGAAGTATCTATGCACAATGCTAAGATTAACAAAAAGAGACCGGCTTAGAAATGAAGACCGCAAGAAAAAAGTGGGTACAACATCAGTACTGAACTTCACCAAGAAACAACAAATTAAATGGTTCGGCCACATAAACAGATTACCAACAGCAGTGCGCAACATAGAACAATGTTACTCCGATACAATGAATACAAAGCAAAAGGCCGGCCACGCAAGAGGTGGACCTCAGAGATAACAGAGGCGACGAAAGACACAGATTATGAAGCGCACACAAAAGCCCGTTCTATAAATTTCTTCTTACACTGAAGCTGAGGCAAATCAGGACTGGAGAAAAGAAAGAAAGACAAGACGCATAGAGAGGCTCGCTCCAGATGTCTCCTTTTTAGACGTAACGCTGAAAGGCAAAACAGGATCAGAGAATAGATAGATAGATAGAATATGTATTTTCATTGATGAACAATTTTGTTAAGAAATATATTCAGTCCCTACTCACCGTTTTCTTTGAAGGCACAAGCAATACCTTGGACTCGTACTCAGATTCCTCTTCGTTGGATGACAATCGAAATCCCTTAGCCTTGACCCAAAATCGAAACTTGGAACTCTCTGCTGTAAATTGCTCTTCACCTGTAAGAATGCGTACAATTCTTAGGTACTTCTTCTGTGTGACCGTCTTAGTTTTTCCAGTGTCCCCGTAGTTTTTTACAGCCCATTTCTGAAAAGTTTGGTACATTCCCGAATGTTTGATATTTATGGACAAGCCTTTTTCTGTAGTTTCTTGGCGAGTTTTGTTTCCAGTATCTTCGCTAACTTGACATATCACAGCATCCGAGTCTAGAAGATCGGTAGATTTACTACTGCATCGTGTAATTACATCAGTAAAAGACTCTACTGCACCGATTCCACATAAGCTACTGCTGCTGCTTCTACTATTGGTCATTCTGGTACTGTTTGTATCTGGAATAAATGAGTGATTACCTGGCGACTTTAAAGACTTCAATGGTTTAAACCGTGTTCTACCTTGATGACTAGTAGATGATCGCTCCTTTTGAGTTGACGACAGCAATCTTATCACTTTACTTTTAACTTTGAAAGAAATCGGCTTTTGCTGAAGTTGAGTAGAAAAACTTGGTTTTTCTTTGCTTTGTTTATGAAGTTCAATTGTATTTGAATAGCTGCTCGGTGTCAAATTTTTCAATGTGACATCATTATGATAAGTGCATGCTCTTTGTGGATCTGATGTTCTCTGTAGTAAGAAATCTTCCGAGCTTTTACAATCAAAACTTTGAGTAGAATATAGAATAGATTTATTTAATAAGTTCTCTGATAAACTCGAAATTGATGATTCTAATTTACTATGTGATTCTGACATGAAGGTTTGGCACGGGTTTTGATATTTCGGAGTAGTACCGTACGAAGGGCTGACCATTAAATACGGATTGCAAAACTCAGTAAAAACGTTCTTTGAGATTTGATGAAAATGTGTTTTGGGTTCGATATTATCTGCAAGAAAGTGGTAGGGAAAAATATTGATAAGTTCTGAAGATTGTTTGAGCTTCTCGTTAGAAGACGGCTCTGTTAGACTGCTGTACCTGTCCTTTTGTAAACTTTTGGTACCACTTTGCAGTACTAATGGAAATGTACTCGCCAATAGTATATCACTTTGTTGACTTGTTGGTAACAAGAATGCGTTGTTATCAGAAGTAAAGAAACTATTTGTGACTGATGAAGTTTTGAAACCTTCAGCAGATGCTGATAGTTTTGTTTGAGAAATACAACTCCTCAGAGAACTAGGCACTGTGGTGATTTGACTAGAAGTTGGCACAAATGATGATTCGCTATTCCTTCTGCAGCCAGTCAATTGCATGTTGTCTGTGGCGCTTTTTATTTATATGTCGGTGTCTCTTCAGAGTAGAAAACACTCAGAATATATGCTAGTAAATAAAAATTTCACATCTTGTCCAACAAAACTATACTTTTCTAACATATGTTAATTTATCCAAATCAAAGGACATGTCACTTTGGAAGAGGAACCAGTAAAGCAGAATACCAGTTTCCATGAAAAAACTAATATGTTTGAGTTTCAGAATAAAAATGACTAAACTGTTGGGATGTAGATGTTAGTGGTTGTCCAAGATTGCATCATCTGAAAATAGAAATATGGGACTTGATGAAAAACGTAGCAAAATATTGGACAATTTAGGAAAATGGCACATATACATTTTGTAGTTTGATCTGCAAATCAAGATATAAGAAATAAATTTGACAGTCGAAACAAGCTGTCAAAATATCAACATAGCAGCATATGCACTGACAACTCTCTCTTTCTCTCTCTCTCTTTCTCTCTCTCTCTCTCTCTCTCTCTCTCTCTTAGCCTTTGACGTTCTTAAGGCAGCAACAAATTCACAACATTCTTCTCTGGTCTTGACCGTCCTCTGTATTGAGTTCCAGCTGGGATTCATTTCTCTCAGTTCCCCTACCACCCCAGACATTTTATGTCTTCCACGCTTTCGTCTACCCTTTGCAGTTCATCTCATCTCAGTACAACTTGTCTGATACAGCTATTGATAGCTTGCTTTCTTAACTCTAATGTCCCTCACCATTCAAGCGAACCTGTCTCTGACTTCAGAAGTACTCGTGACGTAGATCTCCAAGTAAAGAATCATTGTTCCCTGTAATTGAACCACGTATTCACCTGTGTGGTGCCTAGGCCCGCAAGTGAAGCAAAGAATAGTACCATTGTGACCTACACGGCATGTCATTAGAGGCAACTGATGTAGGAGCCTAGGGAAGCTATCCTAGTAAATAAAAAGCATTGCAGAAATCGGATGTACTAGCCTACTTGTAGGCGCATAACTGGCAGAACGTACAATTGCTCTTAGGCTCAGATCACATACAAATCACACAGAGTGATTAACAAGTAGTCAATATGGAACATTTTAGGGCCGTTATGATTTGATTGTTGTATTATATAAGTAATGTGCTGTGACAGAGGTGAAATTCATCACATCTGTTGTTTCCTTTGCTTGATAAAGGTCTTTTGGTCGAAACGTTGCTGTTGTATTGTTATTATTTTTTGTAAAACTACAGTACTTTGTTTTACGTGTTTCGCCATTGCTACATATTTTTACTGCAGTCTTCCTTATATTTCCATTGCTACATATTTTTACTGCAGTCTTCCATTATATCGATAATCTTATCATACCATCTCAGTTCTTCTTTCTACGTAATCATACTTGATGTGAGCTACTAAAGTATAATTTGTAGCTAATATAAGTAACAAACACACCTATTAGCGACTACAGAAGTCGGAAGTTTTAATCGAAAAAATCATGATATTTCAATATAGCCAAAGAAAAGATGATGTTAATGGAGCAGATGATCTTGCCCGAGTGGTTACCGGGGCCCAAATTGGGGTGTAAAGAATAGAACCACTGTTACCTGCCATGCATGTCGTAAGAGGCGTCTAATGAGGTTACGCTTGGGGCTAACTACCCCACACCGTAAAAACACTAGATGGCTACAGAACGGAGAGCGAACCGAGTAAACGCTGACTGAAACCGAAAACATCGCCGAAGGATAAGCACCAGAGCTCCAAATGGTGCTGAAGATGTGACGTAAAACACACCAATGCTAAGGCTGCATGAATCAAATTTCCACATGAATAGAATTTATGGGGAGATCTGGTACATCGGTTTGGGCAGGGGATCGAGAGAGATACAGAGAGGCAGATGATCTTGACTAGTCCATATAGATTGTATGGGCCCACAAGGGAATCAGTACAAAACACAAGACGATCTTTGATAGCATTTATGTTACAAAAAGTGCAATTTTAATAGCGATTCCTGTGACAATTGACAAGTGCAAATGGAAGCCGTGATATTTCGTTACAAAAATTAAACTAAAATTTGCAGCGATCCAGAAAAGGAACAAAATAAGCAATCAAATTTGGATGCATCATTTGAGACACTTCTATGAAATCTTGCTTTAGTTAAAGTATTATTGTTACTGTGACTGGAACATTTCACAATTTTGCATTTATGATTTCCGCAAGAATAATGTGTGATTGTACTATATAGAACACTTTATATCTGGATATCTTCAGTGCAAAACTAACTCATGCATTTATTTTCAGCAAATTTAGTCTATTGCGGGATTAAATGAAGGAAATAATACATCATTAATATTTCATAAATGACTTTATAGTTGGTAATTCTGTTCGAACTGTCAAACAGGGACTGAAAAATCTGAACCAAAAGTTAAGTCTTTTGACAAATGGATAGTTTTCCTATCAAAGATGCGTTTGCATTTGGTATGCATATTAATATATATAATGATACACATTCGCCTATCATTTAATATCAAAGCAGTCATTGAAGTGAAATGCAAAGGGTTCAAGGAAGAGAGGACGACCTAAGTAGAGCCTGAAACTTTGCTGAGAGAGGCAAGAAACATCGGTTCCAGTTCCCTGGAGGAAAGTAAACGAGTTACCCAGGATAGAGCGGTATGGAGATATTGCTTGCAGGCCATATGTAACGTATAACGGTACGAACAGAATTATTAATATATATATATATATATATATATATATATAAGCATTCACCTATCGACTCGGGCACAAGAGGGTTATGAGTTTGATCCCACACCCGAGTCCCATGCGTGAGGAAAGGAGTTGGTCCTCACAACTCCTGCACACTAGAGTCTAGAAATGGGAAGTGACGTGACTTCATGCCTGAGTTCTGAAAAAGTTATGGGAAGATATATATAAATATATAATAAGGTACATGACAAATGAAGGAGCCATTCATCTATTTACTATTTATATATAATGAACGTCTGTGGCTTAAGAGGTAGTGAGCTAGATTGTAACCCAAGCGTACCTGGTTCAAACCCCGCGGTGGGTAAGTTTGGAAGCAAATTAGCTCTCTTGGATTTTTACGAAAGATAGAAAATAGACCTCACAGTTCAGAAAGCAATGGCAAACTACTATAAGTGGCGCCTAGAAAATCGACGACTTTACTGTTGTTGGTGGATAAATCCTGTAGAAGGTATGCCACGATTTTCACTTTATTTCATCTATTTACTAACAAGTATGTTCCTTTATTCCTATGTTCCTATGTTCCTATGTTCCTATGTTCCTGATTAATTTCTTTCTTCCTTGTCTCTTTCAAACAATCTCATGTATCATCTGGAATATATTAAAGAAACTTGTCTAATATGTCTTCATCTTCTTCTTCTTTCGAACGCTCCATATTGGTCACTTGTGAAACCCCTCTTTATGATTTGTATGTAATCTGAGTCTAAGAGCGATATAGAAATGCCTGCAAGGATAGCCCTCACTTGGACACCAGAGGGAAAGAGAAAGAAAGGCAGACCACGGACAACATGGAGGCGCATGATGGAAGAGGAACTGGACACCGCATCTCTGACGTGGGGCTCTGCGCTGAAGGTTGCACGGGACAGGAGAGCATGGAAAGTCCTTTCTGAAGCCCCATGTGTCACTAGGCATGACGGGATTAAGTAAGTAAGTAAGTTATGCGTCTACATGCAGGCCATCACATCCGATTTCTGTGACGTTTTTATTTACTAGGTAGCTTTCTTAGACTCCTTTCAAAGTTCTTATACGTATCAGTGGTACTATTTATGCGTATCAGTGGTACTATTTTTACGTATCAGTGGTACTATTTTTCCGTATCAGTGGTACTATTTATACGTATCAGTGGTACTATTTATACGTATCAGTGGTACTATTTATACGTATCAGTGGTACTATTTATACGTATCAGTGGTACTATTTATACGTATCAGTGGTACTATTTATGCGTATCAGTGGTACTATTTTTACGTATCAGTGGTACTATTTATACGTATCAGTGGTACTATTTATGCGTATCAGTGGTACTATTTTTACGTATCAGTGGTACTATTTATACGTATCAGTGGTACTATTTTTACGTATCAGTGGTACTATTTTTACGTATCAGTGGTACTATTATTACGTATCAGTGGTACTATTATTACGTATCAGTGGTACTATTTTTACGTATCAGTGGTACTATTTTTACGTATCAGTGGTACTATTTTTACGTATCAGTGGTACTATTTTTACATATCAGTGGTACTATTTATACGTATCAGTGGTACTATTTATACGTATCAGTGGTACTATTTATACGTATCAGTGGTACTATTTATACGTATCAGTGGTACTATTTTGTTGCTCCCGTGTGAGCCCGGCAACACACGGATGATCTAAAGGTTTGAATCTGAAGGATTACTTCATTGCACCGGGTTTCCCATATAGCTCAGTCCCTATCAGTAGAAATTTCACGATATCTGCCGATAGTGTTGCACAAAAGCATGTCAGACAAAGCCAGTGGGAAATAGCAACATACATCCACTTTTATTAGGATTTTAAAAGTATTTACAAAATACTACTTTTCTTATACACATTAACGCTGAAACAACATGAGAACTGTTGTTATCGAACGAAATATAAGCTAACTGGGTTTCTAACCTGAGACGACGCGTCTACGATGCAAGTGCGCTAACCTCTGCGACATTTCGGTTCGCAAAACTAAAACAATAGCAATAAAACTATTATAACCAAACATGCAACATTCACAAAAAAAAGCAAATTGTTTTGTTTTTTAAAATTATTTTTGAAAGAAGCGACGTCTGTCCACACATTGAACGAAAATTCAAAAATAAGGAAACATTTTCTCAGACTTGAAAACTCATTGATTTTTCAGTGCCATCCCATCCTCACAATGTCATAATTCGCTGATTTGTGACAGTCAAACAGGCGTGTGAGCACATCTTGAACGGTTCATCCCACTCACGAGATGTGCTCACACGCGTGTTCTGTGTCAAATGTGTAAATTGACAATTCGAATATTCTCTGTTAACAACGTAGAGATTTGACTTTTTTTCACCTGTACTCGTCCGTTTATGTAGATCAGCAAAATCTTTGCAACAACAACAGCAACATCTTTGCAACAACAACAGCAACACGGCTTATTTTTAAATGGGGTCAAAGACAAATGACGCAAAGAGCAGACTCAACTTTGTAGCAATGACTTAGATTTAATCGTAGCCCTCAGCAACATAAGGCCGACTAGCTCAGACGGGAAAACCACAATTCCAATTTAATGGGGGCTGGTTTTTGTTTATGTTTGAAAGCATTCTGTTCAGTTCCCAGTAGATTATCCTATAGAGAAAATTATACTTTCACGAATTTAAAGATTCGTACACAAACAACACGAGTTCTAATTTTTTAAATCATGGCCGAAACCATTATGTAAGAGCTCTATCGCTGACCTATGTTTATGCTAGTTAAAAACGAATAGATTAGAGCGGGCTCCAATGCGGAGGACCGTGTAATCACAGTAAGGTCAAGGATTTTTCTGTCGTGGCATAAAGAAAATCTTAACCATAACAGTTTTGAAGCGACTGCACTAGCAATAAAAGGAACCCTTTCATACCTCGTCAATACAGTGTTAGGCCTGTATTTTTCATTGACCGTCGGCACACGATGAGTGATGTGGTCAGTATCACGCCGGCCGCCTTTACCTTCCCAGAGCATGTCGACCTAAGAGCCGTTATGGTCGGGAAAAATTCCACGCACATTGCGGGAGCTGAACCCAGACCACCAGCCTTCGAAGCGAGTTCACTAACAACTACGCTACAGCGGTTCTCTACACGCACTAGCAATGCGGTCATTAAATTCCTCAGACGCAGGTCCCTACTGCCTACACCGTCCTAAAAACGGTACTGCAGGCAATAACGGTAGTTTTTTTGGTTGTTTATTTTTAAAGGGGCTTGACACTTGTGTGAAAACACTGTGTGTATGTATGTAGATTTTATGATTCTTCTTTTTCTTCTTCAGCGATCTCTGGTCATGAGCTTAATTTACTTGGACCACAAACTGGACAGCCAGCTTGGGTCTGTCAGTTTTCCCAAAACTTAGTTTTCAGGTCGACTGGGTGTGGCCACATGTTGCTTCTCAGATCCCCCAGGAGAGGACAGTCTTGTATGATATGCTCTGGGGTCTGTTCCGCCTGCTGACACTGGCAGAGAGATGTTTGACTTATTCCTAGTCTATTTAAGTGTTTGTTGAGTCTGCAGTGTCTGGTGAGTAGTCGAAATATAATGACCTGGTCTGTTCTGCTTAGGTCTTTGATGGAGTCTTTTCTCATAATCATATCCAGTGTTTTGTTTTCCAATCACTGCAGATTTTCTCTGTGAGGATTTTGACCTCTTGAAAGACAGGAATTTGTAAATTTGTTCTTTGCACTGCCCTCCTTAGCTAAGACATCGTACTTCATTGCCTGCAATGCCACCTCTCTCTCTTTTAGCCTGTTACGCCCTTTGCGTTTAAGCAGCAACAAATGACACCATTCTTCCTGTTCTGGCCTTCCTCTGTATGTGTTCCAGCTATGATTCATTTCCTTCAGCTCTTGCTCTATCGTTCTCCTCAGGTCATCTTGGGTCTTCCACGCTTTCGCCTACCTCTGAGTCCATCCAGTGCAGTTTTCGTGTCGGAGCCAGTCTCCATGCGCATCACTGTCAATCCATCTCCAGCGTCGTTTCGATGATGTGCCCATATTCTCTTGTTGGCATCGTGAAGCAATTTTGATTCGAGATAGTAGTCGGCCAGTACACGCGTGATTTTCGCAGACAAGTTGTAGAAGGCGGAGATCTGGACATATCCTGTTCTGTCATTCTCAGCATTTCGATCCGTACAGCAAAGTTGACAGCACACAGCTGTTATAGATATTAGTCTTGGTTCTGATGCTGTATTGGGCAGATTTCCAGGCGTCTGAAGGGTCGAATGCCTTCGTGCTTTACTCAGTCTGTTTTTAATGCCAGATCCAGCCTCCTTCACTGCAATGCCACAGAGAGATGGAATCAACTGCAAGTGAATTTCTGCCTTTTCTGAAAGCTGAGCAAGTTCTCTTTTCAGTTTGATTCCTTATCAAGTCTATTTAAATAAATGTAATAATGAAACGTTAAAAAGATTGCATATACTTTACAGGACTTTGCGAATCAACCCCAACTTTTTAACGCTGTTTGTGATTTTTCTAGGCATTATTACGTTCAGTAGGTTACCATTGCTTTCTGAACCGGTGGTGCCATCGTCTTTAAATCCATGCGAAACAATTGCAACCAAATTGTCCGAGCGGATTCGAATACGTGAACAATAAAACGTTACACCTAATATGATATTTCTAAATGTTTCAATTGACGGGCAATAACTTACAGTAACATGAATCTAATTTAGTCAACAGTGCTTATTTACTCTTTAATTAATATTGAATATATATACTAGTAATATTCAATCATTTGACCAGAATTAATATTGAATATATATACTAGTAATATTCAATCATTTGACCAGAATTAATATTGAATATATATACTAGTAATATTCAATCATTTGAAAATTAATATTGAATATATATACTAGTAATATTCAATCATTTGACCAGAATTAATATTGAATATATATACTAGTAATATTCAATCATTTGACCAGAATTAATATTGAATATAAATACTAGTAATTTTCAATCATTTGACCAGAATTAATATTGAATATATATACTAGTAATATTCAATCATTTGACAAATTAATATTGAATATATACTAGTAATATTCAATCATTTGATCAGAATTAATATTGAATATAAATACTAGTAATATTCAATCATTTGACCAGAATTAATATTGAATATATATACTAGTAATATTCAATCATTTGACAAATTAATATTGAATATAAATACTAGTAATATTCAATCATTGACAGAATTATTGATATAAATACTAGTAATATTCAATCATTTGACAAATTAATTTGAATATATATACTAGTAATATTCAATCATTTGAAGAATTAATATTGAATTTCTGTAATTTCAGCATTTGATTCAAAGTTATTTAATAATATTGTAATGAAACATTAAAAAATATTGAATTTTCAGTAATATCAACTTTACTGAATTTTTGCATTATTACTAGTAGTTACATTGCTATTAACTTTGATATCGTATTTAAATTGCAAATAATTTGAAAAAATGTAGTATTCAACAGTGAAAATAAAACATTAACTATATATATTTCTAAATGTTTCAATTGACGGGCAATAACTTACAGTAACATGAATCTAATTTAATTCAACAGTGATTATTATCTTTAAATTAATATTGAATATATATACTAGTAATATTCAATCATTTTACCAGAATTAGTGCGACGGATTAGCTAATGATTAAGCGTTCGACTGTCGACTCAGGCAGAAGAGGGTTATGGTTCAATCCACTCTAAATGTTCCACACGCGAGGAAAGGAATTGGCTTTCCTACTTTCTTCATACTAGGGACTATAAATGTGAAGGTAAGTGACTTCATACCCGAAGGTCTGAAAAGGTAACATGAAATTTTATGAAACAGAATCAACGGTATTGATTTATAAACAATCTTGTAGGTTTCTAATTTTTTCATTTAGTAGCAATAATTTTGTGTAAAGTAAGTAAAGGAACCTTTCATACCTCGTGGTATATAGGTCAATACAGTGTTAGGCTGTATCGTACATTGACCATTGGCACATGCTTACCGGCGTCAGCATCACGCCGGCCGCCTTTCCTTTCCCAGAGCCTGTCTTGGTACCCAACTGAAGCTGGGTCAACCTGAGAGCCGTCGAGATTGGGAAAAATTCCACAATAATTTTGAGTGCTCCTTTTTTTATATTGCATGATTGATTTGCCCGTGTGTTGTCGGTGCTTGCAAGGGGAGCAAAGAATAGTAAGACAGCTACCTACAAGGCATATCGTAAGATGCACTGAGGAGGGCGAAAGTACCATGTAAACAAAACGTCGCAGAAATCGGATTGCTGAGATGCATTGTGTCGCATAACTGGATTAGTACACTGCTCTAGACTCAGATCATAAAATCACAAAGAGGGTTAACAAGGGCGATATGGACAGTTGGAAAAAGAAGAATGATTGATTCATTAAAAGGACCATCATCATTGCATTCTGGTGAATAACTTTGTTTGCTTTAATCTCTTTCTTACACAGGAAGGTCTCAGCGACAATACACTAACTACGTAGCACCGACGAGGGTCCCAATCCTTCTTTAATATGTATCTAGGTACAGAGAAAAAACTCGTTATCATTCTAAGAAAGAGGCAGTCATCTTTATTTTTGGACATGCGATGAGATAAGGTGGTTTAGATCACGTAACAACCGGTAAAATCAATGGAAAACGAGGCAGAAGATGACAGAGAAACATTATAGACAACCTAGTTTCAGAGAAAATGTTGAATGGCCTGACTTCATGGCACGGTAGAGCGTCAACATCTGAGTTGATAGCAAACACCAACGACAGAGATTTGTGGAGATCCACGATCGCCTACGCCAGCCGGCACGGCACCTGATGATGATGAGTTTCACGGCATGAAAAAGTGTTAACATCCAAACTTATAGTCAATACTAATATCTGACGTTTGTGGAGAATCATGATCGCCTACGATATTTAGCACGGCACATGATAATGGGGATGAAATATCTCGTACTCGATCGAAGGCCGGATGTAATAGATCTCTAACGTGTCCAGTTAATTGTCATAATAACCCATACGGTTTATAATGTTAAACTAATGATTCTCAACCTTTTTTTGTCATATAATAATAATAATAATATAAGCCGTTAGGTCGTAGGGGTTCACTGGGGAGACATTAGCACAAAAGCACGCCATGAATCTCTGTCTTCAACTCCTCTGGCGAGTATGGAGAAACTCTGCCCTGACCAGCTCTTGATGTTGTCAAGCCAGGATTTTCTCTGCCCTCCTTTCCTTCTTCCACCCTCAACTGTTCCCTGCAGGATAGTCTTAGAGAGTGAGCTATGTCTCATCGCATGCCCGAACCACGCAAGTTTACGCCGTTTCACGATTGTCAAGAGTGGTACTTGTCGACCCGCAAGGTTGTTTATTTGGTCTCTTACATAAATATTTGTCTTATATTCTATCAGTGGCGGCTCGTCATTAAGGGCCAGAGGGCCGGGCCCCACCAAAAATAATATGTAACGTGTATTTATTAATATATAATAAATATATAACATATATATATATATATGTATAAATTAAAATATAACCTAACCCAAAGCCATGATTTTCCCAAAAATTTGTGTCTGGCCCCACCAACAAAAACGACCACGAGCCGCCACTGTATTCTATGTAACTAATATGTAGTACCCGTCTGTAACACTTATATTCGAAAACCTGTATTCTTCGTTCCAGTATACCGTCCTCTTGAAGATGAGGACAGACTCACACATCCCCCAAACTATTTGCCACCAACGATATAACTAATTTTTCTAAGTTTTCTCACTCTGAGCAGTTTTAGCAGAACTGTTTCCTAAACACAATAACAATGGCAGTGAGAATTGTAAACATTTGTTAAAAACGAGTTTTTGCAGAAATTTGAGAAAAACGTCAACATGAGTCAATATCAATAGTTATTTTTTCAAGACATTTTGAAATTACAATTTTAATTTCAACTACAAAACAAGTTTACAAGACATGCAGGATAAAGTGGATGCTCTGGCACAAACTGCACAACGAGTCGGCCTTAAAATCAGTCAAGAGAAGACTAAAGTAATGCGTAGCAACAACATACAGCAAGATCAAATACTGATTGAGGGAAGGGACATAGAAGATGTGGATGAATTTGTCTACCTTGGAAGTAAGATCAGCAGATCAGGAGGTACAGATGAGGACATTAAGGCTAGGATTAGGAAGGCCCGACAGGCCTTTGCGATCCTGCACATGGTGTGGAAGTCCGCTGCCATCTCCACGAAAACAAAGCTCAGGATTTTCAGCTCAAATGTGAAGTCGGTGTTGCTGTATGGCTCGGAAACTTGGCGAGTCACTAGGGCAAATACAAATAAGATCCAGACCTTTGTCAACGGATGTTTGCGGCGGATTCTCAGATTGAAATGGTATGATAGAGTTACAAACACGGATCTGTGGATAGGAACAGGGCAGGAACCTATGATGACACAGGTCAAGAGGAGAAGATGGCGATGGATAGGCCATACCTTGCGGAAGACACAGTCGAGTGTCACTAGACAAGTGCTCGAGTGGAACCCGCAGGGAAAACGAAAAGAGGACGCCCTAAGCAGACTTGGAGACGAGGTCTTACTGAGGAGCTGAAGAGTGCTCAATTGACCTGGGAGACCATAAAAATAACAGCCAGAGACCGAGAAGAGTGGCGAACAACTGTTGAGGCCCTATGCTCCACGAGGAGCGGAGAGGATTAATGATGACAAAACAAGTTAGTATAAAAACTTAGTAAAACACTAAAACCACTAACATTTTTCCTAACGTTTCACGCAGCCTGTGTTACTGCTTCTAGCATCCCTGGGAAGGTGCGTCTTCCACGTTCAGAACTACAGTGATTAACGGTTTTTTGTCCGTCGTTTAATATCACTTTAATATTTATATCGTGGTCTTATTCTTGTCAGAAAATTATTTCTTCGGTATTATTTATCACCGTATCATGTCTCTTTATCACCGTATCATGTCTCTTTATCACCGTATCATGTCTCTTTATCATCGTATCATGTCTCTTTATCACCGTATCATGTCTCTTTATCACCGTATCATGTCTCTTTATCACCGTATCATGTCTCTTTATCACCGTATCATGTCTCTTTATCACCGTATCATGTCTCTTTATCACCGTATCATGTCTCTTTATCACCGTATCATGTCTCTTTATCACCGTATCATGTCTCTTTATCACCGTATCATGTCTCTTTATCACCGTATCATGTCTCTTTATCATCGTATCATGTCTCTTTATCACCGTATCATGTCTCTTTATCACCGTATCATGTCTCTTTATCACCGTATCATGTCTCTTTATGTGTCCAACATATTGGATGTGTTTCTGTGTGATTTTCAACATTTTTTTTTTAATTCTAAGAAGGGGTATCTGTGGCGTAGAGGTTTGGTGCTCGTCTTTCGTGCTAAAGGTACCTGGTTCGATTCATCGTCGAGCTATCTGGATATTTTTCCAGAGAACCCTAATCTCAGGGTAGGTGAGATCGAGTTCCTAGTCATATCGGAGATGGACGATACAAGTATGTCCTGTGTTCAATTTGAGCACTTAAAAGAACTATTGGCAGTTCAAAATCAAGAACAACAGGCTGGAAAACCGCTACCCGGACAAAACGGATTAGAAAAGAATAAAAATCAAATACATACAAAAATATATTCACCATCTTCACAATTACATCGGGGACACTCGCCGGTGCTACAGAGAACATGTACTGCAGCTGAGATCTTCCTTACTTCATTGCGTCAGATTTTATTCACATGACTCGGTTCCTATCCATATAAATGCATGTGATATGCCGAGAGTAATACAAAAAAGCTCGAACTCCGTAGCTTAATTAACAATCTTAGCGGTCTCTAAAAAACTGACATCGTGAACAGAATGTCACTGTTCACATTCGAACCTACATCCTTCAAAACGCAAGACAAATGCTTAACCATGTAGAGACTCCTTCTTTATTCTAAAGATGTTCATGGCTTGTTCATTTGTTTCTGTGATCATAAAATACATCAACTTTGATATATACATATCTTAAAGTTTGTCATGTTGTTTTCTAGCCACTTGTTCAGTGCGTCATATCATCTGTTGGACACATTTTTAACTCATTATTTATTTGTTTAGATGTTGATGGCTGTCTCATAACGTAGAATGAAGATTTGGCTCTTCCTATTATTGTCTTGCTCTTCATCTCAAATCATTATGATCTCTTTGTTTTATTGAGGATTACAGGACGAACATAATGAAGAATATGGCGTCCCAGGGACAACTATTAGGTAACATCATGACCTTACTTCAAGATAGCCAGAAAACAGTAAGAACAATAAAATAAATGACTGACTAGTTCTCCATTACATCAGGTCTCATTCAAGGATGTGTCATCTTGCGATTACTTGTGATCACATATATGGATAAAATAACTCAAAGAGTCAAATTCAGTTAATTATGAAACACATGAACTGCATTTCGCAGATGATCTGTGCCTGATACAACAAAAAGAACAAGATCTACAATAACATAGTGACATCTTGAACCAAAATTGTATAAAGCATAACATGAAAATCAATAACACTATACCTGAAATAATGAATATAGAAAAATAAAAACTGAATTAACGAAACATCCATGGCAATCAACACTTAACCAAGTGAAAGAATTTAAAATACATAGCATAGTCACAGAAGATGGACGACTAGATAGAGAGATAGAGGTTAGAGTGCAGACTGCAAAGACTGTAATCTACCAGCTAGCTCCTTTTAAGTCACCACATATCTCACTGACAGCTAAACGAAAGATAATCAACAACATTGTCATGCCTATTCTGTGTTACTAGAGCTAAACATGGACAATGAGCAAAGCACGAAAATTAACTACATGTGAAATGCGACGCCTACGAAAAATTACCAATAACACATGAAAAGACAGAGCTACCAACATCAGCATAAGAAAAAGGTTCTGACATAATCTTGCTTGACAAGCACTAAAAAACAAATAATAAGGTTGATCTGCCATTTAAAAGTAATACAACGAAACTCCACTGTATACAGTCTTCTACAACAGAACATCAGGAAAGAAAGCTAGAGGAAGACCACGAAACAACTGGAGAGATGGAATAGCAGAATCCTCTCACAAAAAAGCAAAAATAACTATCACCCAAGCCATTAGATCAGTGCAAAACATGACGACACTGAGCAACAACCCGGAAACAGTGTGACGAGCAAAGAAGAAGAACGAAACTGGGCAAAGCTACATAAGCTTTCAACACGCAGACTGAGCCCTTTTTTATTCTTTCAAGACATGTTGGTCTTTATCTTAGTATGACTATATGATTTCTTCTCTTCTTCTTTACGTTCGTTCTTTACGACCAATTTTAATCACTCTTTGTGATATGTTTGATCTTTGCCAAGAGCGTGTATACGTTGCACATTGGGTTGGTAGACTCCTAAGCGCATAGACTTCTACCCGGTTAGGACACATGCATCCGATTTCAGCCAAACCTCCTTAGTCGCGTCTTGCGACATGCGGGGCAGGTAACAGTGGTTCTATTCTTTACACCCCAAATTTGGGCCCGAAACCGTTTGGGCGACTATATGATTTGAGACTAACCATGAGGAGGTTTGTTTATCTCGCGTTATTATATTATGTTCAGACTTGTACCAGATGGGAGACTAGTTGGAAGAAGCTGTAAGAAACAGATGGGAGACTAGTTGGAAGAAGCTGTAAGAAACAGATGGGAGACTAGTTGGAAGAAGCTGTAAGAACAGATGGAGACTAGTTGGAAGAAGCTGTAAGAAACAGATGGGAGACTAGTTGGAAGAAGCTGTAAGAAACAGTTAAATACGTGACGCTTTGGCATAAGTTCTTTAGTGGACTATGCTCTAATCGTGGTTAAACAAAACACAAGATATAATTCATATATGGGTCTCAATGCGAAGTGGTTAGGTCGTGTACCTGTCGTACTGAATATTGCGAGTTCGAAACCGAACCAAGACATATGTGCAATTTTTTCATGAGATAATTAGGATTGTCGCCGGAGCTACGAAGTTCATGCTTTGTGCAATGTTCTCTACAAATGGCATGCCATCTCTGCTGACAGGGACGGAACCAGATGGAGAAACCCGACGCAATGAAGTCAATACTTAGCCATCGGACGCTTTAGACAAATATACACACACATATATATATATATATATATATATATATATATATATATATATATATGGACTTTTTCTTTTTACAGACGGTCAATTGGCAAGTGTTTTACTGTGACAACTTCTGAGTTTTCGCTTTTCTCTTGTCGTTCAGATCATATATAAGTCTCTTATCAAAAGACTACGCCCTTTCGCAATTTGGCTTTCCACACAACTCTGTCATCAGCTAGTTTTTCCCATGTGCTGGGACCTATAGAAAAGTTTTTCATTGAGGCCTTGCAGACATCTTTATATCTGAGCAGTGGTTTTCCCTGGTGCCTTTTCCCCTCCGAAAGATCATAGAACAACATTTATTTTATTATGCGATAAGTTTATATATATATATATATAGAGAGAGAGAGAGAGGAAAGAGAGAGAGAGAGAGAGAGAGAGAGAGACAGAGAATTATTTGAGTTCAGTAAACAACTCGTTTTTCATATCGTATGGTATACTGGGAAATACATTGTTATGATCGTATATGTCTCTAGCTAGCAGCGCACAATGGATGGATGATCCAAACAACATCACGTCGGTCAGATTAGATTTCTCAAATGTTTTTAGTTAGTAAAAAGTTAAAGAACCCTTTCATACCTCGTGGTATATAGCGCAATATAGTATGAAGGGCAAGCCTGTATCGTTCATTGACCGTCGGCACACGATGTGTGATGTGGTCAGCATCACGCCGGTCGTCTTTACTTTTTTGGGACCAGAGTATTTTGGTACCCAATTGAGGCTGGATCGACCTGAAAGCCGTTGCGGAAAAATCAGAAAAATTCCACTCCCACTGCGGAAGTTGAACCCGGACCACCAGCCTTGAGAAGCGAGTTCACTAACAACTACGCTACCGCGGCTCTCGTTTTTATTCACCCCAACTGAAACTACGTCAAACTGAGTACCTTTGCAGTCAGAAAAAATATCGCTCCCATTGTAAGATTTGAATCAAGAACACGCACCTACGAAGCATATGCACTAGCAGCTTAGCTTACGCGGCTCTCATTTAAGTTAAATAGTACTCCCAAAAGACAGGCTCTCCGATGAAACCTCCAGGGCAATAGAGGTAGGGGAAAATCCAGGAACACCTGGAGACGGAAGTTTGAGACGGAATGCAAGAAAATGGGGAAAGAGTGGAGAGATCTGGCAAGGATGGCCTTGGATAGGCGGGCTTGGAAGGCCTTGGTTGAGGACTTATGCTTCCCTAGGGACGAAGGGTGAAGAACAAGAAAAGTACTCCCAAAAACAAAAATAATAGCAACGTGATTTTTAAAGACATAAAAGTAAAAATTAAATTATAATATTACAAGTCCAAAATAACGCTAATTTAACCAAATTTCTTAGTTTCATAAATTCAAATAATACATTTGAAGTAGAAAAAGAATTAAGGACATTTCTTACAATATTGCTATACTATTTTTCATCTTCCGTATATATATTTTCAATTGTAATACTAACAGTTTTTCTTAACAATAGTAGTCAGACTAAAGAAGATAGAAAACAAAACTGATAGAAATGCTTTTCTTTTTTTAAAATCAGTCACACCAAGTCACATGACAAATAAAATAGTGTAATCTCACGAAATACAGGGTGTTCAATATAAAAGCTACCCTATTGACAAACCGAAAGTTGACAGTTACCTGTTTCGCTGTGTATATTTACTATTTAAGCCGGTTCTGACTAGCTCGTCCTACGTCACATTTGTTCATCTCCCTTTCCCGCACTACAATTACACACCGTTACACAACCTTGACCTATACTACGTCATAACTGAACTTTTCCATTTTCATAAATATATGCCAGATTAGCTCCATTGATAGACCTCATTTATCTTGAACACCATGTATAATAGTTGATTGATAAAACCTGGTAACATTCATTATAAGCTGATTTTGCAGGTATCTTTACTGTTAGCTTTACAATGCTGGGATTAGATATATTTTATAAACATTTCTCATTAGCGTGTCAGTGATAACAGGTCATATTATAGTGTTCAAATGTTCATATATGTACATATATTTCGTAGACTGATTTATGAAGTTCTTATAGACTGATTTATGAAGTTCTTATAGACTGATTTATGAAGTTCTTATAAACTGATTTATGAAGTTCTTATAGACTGATTTATGAAGTTCTTATAAACTGATTTATGAAGTTCTTATAGACTGATTTATGAAGTTCTTATAAACTGATTTATGAAGTTCTTATAGACTGATTTATGAAGTTCTTATGAACTGATTTATGGTTCTTATAGACTTATTTATGAAGTTCTTATAGACTGATTTATGAAGTTCTTATAGACTGATTTATGAAGTTCTTATAAACTGATTTATGAAGTTCTTATAGACTTATTTATGAAGTTCTTATAGACTGATTTATGAAGTTCTTATAAACTGATTTATGAAGTTCTTATAGACTGATTTATGAAGTTCTTATAGACTGATTTATGAAGTTCTTATAAACTGATTTATGAAGTTCTTATAGACTGATTTATGAAGTATTTTATAAACTGATTTATGAAGTTCTTATAGACTGATTTATGAAGTATTTTATAAACTGATTTATCAAGTTATATTTACATATTGTTTTCATTAATATACAAAGATATCAATAATTCTTGCACTGGTTTCATTAGTTCATTTGTTTATGTAAGCATTAATATTTCTAACAATTATTTCATTAGTTTATTAATGTATGTAAGCAGGAATATTTCTCACACTGATTTCACTAGTTTATTAGTTTATGTAAGCAGGAATATTTCTTACATTGATTTCACTAGTTTATTAGTTTATGTAAGCAGGAATATTTCTTACACTGATTTCACTAGTTTATGTAAGCAGGAATATTTCTTACATTGATTTCACTAGTTTATTAGTTTATGTAATCAGGAATATTTCTTACATTGATTTCACTAGTTTATTAGTTTATGTAAGCAGGAATATTTCTTACATTGATTTCACTAGTTTATTAGTTTATGTAATCAGGAATATTTCTTACATTGATTTCACTAGTTTATTAGTTTATGTAAGCAGGAATATTTCTTACACTGATTTCACTAGTTTATTAGTTTATGTAAGCAGGAATATTTCTTACAATTACTTCATTAGTTCATTAGTTTATGTAAGCAGGAATATTTCTTATATTGATTTCATTAGTTTATTAGTTTATGTCAGCAGGAATATTTCTTACAATTACTTCATTAGTTCATTAGTTTATGTAAGCAGGAATATTTTATACCATTAGTTTATTAGTTTATGTAAGCAGGAATATTTCATACAATTATTTCATTAGTTTATTAGTTTATGTAAGCAGGAATATTTCATACAATTATTTCATTAGTTTATTAGTTTATGTAAGCAGGAATATTTCTTACATTGATTTCATTAGTTTATGTAGACAACCATATTTTATTTACTGATTTCATTAGTTCGTATATGCACATATTTGATAGATTAGTTCCATTAGTTCATGTAAGCCAAAGGTTACTTTCATATTATGATCATTTAATGGCAAACATACGCCTAACCACATATTCAGTTCGCGGCAGAGACATCCAGAGTACAGCAAATACATTTTATAAATAACCGTTTAATAAAATATAAATATTATAATATAAATATAACGACTAACCGGTTTATAGAAAGTCAATGTAACAATATGTGGGTTAGTATCATATACACGTATTGACAATCCTGTTAATCGCAATTAAAAATCGTAGGTAAACCCATTTTTTAACAAAGTTACGATTATTATACATCAGTAGTACCTACAAGTTGGTCAGTTAACAATACACAATACAAAGAAAAAAACACTGTACCCGAAATGATTAAAAACACGTTGTTTCTACAACAATATACTAGAGCGTATAAGTATGTATGAAAAAAATGAAAATCCTTGCATATCCTTTATAGGACTTAGCCATCAACAACAGTAAATGAATCGTTGATTTTCTAGGCTCCATTTATACGTTCAGTAGTTTAGCATTGTTTTCTGAACGGTGAGGTCTATTTTTACATTTTGTAAAAATTTAAGGGAACTAATTTGCTTCCAGACTGGCCCGACGCGGATTTTGAACCAAGTACTCTAGGGTTGTGATCGAAATCACTGCCTGCTGCAGCTGCCATCCTAAAGTCCACCTGCTCACCGCACCTATGATAATTTGGTTATTATATCTTCTCGCCCGAGTGGCTACCGGGGCCCACATTTGGGGTGTAAAGAATAGAACCACTGTTACCTGCCATGCATGCCGTAAGAGATGTCTAAGGAGGTTTGGCTGAAATCAGATGCACGTGTCCTAAATATATAGAAGTCTATGAGTTTAGGGGTCTACCAAACCAATGTGCAACGTATACACGTTCTTGGAAAAGATCAAACATATCACAAAGAGTGATTAAAATTGGTCGTAAAGAACGAACGCAAAGAAGAAGAAGAAGACTACCGCTTTAGCTACATACGCTCACATCCGCATGTATAGGTAACTTTAAATAATGAACATCAAATGGAACGAGTTCAGGAGAAGTGATGAAATCAGAGAAATGTCTGGTCAACTTCTGGTAACAACTGTTATAAGAAGAATAAGATGGAGATATTTTGGATACACCTTGAGAAGCAGTGATCAAAAAATTTCAAAACAGGCATTGAATTGGGATCCAAAGGGTTCAAGAAAGAGAGGACAACCTAAGGAGACCATGAAACGAACTTTGCTGAGAGAGGCAAGAAATATCGGTCTCAGTTCCGTGGAGGAGATTGAACGAGTTGCCCATGATAGAGCGGTATGGAGAAATTACTTGCAAGCCCTATGTAACTTATAACAGAATGAGAGGAATTATTAATATTATTGTTATTATTATTATAGGTAACTTTTCCAGTTTCCAGTTATGTCAATACATTTCTCCTGATATAACTCGTATTACGTTCAATGCATAATTGATCAAAGACTGGACTAATTTCTGTTGCTTAAATTCATTTCAATTTCCTACATCTGTTACCGTAATAACTCTCATAATTACACTGTTTATTTATAAAGATAGTGGGCGTCTGTAGCTTAACCGGTAGTGAGATTGATCACATCCCAAGTGTACCTGTTTCAAAATCTGCCTCGGGCAATTTGAAGCAACATTCTTCCCGTGGATTTTTACGAAAGTTAAAAATAGACATCACATTCAGAAAGCAATGGCAAACTACAAAACGTATAAGTGGGTAACTCGTTTACTGTTGTTTCTGACGCCATATTGTAAAAGTCAGTGGCGGCTGGTTATCATTTTTGTTCGCGGGGCCAGACAAGTTTTTCCTGATAAATCATGGTTTTTGGTAGCTATATTTTAATTTTTTAAATAATAAATACACGTTATACATTATTTTTGGTGGGGCCCGGTCCCACTGGTCCTTAATGACGAGTCGCCACTGGTAAAAGTATATGCCACGAATTTCATGTATATGATACAATGTTAACATAAAAATGTTTCAAATTAAGAAACTATTGAATCAGTTTGTATATACAACTAAGGTAATCGTTATGAAATGTGGACATGTATATATATATATATATAAGAAAACACTTACTATATTATTGATATACTTGCTATATGTGAAAATATTTACTATATATGGTAATACGTGCTATATGTGGTAATACGTGCTATATATGGGAATACGTGCTATATATGGTAATACGTGCTATATATGGTAATACGTGTTATAAATGGTAATACGTGCTATAAATGGGAATAAGTGCTATTTATGAGAATATTTACTATATATGGAAATAGTAATAATAATAATTCGTCTCGTTCCATTATACGTCGCATATTATCTGAAAGCAATTTTTCCATACCGCTCTTTCCTTGGCAAGCTGCTCAATCTCCTCCATGAAAATGAGGCCAATATTTCTTGCCTCTCTCAACAAAGTTCATTTCAGGGTCTTGCTAGGTCGTCCTCTCTTTCTTGAACCCTCTGCATCCCAATTTAATGCGTGCTTTGATATTCTTTGATAATTTCTTCTCAAGGTGTGTCCAAAATGTCTCCATCTTCTCCTTCTTATAACAGTTGTCACAAGTGGTTGACCAGACATTTCTCTGATTTCATCACTTGTTTTGAATGCATCCCATTTTATATTCATTATTTTTGACAGACATCTTTTTTCAAATGCATTCAACTTGTTTTCTATATCTTTAGTCATTTATTTTCCAACTTTGGCATATTCAAAAGATTGATACAACATTTGAATTGAAAATGGATATACTTTTTATATATGAGAATACTTAGTATATATGAGAATACTTAGTATATATGAGAATACTGTATATGAGAATACTATATAATGACGTATATGAGAATACTTACTAATATGAGAATATCTGTATTAGAATACTGTATATGAGAATACTTACTACATATGAGAATACTTACTGTATATGAGAATACTTTCTATATATTAGAATACTTACTACATATGAAAATACTTACTATATATGAAAATACTTACTTTATATGAGAATACTATATATGAGAATACTTATTATATATGAGAATGCTGTATATGAGAATACTTACTATATATGAGAATACTTACTATATATGAGAATATTATATAATAAAATACTTACTATATATGAGAATATTATATAATAAAATACTTACTATATATGAGAATACTTACTGTATATGATAATACTTGCTATACATGAGAATACTGTATATGAGAATACTTATTATATATCAGAATTCTTACTATATGAGGAATATTTACTATATATGAGAATACTGTATATGGAATACTAACTATATATGATAATACTTACTATATATGAGAATACTTACTATACATGAGAATACTTACTATACATGAGAATACTTACTATACATGAGAATACTTGCCGTATTGAGAATACTTACTATACTGAGAATACTTCTGTATATGAGAATACTTTACTTACTATACATGAGAATACTTCTGTATATGAGAACTTACTATATATGAGAATACTTACTGTACATGAGAATACTTGCTGTATATGAGAATACTTTACTTACTATATGAGAATACTTACTTATGAGAATACTATATATGAGAATACTTACTATAATGAGAATATCTGTATATGAGATACTTACTATAATGAGAATACTTACTATACATGAGAATACTTACTATACATGAGAATACTTACTATACATGAGAATACTTACTATACATGAGAATACTTACTATACATGAGAATACTTGCTATACATGAGAATACTTACTATACATGAGAATACTTACTATACATGAGAATACTTGCTGTATATGAGAATACTTACTATACATGAGAATACTTGCTGTATATGAGAATACTATATATGAGAATACTTACTATATATGAAAATACTAACTAGATATGGCAGTACTTACTATATCTAACTACACACAAGAAATTCGTTCCTACGTTGAAATATCTCTATTAAAAAGGCTTTTAATCCATCACTTTAAAAAACGTATGCTTAAAAATAAAAATACCTATAAAAAATATTTGACAGTTAAGTTTAATTTATGGTCTTCATTTTGTCTTCATAATAAGTCCTGATATATCCATTAAAAAAGCTATTTTTAACAAGAGTACCTCCACTTTAAAGAGGTCAAACCCATTTTTCAAACAGGCAAATAATAAAAAAATGTATAAATATGTGTATATTTATACATGCATAAATATATCAGTACTTATATAAATATTTATTACAAATTTGTTGGTGTCGATCCACACGTTGAACAATAGTAAACAGTCATTATTTTCTAACTTGGATTAAATAATAGATGAACTTTAGAGATGAACCGGGTGTTTATAGTCTGGGTGTTTTTTATTTGATGTTTGTAGATAAGTTTTATAACAATAGTAAATGTCGTTTTAATCTAATAATGAACACTCTAATACTTATCGACCCACAAATGCAATCAATAAACCACAAGCGACTCCTGGCTTCCTGTCTCTCTCCATATGCCTGTCTATCAATCAATGCATCCGTCCGATGTTAGGTCGAGTAGGAGTCCAATGCGTCCATCTTGGTCCGGACGGCTAGTTATTAACACGACTGTCGTGCGGAGTTAATCCCACACGGCACCGGGACACGAAACGCGGGCCGACCAGCCAATCACAGAAGAGATTCCACCGAATTCCCTCTCTTTCTGCTCACTTTCTTTCTTGGAATCCCAGACCCTCTCCTTCAATATACGGGTCCCGAGTGGGAATAAAAGTAACTTGTCCTGTTAAGGGAATTCTCATTGCAGTTATCTCGCCTGCAGCACTGCCCTCGATGTGATCTCTTGTGCTGTCCTCCTCACTCCCTCAAGCAAATTACAACTTTATATATCTAGTTGCACGTGCCAGGAGTGGGAAAGAATGGGATGCAGTGAGGCAAAAAGTTGATAACAGAAGGAGATAGAGAGTTGGAGTTTTAAAAAGAAACACACGAAATATGAAAGTTAAAGAAGGAATAAAACCCGGACCGGATTTTCTTGATCTGTGTGTGTTGGTGTGTAAGCATATATGTGCACAGGTGGGAGATTGTATGTGTATGATATTGTCCAGTAAACATATATGATGGTTAATATCACTGAGAGTATCTCCTTCTTCTTCTTTGCGTTCGTTCTTTACGACCAATTTTAATCACGCTTTGTGATATGTTTGATCTTTACCAAGAACGTGTATACGTTGCACATTGGTTTGGTAGGCCCCTAAACACATAGACTTCTACACGTTTAGGACCTGCGCATCCGATTTCAGCCAAACTTCCTTGATACGAACATAAATAAGTATAGCATATTCACAATTTTAATTCTTTTTCTTCACTTATCAATATGTGATGTCATTGTAACATGGATGTCATTGTAACATAGATGTCATTATAACAGATGTCATTAAACATAGATGTTATTATAACATAGATGTCATTATAACATATATGTCATTATAACGTAGATGTCATTATAACAGAGATGTCATTATAACATAGATGTCATTATAACATAGATGTCATTATAACAGAGATGTCATTACAACAGAGATGTCATTATAACATAGATGTCATTATAACATGGATGTTACTGTATCATAGATGATCTTGTAATATGGATGTCAATGTAACACAGAGTAGTTCCCCCAAAATCCACATAAGTTACACGACTATCTATCTAATCTCTAATCCTGTTTGTCTTTCAGCGTCAGGTCGAAAAAGGGGACACCTGGAGCGAGTCTCTCTATGCACCTTGTCTTTCTTTCTCTTCTCCAATCCTGATTGGAATCACAGCTTCATCGTAAGAAGAGTTTTATAGCACAGGTTTTTGTGTGTGCTTCATAAATGGTGTCTTTCGCCGCCTCTGTTATCTCTGAGGTCCACCTTTTGCGTGGTCGGTCTTTTGCTTTGTATCCACTGTACCGTGGTAACATTGTTCTCTGTGGTGCACTGCCTGTTGGTAATGATAAGAATAAGACTAAGGATGAGAGTCAAGTAGCATTGTATTAATTAGTGATTTACAAACTTTTGTTCAATTAGTTTCCGCAGTGTCGGCTGTTTATTGAATGATAGGAGGAAGTGTTCTTTGTTTAAAGGGTTTTTAAGCCGAAGGGTTGACTTCATTGCACCGGGTTTTACCCCATATGGCTCAGTCCCTCTCCGCAGAAATGGTACGCCACCTGCCGAGAGTATTGCACAAAGCACGAACTCCGTAGCTCCAGAAACAATCCAAGGGTCTTTGAAAAAACGGCACTCGTGAACAGAATGGCGCGGTCCGGACTCGAACCCACGACCTTCGATTAACAAGGCAGAGGGCTTAACCACTTAGCCACCGAGACAGTGTTCTTTGTTTCCATTGTTAATGAACCGACGTCACAGCACTTCGGGCAGACCCATAGGTGCTCAGTTTTCCCCTACATACGTTGAAAAGTATACATACTGATATCTCCTGTGGCTCGCTGGTTAAACACAACCCTTACTCTGACCTTCATGCATCCAATTCTAATTGTTCAACGGGCAACTTCAAACATTTTAAATCTCATGATGGATTCAACATCTATTTTAGTATCCTGATCCAACAAGCAGTCGCGAAGAGACCGAAGAGCATCTGCTTATGCATCTTCAATTCCCAAACAATCGATGTTGTTGATGCAAGCATGTTCAGTCTTTCATTCCCGCAAATATCCGCATACCCAGGACAGTAAATCCACGTAAGTCTCTGGATATTGGAAACCTTAATAAATGAATGACATACACTCATCACGCAACCTGCCATTTTGGACCTTCCAAAGCATCTACTGAGTGTGAGAAACACCAACCTTCCAGTAAACTGAGTCCCTTAGACTCACTAGAGGACAGCAGTAGTGGCATCAGCCTCCATCCTCATACTGGAAATAATTGTCCTGTATGCTAAGAAACACAGCTAGTTATTCAAGTGTTTACTGCCAAACACAATAATAAGATTCAGTTATAAATATGATCTGTAAAAATAATATTTATCAATCAATCAAGTACCATGTCTGCCGGCGTAGGCGATCATGTTTCTCCACAACTCTTTTTGCTTGGTGCACGTAATCAGTTCTGACGTCGATATTTTGTCGAACCATGATGTCAGGCCATCCAACATCTTCTCCCTCTGTCTTCCATGATCTCTCTCGTTTCCTGAATTTTACCTGTAGTCACCAAATGTTCTAAACTTTCTCTTCGCATTATATGCCCGAAGAAACTTGATTGTCTGATTAATATTCTTTTGATAAGGTTTCTTCGTGTGCAGGGCTGATTAAAAACCTCCTCATGTGTTTTCTTCGCTGTCCATCAAATTTTCGCCATTTTTCTGTAAAACCACATCTATGTGGCTTCCAATACTCTTATTGGTTGTTTGTTTACTGTCCATGATTTGCTGTCATACATAAGTATTGGTTCAAGATATCACTGGAGTACTCATTTACGCAATGTCACTAGTTATTTGACGAATAGTGTGTTCTTCATTTTCATAAAAATCTGCTTTTGCTTGAGCTATTCTACTCATAGGAGGTCTCTGTGGCTAAGTGGTTAATCCCTTTGCCTTGTGAGTCGAAGGTCGTGGGTTCGAGTCCGGACCGCGCCATTCTGTTCACGAGTGCAGTTTTTCCAGAGACCCCTAGGATTGTTGCTGGAGCTACGGAGTTTGTGCTTTGTGCAATACTCTCGGCAGGTGGCGTGCCATTTCTGCGGAGAGGACCGAGCCATATGGGGTAAAACTCGGTGCAATGAAGTCAATTCTTCGGCTTTTAAACCTTTTTTACTCATAATATCTGTTGTACATTTTCCATCTGATGTTAGGAATGTTCCCAGATACTTGAATCGATGGTTCGATTCAAGTTCGAAATGAATTAATATTTTAAATTTTGTTATAAGTTTCAGCTTAGTCACTTGAGTAGACGTAGCAAATACGGTACACTAATGTGATCCTAGCTTGACCAATGACTACTACTGACCATCCATTACCAGAACTGATTGTTTGGTGCAGGTGAACGAGCTAGAAGTACAATAGAAAGAAAATAGACCAAGTGAGTGATAATTAACGTGAACATGCTAGAGTGGTGGACACACTCCCACATCGTTACTTTCACATTCAAGACATAACAATTGCTACACTTCTGACCTCCTGAAGGACGTTATGCACTAACGCTTCTTTAATTTGGTGCGTGGCTAACTGAATGGTGATCAATATAATAGCATGACTGAGCTTCCAATAGTAAAAGTTCCATAGTTGCTGCAGGAAATATTAAAAGAGTTTTTGCCAGATCATCGCAGAAACTTCTAGATAGTTCATCTGTCATCAGTTTGTACCTTTATTGTTAGTATTAAACAAAAATATTCAGCTATTTTGGGTCCTGTTCATCCGCTGTGCATGCGTTCGTGTTGTTTTGGTTTCACCAAATTCTCGTTTAGCATACGTCTGTTCAGTCCCAACTTCCAGTAGTATAAAGTCTGTTCAGTCCCAACCTTCAGTAGTATAAAGTCTGTTTAGTTCCAACTTCCAGTAGTATAAAGTCTGTTTCAGTTTCAGTTTCAACCGTAGTATAAAGTCTGTTTAGTCCCAACTTTCAGTAGTATAAAGTCTGTTTAGTCCCAACCTTCAGTAGTATAAAGTCTGTTCAGTCCCAACCTTCAGTAGTATAAAGTCGGTTTACTCCCAACCTTCAGTAGTATAAAGTCTGTTTAGTCCCAACCTTCAGTAGTATAAAGTCTGTTTAGTCCCAACCTTCAGTAGTATAAAGTCATGACTTTAAGTTTTCCAACCTTCAGTAGTATAAGAGTCCTGGTTTGTAGTCCTCAACCTTTCCAGTAGTAGTAGAATCTGTTTAGTCCCAACCTTCAGTAGTATAAAGTCTGAGTCAATCTCAATAGTAGAAATTCCCATTAAATCAGACCTCTCACGTCACGTGACACTTGCATTTCAGTCTAAATGATCAAAAGTCTTATGATTTACTTCCTTGCAACCAGTTTTATCCTAAATGTTCGTCCCCTCCCGGAAATGGCATGTCCCCTGCCAATAGTATTGCAAAAGCACGAACTCCGTAGTTTCGGCAACAATCCTACAGGTCTCTGGAAAAAATGCACTCATAAACAAGAACGTCACTTTTCGAATTTGAACCAACGAACACAAGACAAGGGATTAACTTCTTAGTCCTTACAGAATTGGTTTTTTTTAACGAATTCTTTTTTTAAAAGAAAAGCATAAGGCTAAAACAAGGTTGAATTATGTCATATAAAACATTTAACGCTTAGAACTATCAATATTATTAATTAACACTTTTCATTAGTAAATAATCCTGGTCTCATAGAATCATGTAAAATTGCAATAAAATGTACAATGTTTCATAACACATAAGCAACAGTCAGCACAGTCCAACGAGAATGTCCGATTTCTCGACGACTGAACTGAACCCCCGGCCTTACGTTGCAGGGGTTGTGAAACCCAGTAGTAACTTACATGCTAGTTAGTCACTGAAAGAGCTGTACTTGTATTAACTCCTAAACACCGCCTGTGCCTTCCTATTACCTAGACGACACAGGATGTGTATTCGTTCAACCAATTTCTTTTATATATTAAAAGCCCCTCTAATAAAACGCATATTTTCCAGAAGCAAACAAACCATCCAATCCGCTCAAACATGTCTGCCCCAAAAGATTATAAGAATCACCACCGAACCTAGCAACATCGCAACAAAAAAAGATAATTCAGAATGTTAGGAAACATGAACACTTGCTCAGATTACAAAAGACAGTTTCAATTGTCAAAAAAAATGACAACAGATACACTTAATTTTCAAATATTAACAGAAGGTCATTATCTTTTATAAGATTGAAACCGAACAACAGACGTATCAGAAGTGCTTATGTGACAAAATGTGCAGACGAACGGCATCATTTTAAAATAGTCAACAGAAGATTTGGATTTAAATGATATCTTTAAGTAAAACAAAAGATATGAAAAAAAACAACAATTTATAAAATTGACTGCAGAAATAGAAAAAAAAATAATGAAACCATCAAGTAAAGATATCATAATCTATGAAAAAATCAAGCATTACCTATTTAGATACAATAGATGGCAAGGAAAGTTAAAAGCAAAATATGATATAAATGAAAACATTGCATTAAAATCTATAGATACAAATATGGAAGAAGTATAAGATAAGAATGGAATTTTAATCATGAATACATTCTAACATATGCCAGACAAGTTGGAAAATGACTAAAGATAAAACAGTTGAATGTTGGAAGTGCCTGCGAAATATGATAAAAGGACAGCAGAAGTGTAAAATCAGACGATGTCTGGTCAACCACAGTGACAACTGTTATAGAGAACATGATGGAGAAAGCTGGGACCTGGAGATCAAAGAATACCAAAGCCCGGCATTGAAGTGGGTGCAAAGGGTCAAGAAGAGCGACATGGGAGCTCCTGAACGTACTTTGCGAGGGAGCGTCTCATTACATGGAAGGGTGCGAGTCCCAACTTATGTAGGCTATTAGCCTGTAAGCGTGTAATTACAAGAGGAATTATTATGATGAAGTACTAGTTCAAGAGTGTCAGTGATGATTTTCTGTACTTCACTATACCGTTCAACAACCATGCTCTGTGACTTGTAGCAAACCATTTCAATGATACTGTACCATTTAATTATACCCCACGAAATGTCGATGGAAGCCATCCTGATTGCAAAAGTTCCTTGATGATCGCAGTCATTTGTGCAAGATCGGATTTTATTCTTTGTATGTAAACGCACCAATATGCCATTTATGACAATCTCATGCGGCTATCATTCACTTATACATCCAATGTTTGTAATCTGAATAGGGTAATGTAGCATGGTATTTTTTATAGTTCATTCTTATGCTCTTTAGTACTTTCTTCATGCTTGTAATCTATTGGTATATGTTGATGTATTCATGTTATATTCATTCTTATGTTCTTAGTACTTTCTCTTCCATGCTTTGTAATCTATATGGCTATATGTTGCATGTTTTCAAGTTATATATTTACTAGATGTTTCATTGTTTCTTTTCCTTTTTATTTCTAGTTTTTATGTGTGTTTTTGTGTTACATTTATTTCGTTATTCGTTTTTATTTCAGATTTTCCTTAGATACGTTTGTATTTGGTCGTCCATTTGTGTTTCATTTTAATTTGTCACTCCTGTTTGTTTGTTTGCTTGATAAAGGCCTTGTTGGTCAAAACGTTGCTGTATTTTATCATTGTTTTTTTAATTTGTAAAACTACAGTACTTTGTAATTACGTGTTTTGCCAATCAAATAGTTTTACTGCAGTTCCATATATATATACTGAATAGAAACATGAAGCACTTTTCTCAGACTTCAGCAAGAAGACCAGTTTCATCATTGTCCAAATTATGAATTAAATGACAACACGATACACCTAATTTTCAAATATTAAATTGAGATGTGTTCATATAATACTTTGTTATAGTATTTGAAGCCGGAGTAAAGTAAGGCTGTATTCTATCTCCGCTATTGTTTGGAGTGGCCATTGACCGGGTGATGCGAAAATGTTGCAGAGGCGAAACTGGCATCGATTGGGTGGAAAATAGTCAACTAGAAGATTTGGATTTTGCAGATGATATTGCCTTGTTAAGTAGAAACAACCAAGATATGCAAAGAAAAACAGATAACTTGTCATCTATAGCCTCAAAGTTGGACTGCAGATAAGCTACGAAAAACAAATATAATGAAGACACCTATGGCAAGTAATGCAAATATCACTCTGGAATCTAAAATGATAAAAATAACAGAGCAGTTCACCTATTTAGATAGCAATTATGATTGTACAGGAAATGTTAAAAAAGAAAATATGATATGAATTGGCAAAGCAACATCAGCTTTTAAAATTCTAAATAAAATATGGAACTGCAAGTTATATAGTATTAAAACTAAATTACGAATTTTCAATTCAAATGTTGTATCAATCCTAACATATGCCAGCGAAAGTTGGAAAATGACTAAAGATATAGAAAACTAGTTGAATGCATTGGAGAATAGATGCCTGCGAAAAATAATGAATATAAAATGGAACGAAGTCAGGAGAAGTGATAAAATCAGACATGTCTGGTCAACCACTAGTGACAACTGTTATAAGAAAGAGAAGATGGAGATATGTTGGGCACACTTGAGGAGAAATGATCAACGAATATCAAAGCAGGCATTGAAGTGGGATGCAAAGGGTTCAAGAAAGAGAGGACGACATAAGGAGACCCTGAAACGAACTTTGCAGAGAGAGGGAAAAAAAAGCGGTCTCAGTTACATGGAGGAGATTGAGCGAGTTGCCCAGAGCGGTATGGAGGACTTATTTGCAGGCCCTATGTAACGTGTAACTGTACAAGAATTATTATTATTATTATATAGTACTTTCTAGATTCTGATAGAGTTATTTAGCGATGATATTTCGGTGTACTTCTACTATAGTCCGTTCAACAACTCATGCCCACAGTCCAATGCAAATTGTAGCAAAACCATCAATTCTACAGTAGCAAAACTTTGTAACCAACCTTAGAATTATACCTACGTAAATGTCTGATGGAAGAAAATGCTATAAGAAATCTGGATTGTGCAATATAACGGTTTCCTTTGATGTTGGCGGCATATTGTGCAAGTCTGATACAGAATTTTAATTTTACAGTAAACGCACCAATATGCCATTTGATGACAAGTCTCATGCAAAGGCGTATCATTCCAGCTTATATATGGGGAGCCAATGTTGATATTTGCAATAGAGTCATGAAATAAACAGGAAATGTAGACATAGTTGTATTTTTGTTTTTAAATAGCTTACATTATAGTTAAAGTTAGCTGCCATGTCATAATGCCATCTCTCTTTCACGTTCAGACTTGGGACTGGCAATGAGGGAGCTACTTTGAGATGTTCTTTTCAAATCGCTACTTCTTCGGTACAATGTGCGTGTGTGAACATATGTGGTAGGGAGGTATCACTATACTAAAATAGCTCTTTTCTCTTGTTCTTGTATACTGTGATACAGATGGCCTCTTTGCGAAAATGCGCGTATAGTATTAATGACACTTTTTGCATTGTAACTTCAAACTCATTGGAAATTTTAACTAAAAGTCCTTGTCGCACTTATGACTTCATTTGTTTACCACGGTCAACGGTGTTTGGAATTGGTGAGCGGGAAATGCAAGAATCGTTCAAAAAACCATGGATTTCGTCCTTAATGTTACTATTTTTGTCATCAATGTATTAAATGGCTGTAAACATTAGTTTTTTCCAACCATGCCAATGGATGCATTAAATATATTGCACAAAGAAGGAAACTTCTAGAAGGTATGATTGTTTGAATGGCAAAAATATTTTGTAGCGTCGGGAACATGTGTAGTTCACATGCAAGTTTTCAAGTTATTTAATCAAAGATACAAATTTTTATCTGTGGGCATGACAAGTTGAATGGACTATAGTAGAAGTACAACCAAATGTCATGATCAAGTAATTCTGGTATAATAATAATAATTCATCTCGTGCAGTTATACGTTATGTAGGACCTGCATGCAGTTTCTCCACACCACTCTATCCTGGGTCACTCGCTCAATCTCTTCCATGGAACTGAGACCGATATTTTTTGCCTCTCGCAGTAAAGTTCGTTTCAGGGTTTTCTTAGGTCTTCATCTCTTTCTTGAACACTTTGGATCCCACTTCAATGTCTGCATTGATATTCTGTGATCATTTCTTCGCAAGGTGTGTCCAACATATCTCCATCTTATCCTTCTTATAACAGTTGTTACTAGTGGTTGACCAGATATTTCTCTGATTTCATTATTTCTCCTGAATTCGTTCCATTTTATGTTCATTATTTTTCACAGACACATATTTCTATTGCTGTTCGTTAAATCCGTGATTGACTTCTTTTAATCCGTAATGTCAAACTGACTGGTTTGTTATGTATTAACTTTACTGTTTCTGTGTCTTATACAGAACATGACGTTTCTCATACTAATATGCAGACCTGAGAAAAAAAGGTGGCCCACTTACACCAGCGTCCAAGACAAACTGTATGGCGTGGCTGATAATCTGAGGTAGACGGCGGCCTTTATTAGAGAATCCGAAATCCCAATCTAGTGAGAACGCAGAAGACAAACTGTATGGCGTGGCTGATAATCTGAGGCAGACGGCGGCCTTTATTAGAGAATCCGAAATCCCAATCTAGTGAGAACGCAGAAGACATACTGTATGGCGTGGCTGATAATCTGAGACAGACGGCTGCCTTTATTAGAGAATCCAAAATCCCAATCTAGTGAGAACGCAGAAGACAAACTGTATGGCGTGGCTGATAATCTGAGGCAGACGGCGGCCTTTATTAGAGAATCCGAAATCCCAATCTAGTGAGAACAGAAGAAGAGAATATAATAAATTATCATATAATAAAATATATAAACATTTCATATGTGTTGCTCAACTGTATGTGCAGAGAGACTTAGAGTCATATATCAACACAATCCATATCAAAGGGAATAACATGTATCGTAGGTTAACATATTAATTTGTATTTTATCTTAAACTACTAATTTCTTATTTCAACATTACATTGTCAGCTCTGAACTCCTCATATATTGTATACAAGTATACATTAATTCACATATAGATATCATAATATTCTCATATCAACATTTTAAACATTTAAATATCTTTAAAAGTTTTTTATTTCACTAGTGTCATCTGATCATTACATAATGCATACATAACTGTTTGGATAGCGTTTATCATGAGTCGACAAATACAATAACATCTACTATAGCTTCTGCAACTGGATATTCAACATTGATCTTTACTTTAGAGACTTCAGTATCTAATTTACATATACTCTACTATTCATTATAAGCCAGATTTTGTTAATATTAATTTGAAGATTGATCATATATAATAAAAATAAACAAATATATCAAAGTATTATATAGTAAAATATCTAAAATATATATAGTGACTAATAACGTTTAGGGACCATTGCAAATAAAAGATATTGTGTGTTAGTCCTGCCGTAGTGATTATGTACTAAAAATACAGTCTCTTATAACATATAATAACTTATATATATGACAATATATACTTTTAGTTAAAAACTTCATAGGACGTTTGATGAAAATCAGTCAGAAAACGTTAAACAATAGACTATAAAATACGTGTCGACCTCCATCTATATATAATATATATATATATATATATATATATATATAATATATATATATATACGTGTATAACTATTATAAATTCACGCTGATATATTATATATATAGATTATATAAAAGGAATAACACGTTCAAAACAATGTAAACATATAACATATAAATGCTAGAAAAATTAAACAGGTTAAAGTTAGGGTTGATTAAAGATCCTGTAAGATATACAAATTAATTTTAATATATTATACATTATTGTTAGCAGAAGAATTGTATAGTGTAATGGCCAATGAGTCGTCTTAGTTATCCAAATTAAACAGGAAAGTTGAACCAACATTTAAGATCAACCTAACAAATTAATCAAACAACTCCATACCAGGTATATCTGATAATAAATGGTTATGCCGTTTCCATATTTTAAGATAGTTGGTTCAATCCGACATACAGTTCTATATGATGACATTTATTCTGATATTCCTATGATTGTTGTCAAAACATATAGTCTACATAGAAGATCTTTTACAATTCTCTGTACATGTAGGTTCAATTCTGGAAAAGCCATAATTAAACCCAGTGCATTGAAGTCAATCCTTTTTTTACATTTTATGACGTAAAGCGACCAACAGTTACCTTATATATATATCCATCTTTAAATGGTCAAAATATATCAATCTACATTATATTCTTATATACTAACAATATAAAAACAATCTTACTTCTTATTAACATTATATTAGTCGAATAACATAATCATAAGTATTATATATAAGATAATATTGTCGATATATATAAATATTAAACTATTAAATGCATTAATAATAAAACAAATACTGTATATTACAAATAAAAACTAATGACAATACAACAATTTGACCAAAGCCTTTATCAACAATAATACAAAAAAGGAAAAATTCAACTTTTTAACATATTACATATAGAATACAACAATAAAATCTAACGGTCAATAAAAATCTGGACGAAATAAAATATAAAATAATTGCAGAAAACCAAAAGTTGAAAAGAAGATAAACAATAGAAAAAAATATATATATATACATATATATAACATATATACATTTAACATATACACATATAAAATGGAGCTAGAAGGAAAGTACTAAGAAACATAGAATGTAGTGTGTTGAGTCCATGAGGTCGCAAGGTATAATACCATGATAGAAGATACAATACCTTGTGCCCGGGTCATGCTAAAATCGTGAAATATACCAAAAAATACGATAACACTGATTACCCAAAATACCTCGAAGTATGAAACAGAGGGTTCCTTTTGTTATGAAGGATTGTGGCCAACTTCCTGAAAACTTGGAACTGGAAATGTAAAGTAACTTCATATTCTAAGCTCTGAAAAGGCTACGGAAAATTGTATTGTTATTATTACTACTATCAGTACAACGCCATGTTCCCATTTCTGAACGAACGCTGCGGGATAACAGAGAAAAGACGTTTGCTTGAAGCTGTCGCCACACATTTGTGATCATTTGTGTTATTTTCTCCCCATTAAATTTATTAATTTCTTTTAAAAATATTCCAAACTTTTTAAATTTTTCTTATTCATTAGGGCTCAGATTTGTGAGCAGGCATAACATGCCAGCTCTGTGCTGGAAATGTCCATCAAGCCCGTCTGCCCAGCGTGTTCGTAGCGCGTTGGACTACGGGTGACTATCCTCTGTGTGTGCGGGTTCAATTCCGCGGGATGGCAGAAAAAGCCACAGATTCCCCAGATTTACGGTGTTCGTGGCACCGAACCGAAGAGTTACGATGTCCATGGCACCGCGCCGAAGAGCTGAAAAGCTCAAGTGCTTCTGGATCCAAAAAAAAATGTCCATCAACATTCGTCGCTCGATTTCCGGTACAGTCGACTCCCTAACTACCATGCTGAACGTGAGTACAATATTCCAAAACTGTCTGCATTATCAGACAGTCACATACGTCCTACAATTTTCCGGTAACTAATAAATAAACAAATAAATAAGTGCTCTTTATGTATTTAAAGTTTAGACTTGACAACGACTTCTATTTCAATCTGATTACCATTGGTAACTCCGCCTAGCTGGACAACACCTATTTTTAAAGAAGTGAAATAGCTACGCTTCTGAATTCTTTTCCTGACAGCCGACTACAATTTGAAATTCACCAATTGTTCAACAACTTAAGATTAGCTAGCGAATTGAAAAACGGATGTGGCGGAATTCAATTTATGTCCTATTTTCCCATTGCAGGTGTATGTACAAATTCAGCATTAACCGATTTAAACGCATAATATCAAATTCTGTAGGTAAATGAATTTTCTTTCAGATAGATCTAAAACAAATACACAATGGCGCTCCCAGCGGCTTATGGAAGTCAATCAGTTAATACATTGGGAGGGGTTTTTGTAGCAAGGTAGTTAAGTCGTTGCTTTGCGAGTCGGAAATCATGGATTCGAATTCTCACTCTCTCTCGCTCTCTCTCTCTCTCTCTTCCTCTCGATCACCGCCCGGACCGATGTACCAGATTTCGTCATAAATTCTTATTCATGTGAAAATCTGATTCATGCAACCTTAGCATTGGTGTGTTTCGTCAAATCTTTAGCGCCATTTTGGAAATCTGGTGCTTATCCTTCGGCGATGTGTCCGGTTTCAACCAACGTTCACTGGGTTCCGTCTCCATCAGCCTTTGGATGTCCCCAGCCGACCTGCAAGGCAGCAGGCTGTATTTTCTTTAGGGTAGCTACCCTTAGAAATCCTTCCCTCCCGGGTTGTTGATCGTCATCTGCCCAGGTTACCAGTCTTTTTTGGACTTCTTGGTTTGCCTGCCGTCCAGTTTTGTGTACGGTTTGCTCCTTTAGCCTTTGATCGTCCCCAATCGAACTACAAGACAGTAGTAGTTCTCTGCGAGGGAAAACACGGTTATTGTTCTCTGGATGGACACCCCACCTCGACGCTCGCCACCGTTTTGTCGACCTCTCATTGGTTTTGGGTGGCCCCTCGCCCATTTCCGCCTGTGCCCTCGTCAACCGATTGGTCTCGCACCTTTTCTCTTTGTTACTTGTGCTTAACTTGTTTTACTGGGCGACACCTTACCCGTTTCTATTTCACTGTGCACAATGAATAGTTTATCACCATTCGGAACGTTTTGCAATGGATTCAAGCTTCTGCTGGGCTTTCCAGTTTTTCTGCACATTTGGGTAGTCCGTTCACTCCTACGTTTGCCACACCTTATCGTCTCGCGATCACCAGCACCGTGCATGTCTGTCCCACCGATGGGCTCACTTGTGTATCGTCCGTATGTGCGTTCGCTCAACTTTGGCGCCTGCTCACCGTGTTTATAAGGTTTCTCACCGTGCTCACATTTACTATGCCTCGAGACTGTCAGGACACGCAACTCAAATCGGGCCTCCACCTCAGGGCTCCGATTTTTGCCCCATGTGAGCCCACGTCTCTTCTCTGGATGCACCCCTCATCCCTTTATGTTTATTTGTTCAGCTTTTTCCATCAGCCGGGAGAGACGTGCATTAATAGTCACTCTGGGATTCTGCTCGTCTGTGTTGCGAGCGGATCTCATCTAACGCAACTGCGTCTGCATCACTACTTATACCAGAGTAGCTCTCCTTCGATCCCTACCCGCTTAGCCAGACAGGAACCGTTGTATGTTTCCAGGGTCATCACGTGGAGGTGGGGTATGATCTTGGTTAGTTCCAGCTCACTAATCCTGGCGCGACGTTCTCCCTATGCGCGTTTGACCTCGGATTCGAATTCGAACCGCGCTGCTCTGAAAACGATTGCATTTTTCCAGAGACCCTAAGGATTGCTGTCGGAGCTACGGAGTTAGCGCTTTGTACAATACTCTTGGCATGTGGCGTGCCTCTTCTGCTAAGAGGAACCAATGCATATGAAGTAAAACATTACATGAATTAAAACATTACATGAAGTAAAACATTACATGAAGTAAAACATTACAGTGACGGTAATCCTTCGGCTTAAAAATCGATTCAATTAATACTTTAACATCTGAACTGAAAAGCATATTTGGTCGAATTAAACTTTTTCACTTTTTTACTCCGCTAGCGCTGAGCCAACTATAAACCTATGGACCTTCAGACTCGATTAAGAATTATGGGAAATCATACCACAACTACACCTCGTGACCTTGCATCCCAGTATTGTTGTATATAGACGAATTCATTTTAAAATCAACACAAAATGCTAAATCAAGTTATATTATGCAACAAGTTAAGTTTAACAATGAGGAATATCAATATTA
Organism: Arion vulgaris; assembly: GCA_020796225.1. Taxonomy (NCBI): domain Eukaryota; kingdom Metazoa; phylum Mollusca; class Gastropoda; order Stylommatophora; family Arionidae; genus Arion; species Arion vulgaris. The sequence goes on along the minus strand of CM036763.1, from coordinate 13,950,941 downwards.
TGAATATTTTTCACAAATAAATGACCATAGACTCACAGAATTTAGTAAAATTGCAAAAAGCTTGCATTGGTTCATCAAATATGTATAGATTCCATCCCCCAGTCTAATCTAGGTCATGTGTTTCCCCCTCAGTTGTCTGGCCTAGTGATCTGAGTTGGCTGTGGATAGTGCCTGTACACATTACTCTGTAGTGTCTTATTATTTTCTTTATAAAATTGAATGGATTACAATGTCATTTTGCGTGGATAAATGAATGTATTTTAATCCTAATCAAACATAATTTGAGAGAATAAATTAAAGACTTGGTAACGTTCAGACTATATGGAACTGAAAGTTATATAGTATTAAAACTAAATTATGAATTTTCAATTCAAATGTTGAATCAATCCTAACATATGCCAGCGAGAGTTGGAAAATGACTAAAGATATAGAAAGCAAGTTAAATGCATTTGAAAATAGATGTCTGCGAAAAATAATGAATATAAAATGGAACGAATTCAGGAGAAGTGATGAAATTAGAGACATGTCTGGTCAACCACTAGTGACAACTGTTATAAGAAAGAGAAGATGGAGATATGTTGGGCACACCTTGAGGAGAAATGATCAACGAATATCAAAGCAGGCATTGAAGCGGGATGCAAAGGGTTCAAGAAAGAGGGGGCGACCTAAGGAGACCCTGAACGAACTTTGCTGAGAGAGGCAGGAAATATCGGTCTCAGTTCCATGGAGGAGATTGAGCGAGTTGCCCAGGATAGAGCGGTATGGAGAAATTACTTGCAGGACCTATGTAACGTATAACGGTACGAGAGGAATTATTATTATTATTAACGATCAGACTGCGACAGAGTAACTTTAGAGCTAATATGACAATTAAACAAATTACGGCACATGGACCAGAGCCATCTATAAACTTATGGGCCTTCGGTCTCGGGGAAGAATTATAGGAATTCAGACCACAACTACACCTTGTGATCTCGCATTCCAGTATTGGTGTATATAGACGAATTCATTTAAAAATCAACACAAAATGCTAAATCGACGTTATATTATGCAACAAGTTAAGTTAAAAAATAAGGAATTTCAATATTATGAATACTTTTCACCAATAAATAACCATAGACTCACAGAATTGAGTAAAATTGCAAAAATGCGTGCAGTGTAATCAAACATCTGTAATTTCCAGCCCCCTTTTCTGATCTACGTCATGGAATCTCCGATCAGTTGGCTGGCCTAGTTATCTAGGGGTTGGCTGTGCATGGACAAACAAGACAATCAAGCGAATGCAAGCTGCAGCATATGGGAGTTAATGCGTTAATTCTTCACATTATTTAAAACAAAACTTTTGTTATATTGTAAGTACATACCAAAGACCACTCTTCGAAGAACCATCCAACAAGAAAGTAAACTATTGGGATGTAAAACCATACAAAATCTCCAACTGCTAGCAAAGAACCGTATCACATGGAGATCTAAAACCTCTGCCCTATGTGCCGCCTTTGGCACGAAAGGGACAAACTAACTAAGTACATACCACAACATCGATTACAACTTGACCATAGTTACAATAACGTTTATATTAAACGTTGCCGTATTGGAAAAATTGGACCAGTGTAATTAGTAAATCTGGAAATTGGCGATGTTGGAACAGCAATGGACACTCGATAGTTCAACGATTGGTCATTTACTTGTTTCAGGATGAAATTATATGATTTCTTGCTAAATTGCTGCCGGAGTTTTAATCGAGGAAGTCTTACTACTTTGTGACAATTTGCGACTGCAGCTATTCAGAATTAAGTAGTCAAATAATATGTAGTAAATGAAGAAATACAGATGACTCACTAAAAGTTAAGAAGATAAGATTAGTCTTAAAAATATAATGGATAAAACAAATACTGTTAGATGCTAAGGGAAGACAATACTAACGGGAGTTAATGTTGTGGTTGGTTAATGTTGAGATCAGTCAATGTTTAAGCTGGTCAGTGTTTAGGTTGATCAATATTGAGAATAGTCAATGCTGAGGTTAGTCAATGCTAGAGTCAATGTTGAAGAGAGGCAATATTAAGGAAAGTCAATGCTGAGGGGAGTCAATGATGAGATGAGTCAATGATGAGGTGAGTGAATGATGAGATGAGTCAATGATGAGGTGAGTGAATGCTGAGATGAGTCAATGCTGAGATGAGTCAATGCTGAGGTGAGTCAATGCTGAGGTAAGTCAATGATGAGATGAGTAAATGATGAGGTGAGTCAATGTAGATGGGTCAATGCTGATGTAGAGCAATGATGAGATGAGTAATGATGGGTGAGTCAATGTGAGATGAGTCAATGATGTGGTGAGTCAATGTATGAGATGAGTCAATGATGAGATGAGTAAATGCTGAGGTGAGTCAATGCTGAGAAGTCAATGCTGAGGTGAGTCAATGTTAAGGTAAGTCAAGCTGAGGTGAGTCAATGATGAGTGAGTCAATGATGAGATGAGTCAATGCTGAGATGAGTCAAAGCTGAGATTGGTCTACAATGAGGTTGGTAAATTGCATTAAAGAAGTTAATAAAATAGATAAGATAGACTGGCATGAGTCAGCTTGAACGATCTCCCTATGAGAAATCAGATGTGATCTCGTGCTACAGTATAACTCCAGATGTGGTCATTTAAAGAGGGGATTTTCTGTTTGTCAAATATTATAGTTACCCTTTTGTACAAATGTGTATTTTGTTGGATAATATACATACATGTTATCCAAAATATGATGTGCCTGTCCTACATGTTGTAGGAGCCTTAAGGTGGTGTACAAAAACCGGAACATTAAAAACATTCTTAGTAAACTCAGGAGTTAGACAGGGATGTGTGCTCTCCCACTGCTGTTTATAACATACATGGACGACATAAGTAGAGAAGCAGGAATAGAGGAAGAAGAAGAATATTTCAGAACTTTTATTTGCAGATGACCAAGTACCGATTGCAGAAAACGAAGAATCTCTACAGAACCATTTGAGCTTAGGTAACATCAAGGGTGAGGAGTGCAACATGAAAATAAATATAATAAAGACAGAGACAATGGCAATAAGTAGACAACCAGAAAGCCTTACAATAAAACTCCAGAACGTAGACATAAAACAAACAATTGAGGCCAAATACTTAGGAGCAATTTTCACAGCAGATGGAAGTATTGATAGCGAAATCAGCAATCGTTGCACAAAAGTTAACCAAGTACTGGGACAGTTAACACCACTGTTGTCACATAAAGAGATATCGATAACAACTAAAGCAAATCTCATAAGAACGATTTTCTGGCCAACACTAATGTTACCAGTGTCAAACATGGCCAATAACAGCAGCTAATGAGAGGAAAATCATAATGACAGAGGTGTCTTAGAAGAGCTGTAGGTGTGACAATAAGAGACAAAATTAGAAATAAAGAAATCAGAAGGAGACTGGATGTGAAACCAGTCATGCAACTCATAAAAGAACAACATATTAAATGGTTTGGACACCTCACCATAATGTCCTGGTATCGCCTACCACAGAGAACCACACAGAAAAAATATAATGAGTACAAAGCAAGAGGAAGACCACGCAAATGATGGAGCGACGGTATCAAGAACAGCCTTACGAACATGAATATTAGCTTACAAAGTGCCTTAAAAGAAGCACACACAAAATCACTACTTCCCCACCCTCACCCCCCTCCCAACACTTCTATAAAGAGATAAATGAGGGAAGAGAAGAAGTAGAATGTACTCACGTTCTTGCGGGGAATCACACAGCAGACCACAAAGAGTGGTGAGCTTGGTTGGTAAGATCGGAAGCAAGCGAGCACACAAAAAACAGATACGAAAGTGTTTTGTTTATTTGCAGTGATAATAGCCATGATCTAAAGAAACAATAATGTAATTAAGTACAAAGAGAGTTTTAATAGAAACAAATTGGAAAAATTAACACATAACACTGATGAAAATCAACAAAAGAAGTGAAAAAGCACAGTCTATTGTCTATTCCCAGGTGGAAGATGTAGTTGGCTGTCCACTAGTAGTTGCCGTTAAGCGTAGGGATGGGAGCTTTAATTTGCATTCTAATGTTAATGCTCGTAGATGAGTCGCCCTTGTTGTGTTGTTTCCGTGTTTATATAGTGTGGTTTTGATATTGTCTATTCATCTTTTTCTTGGTCTTCCCTTAGCTCTAGTATCCGATCTCATTTTATTGTATGCTGTTATTGGTTGTTGGTTGTATTTCATTCTCATTAAATGTCAAACCACTGCATTTGTTGTCTTTCGATGTATTCGGTGCATGAAGTTATGCCCACTCTGCTTCTGATGTTCTCATTTCGTAGCCTGTCTTTCCTGGTGACTCCCACTGCTTTCCTCAAGCATTTCATTTCACACGAAAAACCACAGTATACGCAGGATTTCGAGAATCCAATCATCATCAGCACGTGCCGTGCCTGTCAGTGTTAGTAACATGAATCTCTATGAATGCCTATCCATATTTTGATGAACATCTTCCTTGTCAACTATCTTGCCACACCTGGGGATCTCAATGGTCAAGTGGTTAATAACAGCATGACAATATAGGTACTGGCAGTGACCAATGCACTACTCTGGCTAGAGTCACAAAACTACACTCATGCGTGCATTCTGAGTGACTCATTGAGTATGATGCGAAAGGTAGAGGCCGGTTCGGTGCACAGGCAATGGACTGAATCACTGCAGGTGTCAACTATTTGCAGAATTACACTTGTCTATGTTCCAGGGCACGTTGGTGTCGTTGGCAATGAGAGAGCAGATATAGCTGGCTGGCTCTATCGCCATATCAGAGAGCCAGCCAATGGACAGAGTTGACATCTTGAACGCCCTCATAGAGCGTGAGCGCAGAGAAGATCTTCATCTAAAGTCTAAACAAATCCACGTCAACTACCAGATTGCGAGAGCTGGGTTTGAAGATTGGTGTGGCAAGGAAGGAATGGTACAACAGGTATACGAGTCGGCTCATCAATCAAAATAGAACTGGTACGGTCAGTCGCTGGACACTGTTGGAGATATTGCGAAGGAGATCGGAGCACCTATGGACATGTCCGGAGTGCAATGAAGATATTCCAAACTGAAACTGAAACTGAAACTGAAGTGGTTAAGACGTTTGCCTATGGTTCTAAAATTTGTGGGATTGAATTATGACAGTCAGATTTGAGATTTTTTCATGATATCCCTAGGAGTGTTGCCAGATCTACGGAGTTCGTGCTTTGTGCAACACTTTCGGCAGATAGCGTACTATCTCTGCCGACAGGAATGGAACCATATGGGGAAACCAGGTGCAATGAAGTAAATCCTCCAACTTTAGAAACTTTAGATCTGATGCTAGGATATTTATTATCTTCTATTCTCCTTTCTAGACAACTTCCAACATTGTCTTCTTTTATTCCTCTTCTAGACAACTTCCAACATTGTCTTCTTTTATTCCTCTCTTTCTAGACAACTTCCAACATTGTCTTCTCTTTTATTCCTCTCTTTCTAGACAACTTCCAACATTGTCTTCTCTTTTATTCCTCTCTTTCTAGACAACTTCCAACATTGTCTTCTTCTTCCTCTCTTCTAGACACTCAACATTGTCTTCTTATTCTCTCTTTCTAGACAACGTCCAACATTGTCTTCTCTTTTATTCCTCTCTTTCTAGACAACTTCCAACATTGTCTTCTCTTTTATTCCTCTCTTTCTAGACAACTTCCAACATTGTCTTCTAAACACCGATTTCTTATTGCAAGTTTCTTGTTCTTCTTTTTCTTTAACGATCTCTGGTAACATGCTTAGTTTAATTTGAACCACAAACTGGGCAGTCAGCTTTAGTTCTGTCAGATTTCCCCAAAGTTTAGCTTTTAGGCCAACTTTGTGGAGGTCTTAGGGGGTGGGTCAAATGTTGCTTCTTAGCTCATCCGGGAGAGGCTAGTCTTGCATGACATGTTCCGTTGTCGCTTCCGCCTGCTGACAATGACAGAGAGCTATTCGACTTATTCCTAGTCTATGTAAGTGTCTGTTGAGTCTGCAGTGTTCAGTATGTAGACGAAATATATTAACTTGATCTGTTTTGCTTAGGTCTTTGATGAAGTCTTTTCCATAATTATATCCAGTGTTCTTCTCTTCCAGTCAAGTGCAGATGTTTTCTGTAGGGAGTTTTGACCTCTTAAATAGACAGTGGTTTGTAAATTTTCCTCTTTGCCACTGCCATCCTTAGCTAAGGCATTGGGGCCCGTATTCCCTGCAATGTCACAGTGAAATGGAATCCACTGCAAATAAATTTCCGCATCTTTCAAAACGAACGATAAATACTTTATTTGTAAGGATATCTCATTTTAGTAATCCCATTTCCCTAGAGCAATCAAATAAATATTATGAAGGAAAACCAGTTTTACTATCCAGACTTGCATGGGATTTACATGTGATTTTATGCATGGGATTTACATGTGAAATGTTGTTCCTCTTAACACATTCACCCTTCTTCCCCAGCCTTTTCAGACCTTAAGGTATAAAGTGCCTGTCTCTTCACATTTCTAAGCACTAGAGTACATGAGGCAAGATGTCAAACTCCTTTCCTCACATTTAGAACATTGAGAGTGGGATTGAACACGTACAATTCTTGCGCTGGAGTCGTTTGGAGAACGTTTATGCATTTCGCTAACTCATCCCACAACACATACAATAACCCATTGAAAAACATGATGTAGCCGAATTAATTTCCCCTCAAATTTTCCAGCTTTAAAAATATAATAATTTAAACTAGTTAATAAATGTTACCAAACTTCCGATCGGACCACGATGTGGAATTATATAGCTTGCTGTATATAAAAACCGGAAATTGAATCAGAATACGTTGATGTAAATTTAACACTAGTTTTACATGAAACAATGCTTAGCGCCGTGTGCGGCAGTTGAGTTGTTTTAATAGATAATCATGGTAACGCCTGCGGCAGTTAGTAGGAAATAAGTTAAATATACTGGAAACAATGTAAGGTTATATTACACACTTAGCCACCCAACTCATAGGATATAGAAACTTTGTATGATTTTTGGTGACGTTTTCTACACAATTTTTTATTTCTATTCAGACTGATACCGCTGTTACTTTATTTTATAATCATATTAACAAATGTTTCTGGTCTGTAACAGCTTGATATTAGAGAGTGGGCTATTAAAGAGTATAAAGTCAAGAAAAAGTTAATATATCGGACACATCAAACGACAGGAGTGCCGAGAGAAGATAATTTTGGAGGGAAAGGTGCATGGAAGAAGAATGAGAGGAAAACCTAGAAGACGATGGGTGTAAGGTATCACTGACGATCTGAGATTGTCTGCTGCTGGTGCCGGCCAACTTGCATAAATGTGAGTTTTTGAGAATTGCTGTCATGGAAGCCAAGTTCTGGAAGGGACAAGCTACTTGATGATGATTAACAAGATCATGTTAATATGCTTCATCTGTTGGTATCAAACCAGTATCATATCAATCAATCAAGTGCCATGCCTGCCGGCGTACGCGATCATGTCTGTCCACAACTCTCTCTGCTCTGCTTGGTGCTTGTAATCAGTTCTGACGTCGATCTTGTGTCGAGCCATGATGTCTGGGCATCCAACATCTTCTCCCTCTGTCTTCCACAATCTCTCCTTCCCTGAATGTTACCTGTTGTTACCAAATGTTCTAAACCTTCTCTTCGCATTATATGCCCAAGAACCTTGATTGTCGGATTCTTATTCTTTTGATAAGGTTTCTTTGTGTGCAGGCCTGATTTGTTTTCCTCATTTGTTTTCTTCGCTGTTCATGGAATTTTTAGCATTCTTCTGTAAAACCACATCTCTGTGGCTTCCAATGATCGTATTGATTGTTTATTCATTGTCCATGATTCGCTGTCATACAGAAGTATTGGATCAATATAGCACTGAAGTATTCGTTTTCGCAGTATCATTGGTATTGAATTCACGGGTAGTGTGTTTTTCATTTTCATAAAAGATGCTTTCGCTTGAGCTAGTCTACTTCTAATCTGTTTTACACCTGCCAATGATGTCAGGAGTGTTCCCAGGTACTTGCATCGATGGACTTGTTTCAGTGCTGTGTTTTTATGTTGATCATATACAGTGGCGGCTCGTGATCTTTTTTGTTGGTGGGGCAAGACAGAACTTTTCGGAAAAATCATGGTTTCGGTTAGGTTATATGTTAATGTATAAAATAATAAATACAAGTTACATCTTATTTTTGGTGGGGCCCGGCCCCACTGGCCCTTAATGATGAGCCGCCACTGATTATATGCGTGTCTCACATTATTTATACTATATCCATCTATTGCATGATGTTTCAATAAAAGAAAAGACACTATAGGACAACTTTGAAACGGATTTTACTGAGATATATGAGAATTATGAAGAGGTTTTAAAACAGAACTGCACGCAAAGAAATATTATCAAAAGAATAAGAATCAGACAATCAAGGTTCTTCGGAGAAATAATTCGAAGAGAAGGTTTAGAACATTTGGTGATAATAGGTAAAATTCATGGAAGGAGAGGTCGTGGAAGACAGAGGGAGAAAATGTTGAATCGTATGACATTGTGGTTCGTCAAAAGATCAACGTCAGAACTGGTTAACTGCTCCAATAAGAGAGAGATGTGGAGAGACATGATCGCCTATGCTGGCAGGGATGGCAATTTATTGATTGAGTGAGAATTATCGGACTTAATTCCATATAAGAGATTGAACTAGCTGCCTAGGATAGAGTGATATGGACAAATTGCTTGCGGGTCCTAAGTAACATATAAAGATAAGATATGCATATCATTATCTACTGTTAAATCAACCATATCCTCTATTGATCTTCATATGTTTTTTCTAAACAAGGACCTCGTCACATAACTAGAACAGAACACCGCGCTGTGACACAGTAACAATTGCAACATTAGAACAACTCAACCTTGCTAACGATTCAAATTTATTACCATGTTTATTGACTGAATAAACTAGTGACAACACGATACGCTTTAACATTTTACATGCTCCCCGCGGATCATCTGGCCCGTTGAATGCTTCTCTTAACCTTTCGTACAGCTCCAGACGTATCCATTTCATGCCTTGATTACTGTTCTTCAGAGTAAAAGTAATGAATATTTGCTCCATCTTTTCAAGCATTTTTTCTTCTTTATTCCAGAAAGTTCGTAGTTTCAACTTTAAATCTGAAAAATGTTAGTTTATTGAACTATCGACAACAAATAAATTCTGGACCATCCTAGGTGTTCCACATCTCGGATCTCCAGGACTAATTGCCAGATCTATGCGTTCCCTGAAATAACCAGTTTTGAAAGAGGACATCTTTGAAAGCTGTATCGTGTTACCGTCAAGACAAAACAAAACATTCGCTGTTATTACAATGACGTTCACGAAACTTTGGACGACAACAAGGATAATGGGAATTTGATAATATAATTGATGTCTTTTTCTTCTTTCTCCGCTTGACAATTGTTCTACTTATCTTTCTTTTCTGTATGTTTTCTGTTATATGTTTTCTCTAGCTTTTCTTCTAGTTCTGCATTCACTGCGTTCCAAGCTATATGTGTGTTTCTCCATTTATTTCTTACTCTCGTTCTCTCTCTCACACACTCTCTATCTATCAATCTATATATCTAAACTATATATCTATCTATCTAAACTATCTCTATTCTCTATCTCTCTCTCTCTCTCTCCGTTTTCAGTCTATATCTCTCAGTCAATGTTTAGTTTTTAATTCAATTATTTTTGCTCTCTGGTTCCTTAAATGACTGGGTGTCTCTATGGCGAAGCGTTTAAGACGTTTGCCTGTCGTTCTGAAGGTTTTGTGTTCAAATCTGAACTGAATCACATCTGTGTAAATCGGTCTCCATTGCCGATCCATCTGTGTAAATTCTTACCTGTTTCTTACTGAACTTTATTTCCGTGACAGACCTCCGAAATACATCTCTATCATACGCAATGTGCCAAACATCTGATGCATACAAATACAATTCATCTATCACAACTTGCACTAATCTTCTACTATGTTTTCCCTTCTTTATATTTTCTGGTAGAAACTCTTTCATGATTGTCTTCTTTACGTTTTGTTCCACTTCTTATATGACTAAAATGTGACACTTTAATTTGTCCTACGTTTCTCCGTAGTCAACAATCTTGATTGTTAAACTCTTGAATTATGGATGTACAAGTCCCTTTCCGTTTCCATGATATTTTAAGAATTCTTCATTAGCATTTATAAGTAAAGACAATGATATACCTCTCAGTTGTTTTAAGTATACAAGTACCTCTGAAGTCAGGGAAGGCTCGCCTGTATGGCGAGGAAACCAATAAAACGTTAAGCAAGCTTTCACGCCAAAATCAGTTAGAAGCGCTACACCTGGTGCCATGGCTACATCTGAATTCAGAGCGGGTGAATGCAGAAGAGGAAGTATCACAGGCAGGCATGTGTTACAATACAAGAAACAGGTAAGATCTTCATCATCATTATAGAATAGCTTCTCCTGAACACAACTTTGCCACACTAACAGTCTCCGGATTTTCACTCTCTCATTGGCCTCTGCAGCCGTAATGCTCACATCATCAATTACATCCTTAATCCATCTTCTCCGTGGTCTTCCTCTTCTTCTCTTTGCCGGAATGCCTCCTTTCATAATGGTCTTCTCCAACACTTTGTGTTTCTTTATATGTCCAAAATACTTCAATTTTCTGATACTTATTTGTAGCATCAACAAGTTTTCTTTGATTTTGAGTTCTTCCGGAATATATCTATTTGTTCTCTTCTCTGTCCATGATATACGAAGGTATCTTCTGTAACACTTATATTCAAAAGCACATATATGTTTTTACACTGCCTAGTTAAATGTCCATTCCTAACACCCATACGTTTCCACTGGAAGCTTTTATAGTTTCTCTTCTTTTCTATTTCTAGTTTTTATGTGTGTGTTTTTGTGTTACATTTATTTCGTTATTCGTTTTTATTTCCAGATTTTCATTAGAAACGTTTGAATGTCTCCGTATGTAGTCGTCCATATGTTAGTGGGTTTTTTAATTCGTCACTCCTGTTGTTCGTTTGCTTGATAAAGCCTTGTTGGTCGAAACGTTGCTGTATATTGTCATTGTTTTTGTAATTTGTAAAACTACAGTACTTTGTTATTACTTTTTGCCAATCAAATAGTTTTACTGCAGTCTCATCTACACTGGAAACATGTATGCTCTTAGTATTCTGATCTTTGTTATCCTATCAGTTAGTTGCTGGGATGCAAGCATTTACAAAATCTAGTTGGTATAGTTGTATCTATCCCGTCCCCAACTTACCTCATTTGTTTGAATGTTTACTAAAGAACTTTATATGTTTTCATTTCAAACTCCTTCATTGTGTCTTCATTGTTATTTTTTAATGACACAAAACTTTCTACAACTTTCAACTTTTTCTTATTGATATACATTTGAATCAATTTATTGATTTATCGATTAACATTGTTTGAGTTAGGTCAAGGTAAAGACTGTATTTCCTGCTATTCTTTTGAACTAGCATAAATAGTTGGTCTATGACAATCTGCTTTGTGTGTAAATCATTAAATGTTGAGTAAGCAGATCATTAAATGAGTATTACAACTGTACCTCTGAATTCCAAGAAGGCACGCGTATATGACAGGGGACACATACAAAAATAAAACAGGCCTTCAAGCAAAAACTCGGTTTGAATCGCCATAGCAGACTCCCTGACTACGCCTGTATTCATAGCTGGCGAACACAAGAAGAAGAAGAAACAGTGGCGGCTCGTCAGTAAGGGCCAGTGGGGTAGGGACCCCACCAAAAATAATGTATAACGTGTGTTTATTATTTTATAAATTAAAATATAGCAACCAAAACCATGATTTATCCGGAAAAAAATCTCTGGCCCCACCAACAAAAATGATCACGAGCCGCCACTGAGAAGAAGCATTACAACTCATAATCTCGCACCTCCGTCTTTTTCTTTGTCCCTTCCTTGCGTAGCATCAAGTCTAAAGTAATATAGAGTCAGCCGTACTGACGGTCACTATTTCTAGCACCTGCCCTTCACCGGTCATTCGTCAAGTCGGACAGGCCGGCAATTACTATTCTGATGGTTAGCAAATGGTAGCTCCAGGGATCTAGATCGCGGCATGTCGACCATTATTTGGGAGAAGGAAATATCAAAATAAAGATAGTCATTTTGAAATTAAAGGACAATATTGATTATTCAAGTTTAGACATTTAAGTCGAGGCCAAGAAGTTCATACAATTTTGAGGAAAATAATATAGCAACTATGACAAGAAAGTAACCAAGATCACTAAGTCCAGCAACAATAGATGTCAGTGGTTTTAACAATAGGCAGGTCCAAGACATTAAATCAATGTGGAGTGTTTTTTAAAAGAAGATTACAGATTTCCAAACAAATTGACAACATGTGTACAAAATCAGCGAAAAACATACTAACACTGACAGTGTTATTCAAACGCCCGAGTGGTTACCGGGGCCCAAATTGGGGTGTAAAGAATAGAACCACTGTTACCTGCCACGAATGTCGTAAGAGGTGACTAATGAGGTTTATTCGTGGGGCTAGATACCCCACACCGTAAAAACACTAGATGGCTACAGAACGGAGAGCGAACCTAGTAAACGCTGGCTGAAACCAGACACATCTACGAGGAATAAGCACCAGAGCTCCCAAATGGTGCTGAAGATGTGATGTAAACAACACCAATTCTAAGGCTGCATGAATCAGATTTCCATATGAATAGAATTTATGGGGAGATCTGGTACATCGATCTTGGCGGTGATCGCGAGAGAGAAACTATGAGAATTAGAAACCAAAATTATCACACAACTTTGTCATGTCAACCCCTTGCTACCAAAGCCAAACATGGACACTATTTAAGTTGTAAGAAATGATAATCGAAGCGATGGGTTTGAGCCTGCTTGAGAAAAGAGATCAATATTACCAGAATCGAAAGGAAAAGAAATAAGTCGTTCATAAAAACATATTGTGAAAACTATATGTAATCTCTAGTTTATTGTGAACGATATTGTTTTTGTTATTAATTTTTCAGCGTTCACTTTAGTAGCACCATATATTAATTATAAAATAATATGTAATTACATCTGATATGTTAGTATAATATATTGCTTGTCTTCTTCTTCTTCTTCTTCCAACGTTGTTAGACATCAATCTGTATACTTTTAAAGTAGTTAGTGGTCAGCATGTTTATACCTACTTTGTGTTACCAGAACCAAACATGGACATTGAGCAAAGCGTAGTCACAAAAAATAACTAAATGTGAAATGCGTTGCCTGCGAAAAGTTACCAACAACACAAGAAAAGACAGAATCACTAACATCAGCATAAGAAAGAAAGTTGGCACAAAACCGTGCTTGAATTACATAGAGAAACAAAGAATGAAGTGGTTTGGCCACTTAATAAGAATGCATCCAAACTCCACAGTATACAGAGTCTTGTACAACAGAACATCGGGAAAGAAGGCAAGAGGAAGACCCCGGAAAAGATGGTTAGATGGCGTAGTAGAATCCTGTGAAAGAGCAAAGATAACAATCACACAAGCCACCAGAACAGCACAAGACAAAAACAGAAAACCACGACACTGTGCAACAACCCGATAGCAGTGTGACGACACTAGGCAACAACCCGGTAGCAGTGTGACGACAAAAGAAGAAGAAGAAATGGTCAACCGGAGTCCATGTAGGTTGTCTTGGACAGATATGGGGATTAACACACCTGTTTAACAAGTACAAAATAGACCCTTCTGAGATATGCACATGTGGCACCAGCAAGATGACAGAGACATACATACTGCAAGAATGCATAAAACATACAGTGAACAGAGAGAAAACAATATACTATTCACACAATATTAACCAGAATAATGCTAGGAAAGTACCATTTCTGACGTTAACTAAATGTTAAAGAATCAGATGTTGGGAATTTAGTTTTAAAACTCCAAACTCCTCGGTTATATCAGTTCTAGAACCAGCTTAATTTTGAAAGCACTTACATCTAAGATAAAAAAAAGTTTAATTACATATCCTTTACAGGACTTTGCGAATCAACCCCAGCTTTTTAACGCTGTAATTCTTCTACGCATTATTACGTTCAGTAGTTTGCCATTGCTTTCTGAACGTGCGTTGCCATCGTCCTTTTGTAAAAATCTACGCGAAACAATTTGCCACCAAACTGTCCTCAGTTTATAGAACGAGTCACTAACCCCTAAACCACAGACGCCTAAGATAAGAGACTTTGATTATATGCATATTTTCTACTCTATGTCTGCATCATGACGATCTTCATTTGTTTAGCAGGACGAATTTGCGAATGTGTGTGGTGTTATTTATTTTTATTTTTGTATTTCAAACTTCTATGGACAGAAAATATAATAAATGTTGTCAGTCTATCAACATCTTGATGTTTTCACAGCCAAGACTTTCTTTTTCTTCTTTCTTTCTCGAATCCTGTTTGCCTCACAGCGTCAGGTCAGGAAGAGATGTCTAAAATGGGCCTTTGTATGCGCGTTGTAGATAGTCTCTTTCGTCGCCTCTGTTATCTCTGAGGTCCATCTTTGCGTGGCCTGGCTTTTGCTTTGTACCCATTGTATCGAAGTAGCATTGCTTTTTGAGGTGCACTGTCTGTTTGTAATCTGCTTACGTGGCCGAACCATTTAATTTGTTGTTTCTTGATGAAGTCTAGTACTGATGTTGTACCCACTTTTTCCTGATGTCTTCATTTCTCAACCGGTCTCTTCTTGTTACACCCAGCATTCTGCGTAGACACTTCATCTCTGTCGTGACTAGTTTTCTTCTATCGTTTGTTGTCAGTGTCCTGGTTTGGCACTAGTAACATAATGTGGGGACAAAGATTGTGTTGAACATTGCTCTTTTTGTATTCATAGTGACGTGTTTGCATCTAAGATTGGCGCCATTTACCCTATCATTTGATTTGCTTTGTTGCATCTGTGTTGAATTTCATTAGTTATTCTTCCGTTTGCTGAAAAAATGCTCCCAGGTATGTGAAGTCTTTTACTTGTTTTAGTGGGCAAGACTAATATCACAAAATCAGAGGTGAGATGTGACAAATGTGAAACATATTCTCTATTTTCAAGTGGTGATACGTTCTAAGAGACTATTGCTTGTTCTTCTGTAATGTTTCTAATTTTCTTGAAAAAAAAGTGTCTTCCTCCTGCTGCCTTGTCGACAACTTGTCTTTCTAATACGATTTTGAATAGTACGATTTACCTGGGATATATAAAGCCAATACTGACTCGTAAAAAGACACGAAGGGCTGGAGAAGACCATCATGAAAGGAGGCTAACGGCAAAGAGAAGAAGGGGAAAACCACGGGGAAGATGGATTCAGGATGTAACTGATGTTTTGAACATGACATTTGCAGAGGCAGGACATCTGACCTATGAGAGAGAGAAATTTTGAAGGACTGTTGGGGTGGCAAAGCTCTGCTCAGGACAAGCTATTTGATGATGATGATGATTTTTACCAAGTTATTCAGTGCTATATAGAGCCCAATACTGACATACGGATGTGAGTCATGGACAGTCAACAAACAGATCGAAAAACCTCTGGAATCCACAGAGATGTGGTTTTACAGAAGAATGATGAGAATTCCATGGACAGCTAAAATGACTAACGTGGAGGTGTTGAATGAGTCCAAGACTCAAATAAAGCTTACAATTAATATAAGAAAGAGACAACGGTCACTTTAAACGTGTAATGAGTAGGGTAGCTTAGATCGCCTTGTGATAAACGGTAACATCGAGGGAAACGAGACATAGGAAGACAGAGAGAGACAATTTTGGAGAGTCTGACTTCATGGCACGGAAGAGCGTCAACATCTGAGATGTTAGCAAATACCATGGACAGAGATTTGTGGAAATCCATGATCGATTACTTCATCCGGCACGGCACCTCATGATGATGACCATTCAGCAGTTTTTCATATTTTTCTTCAAATATTTTTCTAATCACAGTTCTATAATGTTGAACATACAGAAACAGTGTAATATAGAACTGACTAACGTAAAAAACTAGTCATGAAGATATTAAAACGTGGTTTAATACTAACTAATCACAGACTGAAACCTGATTGTCTCTTCGGAATAATCCAAACAGAGAACACATATATTCTTCTACAGACCATCTTAACAGAGTGCAAGACGGAAGGGTTGAGAATACAAGGGATGAAATGTGATTCTTCGAGTGACAGGGCTAT
Organism: Arion vulgaris; assembly: GCA_020796225.1. NCBI lineage: Eukaryota > Metazoa > Mollusca > Gastropoda > Stylommatophora > Arionidae > Arion > Arion vulgaris. The sequence continues at coordinate 13,934,675 of CM036763.1, read as the reverse complement.
CAAATGCTCTGCTCATTCGACCTGAAGACAAGAAATTTGAAGAAACCAAGAGACGGGATATCGGAGAACCAGCGTTTTTCATGTTCTTACTGCTTCTCGACACAGAGTAGCCATCTTTTATCACAGGAGCCCCGCAGCGAATCCGAAAATTGATTGGTTGTCCGATGCTTAGATCAAAATAATAGGATCCAATCACAAGCATCTGCTTTCCTTCCAGAAAAGACAGGGGTAATATTTCAGGAATCGTTCTTATCTTCCTGTTTGTCTTCTCAAACATTCATGACTCCAAGCAATGCGTAACGACAAGGAAAAATGCTGGATTTGGGCAATATTTAATATGATATATCCTTTGCAACATGTACGAGTTCTAAGTGTATTATATGATTGTGCTAAAGTGCAGGACAAGACAAAACAAGCACAAGACAAAAACAGAAAACTACGACACGGGGAAATAATCCGGTAACAGTGTGATGACAAAAGAAGAAGCAGAAGAAAGTGCAACACATGACAAAACAAGCACAAGACAAAAACAGAAAAACACGACACTGGGTAACAACCCGGTAACAGTGTGATGACAAAAGAAGAAAGAAAGTACAGGACAAGACAAAACAAGCACAACACAAAAACAGAAAAACACGACACTAGACAACAAACCGGTAACAATGTGACGACAAAAGAAGAAGAAAATACAGAAATGCGTCACTAGGGGCTTATGTTTACATATATGAAGAAACCTTATCAAAAGAATACGAATCATACAAACAAAATTCTTCGGGCATATAATGCGAAGAGGAGGTTTAAAACATTTTACGGACAACAAGTAAAATTCAGAGAAGGAGAGATCGTGGAAGACAGAGAGAGAAGATGTTGGATGGTGTGACATAGTAATTAACCCTTTCTATACCACATGGTATATAGGGTAACACGGTGTTAGACCCGTATTTTTCATTGACCGTCGGCACACGATATGTGATGTGGTTAACATCACCCCGGCCAACTTTACTTCCCAGTGCTTCTCCTGGTACCAAATTGAGGCAGGGTCGACCTTGGAGCCGTTACGGTCAGAAAGAATGCCACGCCTACTTGTGAAATTGACTGACATAGTGGTTCGACAAAAGATCGACGTCAGAACTGATTAACTGCACCAACTAGAGAGAGTTGTGAAGAGACATGATCGCCACAGTCAGCAAGCATGACACTTGATTGATTGATTGATTGATTGTGTATATATAACATGGAAAATAACATAAACATTAATTAACAAAATCGAATTCTTTGAGATAAAGTGCTATATAAAAATTCTTAGAATGCCCTGAAAACAGAGAGAAGAAAAACTATAGACATCTATAAGAGCAGAAAATGTAGGAGTATTAGCTCATAAACAATATTGTCCATGTGACACTAAGATATCTTGGTCATAGTAAAAATGACAGTGGTTTGGAGAGAACAGTAGTGGATGGTGTGGTTCTTGTAAGAGAATGCCGAGGACTGAAAATTGTGGCATATCCTTTACAGGACCTCGTCCTCAACTACAGTAAACGAGTCTTTGATTTTCTAGGCACCACCTATACGTTCAGTAGTCTGCCATTGCTTTTTGAACGGTGAAGTCTATTTTTACCGTTCGTAAAATTCCACGGGAACAAATTTGTTTCCACACTGCCGGCCGCAGAGTTTAAGACCAGGTACTACTGGGTTGTGATCGAGCTTACTGGGGACTACCAAGACAATATTGACAACAAAACATTTAAGAAACATTGAACACGATGATGTAGGTGGCGAGTAAGCTGGGTAGAAGCTGTGAGTTGTCACGAGTGCTGTGATGAGAGTGATGTTCTTCAAACAATATACTACAAGACAATAAACATATATTTGTATTTGTTCATTCTGTTCTTTCTGGTTGGCGTCTTGTGGAAGTCAGTTTTTTGCAGTGTTATCCAACGTTTGTAGATATTGACACGCATCTGACTAATGACGGCAAAGGCGTGTGCGTCATGGGGAAATTGCAATAATAGTACTAGCAAAAAATCTTCTCTTCCACCATTTACTTCTTTATAGAAGTGTTGGAGGAGAGGGGGCATTGTGATCTTGTGTGTGCTTGTTTTAAGGCACTTTATAAGCTGATATTCATTTTCGTAAGGCTGTTCTTGATGCCATCGCTCCATCTTTTGCGTGGTCTTCCTCTTACTTTGTATTCATTATACTTTTTATGTGTGGCTCTCTGTGGTAGGCGATACCAGGGCATTCTTGTCAGGTGTCCAAACCATTTAATCTGTTGCTCTTTTATGAATTTAATGACTGGTTTCACATCCAGTTTTAAACAAAACAAAAATAATGATATAATAGTAACAGATTGCAATGCAACCTTATCCTGACTAAACATTTCATTAACAAATGTATCGACAGATGTAAGAACAAAGTACTTTAGTTTTACAAAACTAGAAGTAGAAGCACATTAACAAATATACTGTGCTTATAAATAACAACTGAAACACAATGTTATTCAGAAATACTTTCTTTTTTTTTCTCGTAATTATGATTAGCATTAAGCTGGCGAAGTAAAATTGGACGCCAGAGGTGTTTTTAACGAGCGCCATGGAGCCCGCGGGCACCCCAATGGACAGCACTGCTCCAGATAAGGAATTGGAAAACAGAACAAAAGCGACGTAGAATGATGAGGTATATGTGAAGTAAGTGTAGAGCCTCAAAAAATCTTAAAATATATAGTTGAAGATTATATGCTCCACAGGGGGCTGAACAATAAAGTTAACGATGAAGGAATTCATTAACCCAATGACTTTTGACTCTGATGATGACACTATCCAGTCTTCTTTTGATACTCTCAATGACCTCATCAGGGTGTCCATCATTCTGTTATACGCTGACCAGATCCCAAACCAAATAGCTTTCTCTTCCTGTCCCCCTTACCCGACCCACCTCTCTCTCGTTCCAATTAAATTACATTCGGACAAATTCATTCGTGACTTGGTAACCAGAGATACCGGTCGATGGCAACCCTGGCACGAGAGGCTATTGTGAACAGGGCCTTGTGTCTCCGTTTGGGACGTTCTCTCTGAGGTCCTGTCAATAAGATTATCCCACATTTGCATGGATATTGCGTTGGGGTGAGACAGGGGTGACGAGTGGGAAGAGAGAAAAAAAACAACAACATTGGTTGATAGAAGGAAGAAAACGGAGAAAGGAGAAAAATGGACAAATGTATTTGAAATTGAAGGAGTCAGTTAGAAAAGCTGAACGGAAATAAATGGAGATAAAGATGAAAAGAAGGGTTTGTGCTGAAACTGTTCTTTCTAAGAAAAACTGGTGTGTCATTCTGGTTAGTATGGGAAGATAATAATATTACAATGATGATATACCAAGAAAAAACCTTCTTCTTTACGTTCGTTCTTTACGACCAATTTTAATCACTCTTTGTGATAAGTTTGATCTTTGCCAAGAACGTGTATACGTTGCACATTGGTTTGTAGGCTCCTAAACGCATAGACTTCTACACGTTTAGGACACGTGCATCAAGCAAGATGTATCTTGTGATTGCAAAGAAGTGCACATGGAATTAACCAACTCATCATCACGTACATCAACTTTTTACAAATACTGCTATAAAAGTACATTATTTGTTACAGGTACTAATATAAAAGTACATTATATTGTTACAGATACCAATATAAAAGTACATCAAATTGTTACAGATGCTACTACTATAAAATTGCATCAAGTTGTAGCAGATATTACTGCTATAAAAGCACATTATATTGTTACAGACACCAATATAAAAGTACATCAACTTGTTACAGATACTACTATTGTAAAAGTGCATCCAATTATTACAAATATTACTACTATAAAAGTACATCAAATTGTTACAGATGCTACTACTATAAAATTATATCTAGTTATTACAGATATTACTGCTATAAAGTACTTCAATTTGTTACAGATACTATTGCTATAAAAGTACACCAGGTTGCTACAGGTTTTACTACTATAAAAGTACATCAAGTTGCTACAGATTTTACTGCTACAAAAGTACATCAAGTTGATACAGATTTTACTGCTACAAAAATACATCCAATTGTTACAGATACCACTAGTATAAAAGAATATTCTGTAATTTGTCTCAAATGGTGTACATGAAGTGAAGACACTTATAGAAGAATCGACTTATCATATTTTCTTGTCCTGGTACACACAATTTTCAAGCCTAGTAAAACGAAAGTGTATGCCGCAAAATGTACAAGTTCAATGATAATTCGAAATTGATTCAGATGCTGCTGTGTAAGTGCTCGTTACTAGGATCTGTAGTCACTTGGAAATAAAGTTGAGCAGCTACAATAGCGCACTACGTGAACAGTGGTGGATCTTAATTAGTTATCTACCGAGATAACTACCTAGTATTTACCGAGAGCATATTCAAGTTCAGTTAGATCCGATCATATGCAATTTCACACACTTAGGTTCTATGTGCAAAAAGAAAACCAGAGAGAATGGAGAAAAATTTCGGACACTGGCTTCCTGGTAAAGAGAAGCGTCATCTTTCAAAATGTCAGTCAATACTTTTTCTTCGAACGCTCCATATCGACCACTTGTTAAATCACTCTTTGTGATTTATATGTGATCTGAGTCTAAGAGCGATTGTATGTTGTGCCAGTTATGCGCCTACAAGTAGACAAGCACATCCAATTTCTGTGACGATTTTTATTTACTAGGGTAGAATCCCTAGGCTGGTAGCTTAGTCGCCTCTTACGACATGCTTGTAGGTCGCAGTGTTACTACTCTTTGCCACCATGCAAGCCCCATCAACACATGAGAGAGTCAATATTAACCCTTTCGCTGCTACATACTTTCTGAAGGCTGAGCTAAAAATAGCTACTCTTTGTTTCTAGGTTACAAACGTGAATGTAGGCCTATAGCAGTGACAGTAGCAATATATAACGTGTTAACACGTCTTTAGCCCACAGAGGAGAGATAATAACAGACGTGTTAAAGCGTCTTTAGAAGTGAATGGGAAAAACGTATGTATACGTCCTTAGCAGCTAAATGGCTAAGGACATAATTTGTTGAGATCCACGATTTTCTTATCCTGTCGGCAAGGTACTTGATGATGATAAACTGTTATTTACGAGTTTTTGACTTGAACTTATGTAAACCAAGTTTTACAATTATAATATAACGAACGATATGTGCTGTGTGAATCTTTCTATCCTGTCGGCAAGGTACTTGATGATGATAAACTGTTATTTACGAGTTTTTGACTTGAACTTATGTAAACCAAGTTTTACAATTACAATATAACGAACGATATGTGCTGTGTGAATCTCTTCTTATCCTGGCGCTGTGAGGTTAAAGAGGATAGGAAAAAACAAAACAAAAACAGGTGTGTGACTCAGAGACTACGTGTACGTCGAAAGGACAAATTAGAGCAGGAAACATGTACATCATGACCTTGATTTACTCCACCGTATTGCGCCTCGGATACAGATGTATCTGACAATTATCGGAGTAACACTCGCCTGAATGGCGATTAAAATGGTGATACGGAAAGCAAGCCTTCACACAAAATCAGAATGGGGGCTATGATTACGCCTGAATCCATAGCGGGCGATCGATTAAAAAATATGACTACGAAGCAAAGAAGTAATGGTCAATATGATCATCAATGTCATAAAGTCTGCATGATAGCTAAATAAAAAAAAGTAACGGATAAAATGGATTCAACCAATTTATCTTCAACAAGATTGCACAAATAAGGTACGCTTTTTGACAAAATATCATTATTAACCCTTTCCCTAAGTAAGTTGTTTCTATCTCTGGACGCATTCATATTGCAACGCATATTTAAATAAGGAAAGCAATGACAAACTAAAAGTTAATTGCATATCCTTTACAGGAATTTGTGAAACAACTTTGTAACGCTGTTGTGATTTTTCTAGGCATTATTACGTTCAGTAGTTTGCCATTGCTTTCTGAATAGGTGGTGCCATCGTCCGTTTGTTAAAATCCACGCGAAACAATTTAATGGCAAATTACTGAACATAATAATACCTAAACAAAAAAATCACACTCAGCGTTAAAAAGCTGGGGTTGATTTGCAAAGTCCTATAAAGGATATGCAATTAACTTATAACTTATATTGAAATAAGCCAGTATGCTGGCTTTGTGTCATTTTAAGAAATACTGGGAAATATAACAGCTCAGACGAACGAATGAGTTAAGATAGGAATAAACAGACACAGAAGATTAAACAATATACTAATCAAGTTACAGTACATAATTTCAGTCCCAATTCCCACCACTTCCTCCCCCCACCCAATCCGAAGCATAAGACTGACCAACCAGCTGTATTACACTTTTCATCACTATGATCGAACATTACACTGAATTTGACAGAAAGCTCCAGGAGAACCTACTTCCTGTGAAATATTCGTCAGAAAAATCTACCAGCCTGGCGTCGAAAGTACAAATGTTAATATCTGACATACATCAAATAGTAAAATCTTGTATTCCCTTAAGGAATAAAAAAGCAACTAACAACAACAACAACTGAACGACCTATCAAAGTCACACGTGATGCTACCTCGCACTTCTTCACTCTACATTCATCCATCTTTGTCTTTCTTCCGATACACCCTCTCTATCTCTTCAGTCATGTATCTCTTCCCCAAAGAGCAGTCATAGATTCATTATCTTCCTCCTAATCATACTTTCATATAGACGGTCCTAGGTCTGTGCATTGTCTCATGAATCTTCTCTTCCTGCAAGAAGACTACATTCCCTTCCGGGACAGAAACTTTCAATAAATGCTAATTGCTTTGGAACTCTGTAGTGCCATGATCAGTTATTACTTACAGACAATGGCATCTTTCCTTGTCAAGAAATTCGCGTCTGCACCTAAATTCCTCTTCCTGTCGAAATGTCTGCTCGCGGCAAATTTTCCCCCCAGTTATGGATACCGTTTAGCGTCCACGTTCTTCATTACTAGCCTCCTTTCTCTGCAACATATATATATATATTATATATATATATATTTATATATATTTATAAATATATACATGTGTGTGTGTGTGTGTGAGTGAGTGCGTGGTGGGTGGCACACGTGTGCTGTGTGTTTGCGCATGTGCGTGTGAGTATATATATGTGAGTGTGTGTATATGTGTGTGTGTGTGTTTGTATGTTCAATAAGCGATTTAACAATGTTATGTTGTTTCAGTTATGTTAGCAGATGTATGTATTCATAATTGATTGATTGATTGATTGATTGATTGATTGATTGATTGATTGATTGATTGATTGATTGATTGATTGATTGATTGATTGATTGATTGATTGATTGATTGATTGATTGATTGATTGATTGATTGATTGAACCATCATCATTGCACTTCCTTGAGTAACCATGTGTGCTCCGATTTCTTTCTGACACAGAAGGATCTCAGCTGCAATTCACGAACTCCGTAGCACCGGCCAGTGCCCCCGATGTAATTTTGAAGATTATGAAAGTATTTTAGCAGGAATTGTTAAAAAATTTTTTGTAATGAATTTTGCCCGGGCAGCGGCTTTCCAGTCGAAGTCTTATGTTGAAGTTTTATGGCTAGAATAGTAAATTGACTATAATAGTAATAGTTACTTGTCTTACGCTGTGAAGAAGCCGAGTGCTGAACTTGGCCAATTTCTTCTTCTCTTTGTGAGCGCTCCATATCGACCATTTGTTAAACCCCTTTTTGTGATTTGTATGTGATGAGCCTAAAAACCATTGTACATTGTGCCAGTTATGCGCCTACAAGTAGACCAGTACATTCGATTTCTGCGACGTTTTTTATTTACTAGGGTAGCTTCTCTAGGCCCCTACCTCAGTCGCCTCTAACGACATGTCTTGTATGTCGCAGTATTACTATTCTTTGCTCCCCTCGATAGTCCCAGCAATACATGGGCGTGTAACCCAATTTCAAAAATATTGTTCTTATTCTTGTGCGTTCACTCTTAATACCTCTTTTGGTCTCTCCATTGATTTGTATATGACATCGATCTTGTGTCGAACCATGATGTCAGGCCATCCAACAACTTCTCCCTCTGTCTTCCACGAACTCTCTTTCTCTGAATTTTACCTGTTGTCACTAAATGTTCTAAAACTTCTCTTCGCATTATATGCCCGAAGAATAATTAGATAATATTCATTAATTAGTGTCTACGTAGAATAGAGAACTGTTATAGAATGATAGGGTCACAAATGATGAGCTTATGGAGCGAACGAGACAAATCCCAGTGCATCAAGAGGGGAAGAAAGAGGCTGACGCTGGATAGGACACATCTTAAGAAGAATATAATAATAAGCACTCTTCTCTTCTTCCTCTTCTTCAAACACTCTATATTGTTAAACCACTATTTGTTATCTATATGTGATTTGAGGCTAAGAGCGACTGTACGTTCTGCCAGTTATTCGCCTACAAGTAGACCAGCACATCCGTTTTCTGTGACGCTTTTTATTTTCTAGTATAGCTTTCCTAGGCACCTAGCTTAGTCGCCTCTCACGACAAGCCTTGTAGGTTGAAGTGTTACTATTCTTTGCTCAACTTGGCAACACCAACAACACACAGGTGGTGCTCTTTACTGGAACCGCAATGTAAGAGAAATAGTGGAAAGCCTGGATATACACAAAGAAGAGATTTGGAGACAGGAATTAATGATACACGGAAGAGCTGAAAGGTTTTGCAAAAGATAAAATAGAAATATAGAAGTAGAATTGGTTTGACTTAATTGAGGGTCGAAGACTCAATCGGGGTTTTAAAGGTACAAGACAAGAGAGATCCCTCAACAACAAATGCATACAGATCCAATTAAGGTATTCTTCTTCTTCTTAAAGCGCTCCATATCGACCACTTGTGATTTGTATATGATCTGGCCTGAGATTGTCGTTGGGCCAGTTATGCGCCTACAAGTAGCCAGCACATCCGATTTCTGAGCTGCTTTTTATTTACTAGGTAGCATCCCTAAGACCTACATCAGTCGACCCTCTTACGACATGCATTGTAGGTTGCAGTGGTACTATTCTTTACTTCCTTGCTCAGCACCGCACATCGAAATTAAGGTAGTGATGCATTTTATTCATGGGAGCCCAGAATAATTGTTTACAGGAGAGAGCAAAATTAATGTTAAGTTTTAGTTGGTGGTTTGTCCTAAAAATGTAGAAGTCTATGCGTTTAGGGGCCTACCAAACCAATGTGCAACGTATTCACGTTCTTGTCAAAGATCACACATATCAAAAAGTGATTAAAATTGATCATAAAGAACGAACGTAAAGAAGAAGAAGTTGGTAGTTTACTGCGCGGAAATAGAGACAACCAGATTCACATTAAACTGGTATAAAAGCCTTTTTAAGAAGTGGAACCTCCTCCGCCGCCCTGTGCAATAAAGTATGGACGCCCATGGTTCTATTGTAATTCTACCGTCCTGGCTCATGTATTTCTGTGATAAAAATAATGAATAATAAAGAGAATAATGGAGACGAATTAAGATCACGGAGAGCTGAAGGTTTTGAGTAAATGGAGAACTATAGAGTAAATTGTTATAATTATCAAATCAAACGTTTACAGGTGACAAGACAAAACAACAACAAATGCTACAGATCCCAATTAGGTATTCTCTTTCTTCAAACCCATACACCATTTCAATGATCTGGCCATTCGGAGCATTATGTCAAGTCACAGCCATCCGATTTTGATGTTTTGATTTATCGTAGTCGATCCTACATCTGGAGACTCGTGATTCTTTGTTATGGTACATTCTTTACCACTGCGCTCCAACGTATTACATTCTTATGCTTGCATTTATTCTCTCCTAGAAATTTGTTTACAGAGAGAGAAAATTAATGTTGTTATGGTATTTTCAAGTATATGGTTTACAAATGTTCATTGCTTTCCGTTCTTGCAAGTTTTATGTGTTTTTTGAATGACTAAATAATGAATTGTTTTATTCAGAAATGAGACACAGTTTCATTAATGGTATCAATTTGCGTTTTTTTAATTGTCACTCCTGCGTTCGTCTGTGATAAAGGCTTCGATGTCAAATTGTTTTACCTCCTGTTTCTTGTATTTTTGTATAAAATAATAGTAGCTTTGTCATGTACGATGTGACACCTGATTTCACCGGAAATTGGAACGTGCAAATCTTCACAATTCGATACCACAGGTGGGGTATACATGATCAATTAGACATGTGCATGTTGTTGTTCTGTCTTTTCGCGCAGCTCGTTTTCTTTGTGCCTCAACGGTACGACGATTTTCAACTAAGCGAGTTTATAGTGTTGTTATAGCGCCACATTTGGCGATCTTGCGCCAGGGATTCCCAGCTCGTGGCGTCTATATCGAAGCATTTCAGAGACACTTTAAGATTGTCTTTAAAGCGTTTTTTCTGTCCACCAGCTGAACGTCTGCCCCCTTCAAGCTTTGCTATACATCATCTGTTTTGGGATGCATTGATCAGGCATCCGGGTAACGTGACCGGCCCATCTCACTTGTGCTGCAACAGTGTGTTGACGCTTGGGATCTTTGCTCTTATGCGGTCTTTCGGTATCTAGGATTTTGTCCTGCCGGTTTTTCTTTGTAGTCTGGTAGACAATTTTTAAATATAGTTTTTACTGTAGTTCCTCGATTTCAAAAATAAAGGGAAATAATGAAACATACATTTACAGATCTGTGTTCATATTGAGTTACGTCCCTTAGTTATTACGTGATTTATTTCATTATCTCCCATTTTGTCACAAATGAAGTGATGTTTATCGTCACCTTTCACTTCGGCGGACCTAGGCATTCAATATTCAGATTAGGTGATGGAGAAAAATGAGAATTCATGTTTCGTTTTTAAAGCCTAAAAGGGTTTTAAAGCCAATTGAGATTGACTTCATTGCACCGGGTTTTACCCATATGGGGCTCGTCCCTCTCCGCATGAAATGACAAGCCATTACCGAGAGTATTGCACAAACCACGAACTACCTATCTCCAGCAACAATCCTAGGGTCTCTGAAAAAACTGCACTCGTGAACAGAACGACCTTCGACTCACAAGGCAAAGGGCTTAACCACTCAGCCACAGAGACCCCTAGTTTTATTTGTTAACTTGTTTATAATATTTAATTCTTGCAAACTCACTCATTCCTTCTTTCGTTCTGTTTATTAATTCCTCTCGTACCGTTATACGTTACACAGGGCCTGCAAGAAATTTCTCCATACCGCTCTATCCTGGACAACTAGCTCAAGCTGCTCCATGGAATTGATATTTCTTGCCTCTCTCAGCAAAGTTCGTTTCAGGATTTCGTTAGTTCGCCCTCTCTTTCTTGAACCCTTTGCATCCCAATTCAATGCCTGTTTTGATATTCTTTGATCATTTTTTCTCAAGGTGTGCCCAACATATATCCATCTTCTCATTCTTATAACAGCTGTTACTAGTGATTGACCAGACATTCATTCTGTTTCCAACTTGCTAAAGATTTTTCCTTGAAAATATCCACTGTTTATGGGTAGTTCTTATGTTACAATAGAGTGATTTTGTTAAAAAATCTTCCTCTTCAAACGTTGCATATTGACCACAAGTTAACCACTCTGTGTGATTTGTATGTGGTCTGATCCTAAGAGCAATTGTACATTGTTTCAGTTATGTCCCCACACGTAGGCCCACACATTCGATTTCTGTGACGTTCTTTATTTACTAGGGTAGCATCCCTATGTCCTACATCAGTCGCCTCTTACGACATGCCTTGGAGGTTGCAGTGATACTATTCTTTGCTTCACTTACGGACCCCGGCACAACATGGACGATCTATTTTATCTAAACCCTCAAACCAAAGATGGATATCGGTTTATGATTGTGTTACAATGAATGTTAAGTGTCAGCTCTTTCATTTTATTAATTGTATTTTTGACATGTTTTCACATCATATTCTTCTTCTTTCTGCTGCGTTCTCACTAGATTGGGATTATGGATTCTCTAATAAAGGCAGCCGTCTGCCTCAGATTAACAGCCACGCCATACAGTTTGTGTTCTGTGTTCTCAGTAGATTGGGATTATGGATTCTCTAATAAAGGCAGCCGTCTGCCTCAGATTAACAGCCACGCCATACAGTTTGTGTTCTGTGTTCTTGTAGATTGGGATTATGGATCACTAATAAAGGCAGCGTTCATTGCCCTCAGATTAACACCACGATACAGTTGTGTTCTGTGTTCTCAGTAGATTGGGATTATGGATTCACTAATAAAGGCAGCCGTCTGCCTCAGATTAACAGCCACGCCATACAGTTTGTCTTCTGCGTTCTCATTAGATTGGGATTATGGATTCACTAATAAAGGCAGGCGTCTGCCTCAGATTAACAGCCACGCCATACAGTTTGTGTTCTGTGTTCTCAGTAGATTGGGATTATGGATTCTCTAATAAAGGCAGCCGTCTGCCTCAGATTAACAGCCACGCCATACAGTTTGTGTTCTGTGTTCTCAGTAGATTGGGATTATGGATTCACTAATAAAGGCAGCCGTCTGCCTCAGATTAACAGCCACGCCATACAGTTTGTGTTCTGTGTTCTCAGTAGATTGGGATTATGGATTCACTAATAAAGGCAGCCGTCTGCCTCAGATTAACAGCCACGCCATACAGTTTGTGTTCTGTGTTCTCAGTAGATTGGGATTATGGATTCACTAATAAAGGCAGGCGTCTGCCTCAGATTAACAGCCACGCCATACAGTTTGTCTTCTGTGTTCTCACTAGATTGGGATTTCGGATTCTCTAATAAAGGCAGGCGTCTGCCTCAGATTAACAGCCACGCCATACAGTTTGTCTTCTGTGTTCTCACTAGATAGGGATTATGGATTCTCTAATAAAGGCAGGCGTCTGCCTCAGATTAACAGCCACGCCATACAGTTTGTCTTCTGCGTTCTCACTAGATTGGGATTATGGATTCACTAATAAAGGCAGCCGTCTGCCTCAGATTAACAGCCACGCCATACAGTTTGTCTTCTGCGTTCTCATTAGATTGGGGCCTCGGATTCTCTAATAAAGGCAGCCGTCTGCCTCAGATTATCAGCCACGCCATACAGTTTGTGTTGGACGCTGGTGTAAGTGGGCCACCTCTTTCTTCTCAGTCTGCATACTGGGGACAGTTCTGTAGGATATAATTCCTATGATTTCTGCTTCCCCATTTGTGCCGACCTCTTCCCGCAGAAAGTTTTGGCCACCCTCGTGATGGTAGGTCTGACATTCTTACTGCGCGGCTAAATCTCTGAGGCAGATTGGCGACCGAAGAATCCGGAATCCCATTCCTCATTGTGACGGGTCGTTGCACCATGTTATGCGCCTTACGGTCTGGTGCATCCGTTTTCTACAAGCATTTGTTTCGGGTTAGCATTCCTAGCGGACACGTGCATCCGATTTCAGCCAAACCTCCTTAGTCGCTCTTACGACATGCGTGGCAGGTAACAGTGGTTCTATTCTTTACACCCCAAATTTGAGCCCCAGTAACTACTCGGGCGTGAGATAACACATTCAAGTATTGCTGTCACAAAGGAAATCATGAGAGTCTTATACTTTATTGTTATACCACTTCAAATCCAGGTGAAATCCTCAGAGATACATGTCTCTTTAAGCACACAAATACTATAAGTTTAAAAGATCTGTTTGGTCTACAAGGTATGTTCTGAGCATATATGTGCTTTTGAATATAAGTGTTACAGAAGAGTCCTTCGTATATCTTGGACAGAGAAGAGAACAAATAGATCTTTCCAAAAAGAACTCAAAATCAAAATAAACTGGCTGATGCTACAAATACGAAAGAGAAAATTGAGATATTATGGACATATAAAAATACATAAAGGGCTGAAGAAGACCATCATGGAAGGAGGCATACAGGCAAAACGAAGAAGAGGAAGACCACGGAGAAGATGGATTCAGGATGTAATTAATGGTTTGAATATGATGGCTTCAGAGACAGGACATCTGACCTATGAGAGAGAAATTCCGGAGGACTGTTGGGGTGGCAAAGTTCTAATCAGGACAATCTATTTGATGATTTAGAGTAAATCTGACAAAAAATCTCTGAGGAATTTTTTTAAAATACCTTATTTATAACATTGTGCACCCAAAACGATTTTTCCCCGTCATTATTGAGAGATTTTCAACAAGTACACTAATACTGTCTGTACTGTTCTGTAATGTTTGAATTCTCGTTTTTTATAACTACAGTATCATTATCATTCAGAAAGCATCCGTTCAGAAAGCAATGTCAAACTTCATTGGAACAGTCATCAGTGGTGACGCTAGAAAATAGACAACTCATTGTCTCCACCATTGTAGTTGAGGTGACATGAACGTTTTTCGTAAAGGGGAAGATGCCTTTATTCCCACCCGATTTTCATTTAAACCATCATACAATTAGTCGTCGTAGGTGTCTCTCAAACCACGAAAGTAAGGCGGAAAACCAGAAAAACATGTCCACTTAAAGAGCAGTACGAATTTGTTATTCTAAGTATCTGTTTGTTGGTTAGCTTCTGTAGCGGTAGTGAGTTCCATCACAACACAAACGTACCTGGTTCAAACTCGACGGCAAGCAGCTTGGACGGAAATTCGTACCCGTGGATTTTTACGAACGGTAAAAATAGACCTCACTGTTCAGACGGTAATGTCAAACTATTGAACGTATCAATGGTACCTAGAAAATCAACAACTCATCTACTGTGGTTGATGATAAATTCCTGTAAAGGATATGCCCGATTTTCACTTTAATGCCAGCATACCATGTTAATATCGTACAATGCATTTCATCTGTTGGTGGGCTTTTTCCCCAGTGTGAGTGTTTCTGGCCCCACGTCTTCTCCTATACTTCGTCTTTGTGATGTGCAAGAGAAAGCAGTTTTTCTATTCCTTTCTACCCCGGAAAACCACACTGGGAAATGCAGTGCAGTCCACTTGAATTTATTTGTTGTTAGAAGGGGAGACAACAAGTATTCTTCTCATAACAGTTTGATTGTTGGACTTTGTGTGTTTATTAATTATCGAGACATGAACGTTGAACCTATCACGTACAGAAGCACTGGGATTAACCACTACAGTATACAAACATTTGTCTAAAACGTATATACGCAAGTGTATCACTGTATCTCGTTGTAGTGACTGAAAGTAATTTTTTCCACTTGAAAAACATCATGTGCCGTGCCTACTGGTGTTGGTGAGCATGGATCTTCACAACTCTCTACCACAAGCGTTCTGGATCAACTCTGTTGTTTATACTGTTTCATGTTAGACTTGACAATATTACTGCACTCTCTCTCTCTCTCTCTCCGTTTCCCCCCCTCCCTCTGTATATATGATTATCCTAAGAATCAGTCAATAATTGATGAAATGAGAAGAGTGGCATATCCTTTACAGAACAGTAAAAGACGTAGCAGCCAATAAATTAGTCGTTGATTTTCTAGGCACCATTTGTACGTTCAGTAGTTTACCATTTCTTTCTGAACGGTGAGGTCTATTTTTACCGTTCGTAAAAATCCACGAGAATAAATTTGCTTCCAAACTGCCTGCCGCGGTGTTTGAACCAGGTACGCTTGGACAAGCTCACTATCGCATAAGCTACAGACGTTCACCAATCCTTGATACAACATCTATTTTAATATTATTTGGAGAGAAACAAAAATGTATAACTTTCTGTAATTAGTTTCTAAACTTTCCACAATTTCCACTTAAAAAGGGATTGTAAAATATTAGTACTTTTGGCAATGAGGATCATTGACATAGCTTCAAGACAATGACAAACAAAGTCTTGTTTGTTGTACCCGACTCGTGAGATGACACAGTCCTACTTCATCTTGAAAGTACAGTGACCGCATTAGTTAATCCCTCTAGCCACTGCTTATGTTTCATATTGACAAATTGTTTCACTGAACAAAGCTGTAATCCTCAGCGTCAATTCCTAAGTTTTCCTTTTTTGCACCTTATTTTTGCACCTTATTTTTGCACCTTATTTTTGACAGCCCTTGCTATTACTTATTGACTTTTTCGTTTATCGTTTTTGTTCGTTCATTTTATTCTTTCGTGCAGTTGACGACGTAGTACAGGAACATGAATTGTACTTTAGCGCTAATGAACGTTGGTCATGTCCTTATATAGTTGATTTGTCCACCTGTCCTACTTGTTCGTAGCCTGTTGGACGACAGGTGACAAGCCCTTCTTGAGTGCGGTTCAAATCCGCTGGCTGGCAGAAAATCCCCAGGTTCTCCAGATTTACGGTGTTCGTAGAACCGAACCGAAGGGTTACGATGTCCATGGCACAGAGCCGAAGAACTGAAAGCTCAAGTGCTTCTGGATCGAGAAAAAAATTAATATAGTCGATTCATTTAGTCATCCATCTTAATTAAAATGTGAATCTGGACCTTTCAAGTAAAGGGGTGAAAATTGTCGAAGTCGTTGACAAAGCTGCTGTGAATGTGCTCGGCTGCTGATACTTTTATATGTCTGTAAGGGACAAATCAACACCTTCTAGAAACACAATGAGAATACAGATGCTGATTTTATAGTTTCCTTATTTTTGTGTTCTTTTTTTAAACACACTGTTACCTCGTTATAGTTCAGTGTCGTGGTCTTCTATATTTGTCTTGTGTTTCACAGATGGCTTGAATGATGGATTTCTGAATCCTTTTGCTTGATGTAGACACTCCATCTATCCACCATTTCCTTGGTTTTCCCCTCGACTTTAGGTTTAATGTTCTGTTGTAGAAAGCTTTATAGACAATGTGATTAGTTTACATTCTTACTAGATGGACAAACCATTTTATTTTCTGTTAATGTAATTCAAGAACGTCGTTCTCTCTGTTGCTGGTATTTGTCATTATGTATGTTCCTGTGTCGTTAATAGCTTTTCGGAGACAACACATTATACACGTAGTTATTTTCTCTAGTGAAATAATGATGAATGATTGACAAATTTCGAATAAGACATAAAGAAGATAGCGATGGATTGGAAATGTCCTCATGATGAGAAAAAACACAGGCCGAAGACACGCAATACAGTGGGCACAGCAAAGACATTGGAAAAGAGTGACATGGAACACATGAAGTCAAACTTTGAAGCAGAATTTAAGCCATGTATAAGACTAGGTTTAGTGTACAGATAAATACACAAAATAGAACTTGGTGCTCCTGAAACCGACAGGGACAGCGAAAGAAAGGAAGGTATAGAATTATATGGAGACGCGATTTGGAGGCAGAGATCAACAATATAATGATGAACTGGAGGAGTTGTAGGAGAAAGTTAGAGATAGTAAGATTTGGCATGAGTTGGTTGAGGGTCTATGCCCCAATACGAGTTTAAAAGACATGAGAGCGAGAGAGAGAACTTGAACCTTTTTTATCTCTTGTCTTTTGTACCATTGGGATCGATGAATACAGATGATGATGAAATTCATAAAAGTCGATATGAAATATTGACGAAGTTCTGTTATTTTGTCCCTTAAGAACCAGTCGGTAGTGGCGGGGGACATTCTCATATGCTCTTTAATGACTAGCTTTTACTATGTCGAGACATATCGCTTAATGTTGCTTTAGCATCGCTTCAGTGCCAGCTGTAAGATATAAAAGTCTAAAATTACCTATGTTATAGCTTCGATTTTTTGTTGAACTTTGGTAGACGTTTTGAAGAAAGATAAAAAGAAGAAGGGAATGAAGGAAATGAAAGGAGAATAGAAGAAAGGATGGGAGATTAAAGAAAAAGATGGACGAAATAGCAATGAAGGAGGAATAAGATATAGAGAAAGGAATAGGGTAGAAGAAGAGAAAGGGGGGGCGAATATGAGAGAAGAAGTTAAGAGAATGAGGGGCGAATATAAGAGAAGAGTGGCTGCTCCAAAGAAGAATGATTAGCGAATATGAACCCTGGGGTTTATAAAACTACGTATTCTCTGGTTACTGAATCGACGTCATATCACTCAAGGCTGACCCACAAGGGCTCATGCTCCCCGAACAGAGGTATGCATACTGATGGTTCCTGTGACTCTCTGGTCAAACACACTCCTCACTCTACCCCTCATGCATCCATTTCTACCTTCACAACTGATAACTCCAAACTCCTTAAATCGCTGAATCGATACAGCATCTATTTCAGTATCCTCATCCAACAAAAGAGAAGAAGGAGAAATACACAAAGATGTTATCTTAATTGATCTTGGATGCTCGTTAATGATTCTGCGTCTCTGCGCCTGTACACCCCCTGTTCCTCTTCCTTTTAACCCAGCCAATCCCTCGCTCACGTCCCTCACAGACAGCAAGATAATCCTCATCTTGATTTCTGCATGCAGCCAACGCGATCAATCTTACTAAATACATTACATAACTTCATTACCATCAGCGCAATCACAGGTTGAATGACAATATCTACCTGTCTATCTACCATTATTTACACGCTATCTACACGCTATACACTCACTGCATGCACTATATTTGCACACTCCAGTGCATTGCTAATGATACGTATAAGGTAATTTATAAATAAAATAAAATTTGTGCAGCTTTTTCAGTCCTTAGAATATAAAGTTTCTGTCACTTCAGATTGTGCCTGTCACTTCATATTTCTATTTCCTAGTATACAGGAGGTATGAGGGCAAATTCCTTTCCTCATGTGTAGAAAGTCGAATAGGATATTGAAACCCACAACCTCTTGTGTTCGAGTAGATAGTCCAACGCGTATGCATTACGGTAGACCATTTTAATCAAGGTAATATGCTTTCTTCTTATTTCACATAGTGATAGTCCAGCTACTACTCCTCTCCCCTCTTTGGTACAATTGTAACTGTGGTCACTAGCCCAAAGGTGTAATCGTCTGTAAACCCAAGATATATCCTCATGCTCCTTTTCTTTCTCTTTTCAATAATCCTTGTTTAACTCACAGCGTCAGGGTACGAAAAGATTGCTATGCTCCTTACGCTGTGATATAGGAAGAGTTTCCTTTTTCAACCCAGAAGCACTGGAGCTTTCAGCTCTTCGGCTCTGTGCCATGGACATTGTAACCCTTCGGTTCGGTTCCACAAATACCGTAAATCTGGAGAACCTGTGGCTTTTTCTGCCAGCCCCCGGAATTGAACCCGCACTAACAGAGGGCTTGTCACACCGTCGTCCAACGCGCTACGAACAGGCTGGGCAGGCGGGTGTATAGGATGGGTTACAGCATAGAGCAGCTGTCTGCAGTTACTGTAAATCAGTTTCACCTTAAGTATGTGCCTGTCTTTTTACTAGGCAGAAACTCAAGTAAATACTACATCCTGACACATTGACTAATTTCTACTATATCATCTGTTAGCACAAGTATATACTACATACAGTGGCGGCTTTGTCATTAAGGGCAAGTGGAGCCTGACCCACCAAAAATAATGTATAACGTGTATTTAGTATTTTATAAATTAAAATATAGCAACCAAAAACCATGATTTATCAGAAAAAAATGTCTGGACTCATCAACAAAAATGATCACGAGCCGCCATTGACTTACATATGTATGTTGTATCATCTGTTAGATCAAGTATATACTGCATATGTATATTGTATCATCTGTTAGCTCAAGCATATACTACATATGTATGTTGTATCATCTGTTACCTCAAACATATACTACATATTTATGTTGTATCATCATGTTAGCTCATGCATATACTGCATATGTATATTGTATCTCTGTTAGCTCAAGTATTGACCGCATTCTTACACGTTGATGAATATGCTTCAAATGATTGAATCTGGAAGTATGATGTGGAATGGGTGACAGCATTCGGAGATCACATCTCAAGAAATGACTTGGCTGTACACACCTGGACTTGCTGGAGTGCAGGGTAACGAGCGTGCTGACTTTCTTGCAAACAATGCCCCGACTCAAGCGGGCAGAAGTATGGACAGAGCCGATATCATCAATGCGGTACGCTCTCAAATATGTGACATTGGCAAGTCTCAGACACTGGAACGAGTTCCAGAATTTGGCGCTAAGTTTGGAGATGCCAGACAGTGTCGTCTTCGTGGTAGAGAGAGAAGATATAGTAATCAACTTCTCATGGGTACTGTGAGCAAATGGACTTAGTGATGGCTGCTGCAGCAGAGGACAGAGCACGAACGGGAATGCCCAATATGACATGACGTCGATCGCATAAAATAACATAACGTTGACTAAAATAGATTGTGCCATGTTTCTAAGTGCTCTGTATTCTTTCACTAATCCTGTTTTGTATCACCATCAGCATAATGCTCTGTATTCTTTCACTAATCCTGTTTTGTATCACCATCAGCATAATGCTCTGTATTCTTTCACTAATCCTGTTTTGTATCACCATCAGCATAATGCTCTGTATTCTTTTATGGCAATCTAGACCTGCGTTGAATTCGTAGTTACATGCAGACAGTGTCGTCTCTGATAGTTCTTTCATGTAGTAGCAAATGGCTTAGTGATGGCTGCTGCACACACACGACAGGAATGCCAATATGTCATTCATATAACATAACATATGTTGACTAAAATATGTTGTGCCATGTTTCTAATGCTCGTATTCTTTCACTAATCCTGTTTTGTATAACCATCAGCATAAGAAGAAGTGTATGAAACTGGCTCTTGTGTCAGCTTCTTACCTTCATAGTTCATGCCTCTGTTATTTCTGTGGTCCACTTTTTGCGAGATCAACCCTTTTCCTTGTATCCACTTATCTGAGTGGCATCGACTTTGAGACGCGCCGTATTTTGCTAATCTGTTTATGTGGCCGAACCATTTAATTAATTGTTTCTTTGATAAAGCTCAGAACTGATGTTGTACCCACTTTTTCTGATGTCTTCATTTCTAAACCGGTCTCTTCTTGATACTCCCATAATTATGTGTGTATACTTCATTTCTTCCGTGACTAGTTTTCTTCTATCGTTTGATCTCAACGTCCAAATGTTGATGCAATATCAAATCGAAACTTCTACTTCTTATAAATTACCATGCTGTCTTCCCTTTATTTTTTTTTCTATTTTCAGTTGTAAAAAGCAGGAGAAACAAAGCGACAACATAACTTGACTGAAGACCAGCAGGCTTAACGATTACATAGACACATTTGAAAATAGATGTTTGCGAAAAATAATGAACATAAAATGGGACGAATTCATGAAAAGTGATGAAATCAGAGAAATGTCTGGTCTACAACTAGTAACAACTGTTATAACTATTATAAAAAGGAGATATGTTGGGCACATTGAGAAGAAATGATCAAAGAATATCAAAGCAATCATTGAAGTGGGAGGCAACAGGTTCAAGAAAGATAGGACGCCTAGGAAAACCCTGCAACGAACTTTGCTGAGAGAGGTAAGAAATATCGGACTCAATTCCATGGGAGAGATTGAACGAGTTGTCCAGGACAGAGTGGTATGTAGAAATTACTAGCAAACCTTATGTAACGCATAACGATACGAAAGGATTATATATATATATATACATTTGTATATTTCTTTGAGAATAACATTTCCTCTAATACTTGATAAGAGGAAAAAAATGGAAGCAAAGAAAATGCACTTGTAATTCAATGGGAGAAAATCGAATAAAGAAAGAAAGAAAAGAACGAAAGTAAGAAAAAGACACAGAAAATTGAACATGGAATGTTTTCTTGCTGTCTGTAAAATTTGAAGAATAGAAAAAAAGAAATTCATAAATGGAAATAGCAGTAAGCATTTTCTGGACTCAGGCTATTCGCTGCGTGTGCGTATTATTCCACTTGAGTAAATCCAATCTATGTAAACTTAATGTCAGTTGGAAGAAGAAGACGAAGAGAGAGAGAGAGCTGTAGGAAATTGTGAATTCCTGCCTCTAATGTGTACAATGAATCTGTAATTGAGTGGTTTTTTAACGTGTTGAGCTGAACGAATCTCTTCATTTGTCACATGCTGTGTAAATCGTCAATATACATGTCATGAATAAGGTTGTATGAAAAGTTGTTTATGAAAACTGAGGTTCACTTATGTTTTATTGATTGATTAAATGAATCATTTTCATTGCACTTTGGTGAGTAACCATGTGTGCTCTGATTTCTTTCTTACACAGGAAGATCTCAACATAGTGCACGAATTCCATAGCATCAGTGAGGGTCCCAGATGTAAATTAGAAGAAGATGGTGTAAATATTTTGTAGAAATTTTATTTATAAATCTTTTTTTTTTAATTTGTCCGACAGCGACTTTTAAGCATGCTCTTCTCGATTTTGAACTGATGAGGGTTCTTCTACGTGCTCGACTTGAACAAGGAACCTACATTTTATCGTCCATCTCCGATTGTTTTTATTTTGCCTGAACCAGAAGCACTTGAGCTTTCAGCTCTTCGGCTCGGTGTCATGGACATCGTAAGCCTTCTGTTCGGTGCCACGAACACTGTAAATCTGGAGAACATGTGGCTTTTCTGCCAGCCCGCGTAATTGAACCCGCACTCACAGGAGCTTTCCACCCGTCGTCCAACGCGCTACGAACACGCTGGGTTGGCGGGCGTCCGTCTCCGATAGGATAAGGAACTATACTGAGATCGTGATATCTTCAAAAATATCTTGATGACTCTACAGGAGCAACCAAGTACTTTGGAACCAACGGCTGAGTACCTAACCACTACACCACTGGAACCTATCCATTACACCACTGGAACCCCATCCATTACACCACTGGAACCCCATCCATTACACCACTGGAACCCCATCCATTACACCACTGGAACCCCATCCATTACACCACTGGAACCCTACACCACTGACCCACCACACCACTGCACCACTACACCACTGGACCACTACACCACTGGAACCCCATCCATACACCACTAGAACCACCTACACCACTGGAACCCCATCCAGTATGCTTTAGAATATTTGTCATTGGAACGAACACGAGTACTAACCACCTACACCACTGAACCCCATCCATGTATCCCTTAGAACATTGTCCTGAACAACGGCAGTACCCTAACCATCACACCACTGGAACCCCATCCCATAGAAATGCATACATATTTGATCCTGAACTACACGACTGAGTACCCATCCACTACACCACTGGAACCCCATCCATGTACTCTCTATGAATATTTGTCTCTGAACGAACGGCAGTACCCTAACCCCACCTACACCACTGGAACCCCATCCATGTGCCATACTTAGAATATTTGCCTATGGAACATACAGCATACTCTAACCACTACACCACTGGAACCCCATCCATGTGCATACTTGAATATTCTTGGAACTAAACACATGAGTACCCTATCCACTACACCACTGAACCCCATCCATTGTATACTTGTAGAATATTCTCTGGAACGATCACTAGTACCTAACCATTACACCACTGAACCCCATCCATGTGTATACTTAGAATATTTGCCCTGGAACAACAGCAGTACCCTAACTCACTACACCACTGGAACCCCATCCATTATACTTAGAAATTCTCTTGAACGACGGAACCTAATCCACTACACCACTGGAACCCCATCCAGTACACTTAGAATATTTGTCTTGAACAACTGGAGAGCAACCACTACACCACTGGAACCCCATCCATGAGCCTTAAATATTGTCTTCAGAACGAACGCAGTACCTAACCCATCACTACACCACTGGAACCCCATCCATGTGTATGCTTTATAATATTTGTCCTTGAACACTGGACCCCATAGTACACTGAACCCCACCTACACCACTGGAACCCCATCCATCGCACTGTTGAATCATTTGTCCCTTGGAACTAACCATGAGTACCTATCCACTACACCACTGGAACCCCATCCATGTAACTTAGAATATTTGTCTGAACGAACGGAGTACCAACCACTACACCACTGGAACCTCATCCATGATACTTTAGAATATTGTCTTGAACGACCAGATACCCCACCCTACACCACTGGAACCCCATCCATGTGTATCACTAGAATATTGTCTTAACGACACTGAGTACCCATCCACTACACCACTGGAACCTCATCCATGGACATACTCCCCTTTAGAATATTTCTCTTGGACATCAACGGCAGTAACCCATCCACTACACCACTGGAACCCCATCCATGTATCACTAGAACCCGTCCTTAACACGGACCATAGTAACCATAGACCATCCTACACCACTGGAACCCCATCCATGGTATGCCT
Source organism: Arion vulgaris (assembly GCA_020796225.1). Classification (NCBI taxonomy): domain Eukaryota; kingdom Metazoa; phylum Mollusca; class Gastropoda; order Stylommatophora; family Arionidae; genus Arion; species Arion vulgaris. The sequence continues at coordinate 13,910,501 of CM036763.1, read as the reverse complement.
CATCATACTTATCTTTGAAACAACACGATACCCCATCCACTACACCACTGGAACCCCATCCATGTATGCTTAGAACATTTGTCTTACGACCGAGTACCCATCCACTACACCACTGAACCCCATCCTATGGACTTCCTAGAATATCTTATACATTGAGAACGGCGATACCAACACTACACCACTGGAACCCCATCCATGTGTATGCTTTATAATATTTGTCATCAACAAATAAACAAGGAACAGGTAAAGCTTCAGAAAAAACAAATAGACAAACACGGACTCGAACCACTTACCCTAGTCCTTACGACACCAATCGCCTAGCCTAGCAATTCGAGGGCTGTTACGGACACAACCAATGAGCCATTCTAAAAAATGACTCACGGGGAGTGTCTTTCTCAAACACTCGTTACAGCTAGACACAGAAACAATCAGGTAGGGTTCGAACAGTGTTTGCACAAACACATGCTGTAAGCTTATTGTGCTTGTATATATTAGAGACGAGACAATATCATACATACACACACAGCGCCGGATTAGCCTAGTAGCAGAAGTAGCAAATGCTAGGGCCCCGCGTTTCGAGGGGGCCCCGCGCCTATGTGACAAAGCTAAGCTGTCACTAGTAATAAACATGGAACCAAGGTTGGAAGGTGGGTAATAATATCCCCCTTTCATTCTTTTCTTATTTAGGTTAGGGCAGAGATCATGTTTACACAATTTCGGACTTAGCTAGGTACGGGCGGTCGCATTGAGCTCACTATACGTTGCACATTGGTTTGGTAGGCCACTAAACGCATAGACTTCTACACGTTTAGGACATGTGCATCCGATTTCAGCCAAACATCCTAGTCGCCTCTTACGACATGCGTGGTAGGTAACAGTGGTTCTATTCTTTACACCCCAAATTTGGGCCCCGGTAACCACTCGCGTATCTCTACAATTGGCGCTTAAAATACCAAGAGCTATGTTTGTAAGTGTTTTTATTATTTATCACGACACAAAACCTAGGGTCTCGACAGTAATTTGCACACAGCTGAGCTTTTGGCTTGTTCTAGAACGGCATTCATACACACATGTATACACATATAACAAACATGTATACATCATTCAAAGTAGCTTCAAATTTATTAAGATGAGCACACGGAGCCTCTTTCAAGAACCCCAGAGGAAGCAAGGGAAGTAACGAATTCGTAATATTTGTCAGCAATTTTATTGTCAAATAATTTATATTTCATAAAATACCAAATTAATTTTTTCACTTTCTATGTAGCACGTGTGGACAACAAAAAATACGCCATTCGTTTCTGTCCTGTGCCATCTTTTCCAAGTCGTATCAGGTCTTCATAATATATGTTTCCATAGGTCTTGTCCATGAATGTTTGAGGTTCTTCTCTTTCTGATTCCCTGGGCGTTCCAGAATACTTGATATACCATTTATTAGTCGGCTTGATGTAAATTCAATCTAGCGCCGGTTAAGTTCTAGTCGACTTGATGTATGTTATATATATATATATGTATGTATATATCTTCTGTATATATCTTATGTATATATCTATATATGGGGAGGCCAGTGTGCGGGTATATCATAAATTGTGCACAAAGATATGGAATAGCTCCTCCTGGCCAAAGGAATGGAAAAGATCAGTATTTATACCTATTCCAAAGAAGGGAAACATGAAACTATGCACCAACTACAGAACTATTGCCCTTATAAGTCACGCCAGCAAAATCCTACTAACAATCATAATGAAGAGGATGGAACAAAAATTAGAAGATGAAATACACGAAACACAAGCAGGTTTCAGAAGAGGTAGAGGCACTAGAGATCATATTTGTAGCATGAGACTCATTCTCGAGAAATGCAGAGAATACAATATAGACCTGCATGTATGTTTCATAGACTACAGCAAGGCTTTCGACCATATACAACACCAGAAAATGTGGAACATCATGAAAGACATGCACTTTCCAACACACATAATACAACTCATAGAATCTCTATACCACGAACAACAGGCAACCATTAAAATAGGAGGTGAAATAGCTGAATGGTTCGAGATCCAAAAGGGGGTACGACAGGGATGTATGTTGTCACCATACTTATTCAACATATATGCAGAGAACATCATGAGGAATGTAAAAGACGATGCCAACTATGTGAATTACGACCATCTCACTATAGGTGGCAAATGCATACCAGAGCTTAGATACGCAGACGATACAGAATTATTATCCACCAGCAAAAAAGGTTTGGAAACCTAATCATGACGACCAAGAAACATAGTGAAGACCAACATCAATATTTGAATACACAAAAACAAAAATCATGTCAACTGACAAAGCAAAAGGCTCATCTAACATCCAAGTAAACAATGAAAAACTCCAATGTGTAGAGAGCTAAGAATATATGGGCTCAATAATTAATAATAACGGTGACTGCTCCAAAGAGATCTCAAGAAGATTGGCAATAGCAATCAAGAAGTTAAACACAATGAAGAACATGTGGCAAAGCACCTGCAAAATACTAAAATAAAAATATCGAGAGCATGCATTTTCCCAGTTGCTACTTATGGTTGTGAATCATGGACTATTACACAGAAATTAAGAACGAAAATCCAGTCGTTCGAAACTAAATGCTACAGAAAGATCCTACGAATACCATGACAGAAAAAAGAAAGAACACTGATGTCCTGAAAGAACTAAATGTTAAAGAGAATTGGCTGATAAACAACATACTATACAGAAAAATTACATACTTTGGTCACATCAAGCGTCACGGTGGCCTGGAAAGAACAATACTAGAAGGCAGGGTCCCAGGACGCAGAGGCAGAGGTAGACCAAGAAGAAGATGGCTACAAGATATTAAAGAAACCATGAATATGACCATTGACGAAGTGGGTGAACTGGCAGAGATAGAGTGAATTTCAGATGTGCTGCAAAGAGAGCAACGTATTATAAAGGATACGCACCTTGATGATGATGATATATCTACACATTTCAACTCCCAACGGAGCACAGGTCTTCAACAAACTTCTTCCAGCTCTTCCTCTCTTGCCATCTTTTCCAATTATTTCCATGTTTTACCTTTTCCTTTTAATATTAGTCTCCAGCTCTCTCCCCCAGGTCTGTCTATGCCTTCTCCTTCTCCTCTTTCCTGCGGGTTCCAAAATAGTGCCTGTCTCGCAATGCTTCCGGTCGGCCTTCTCAATGTATTTCCTATCCATGCCCGCTCTCTTCCTGAGCTCTTTCTCCACTGGTATCTGTTTATTCTTTCTCTGAGTCCTCGTTTCTAATCTTATCATACCATCTCAGTTCCATATAGTACGTAAACATCCATTTATGAAGGTCTGTATTTTTCTGATGGTTTCCTTCGTTGTTTTCCATGTTTCGAGCCATAAACAGCACGGACTTCACATTTGATTGAAAGATTCTCAGCTTTGTGTTTGTTTTGATCTCCTTTGACTTCCATATCTTACTCAATGCAATAAAGTTTCCATTGATTTTTGTATTCGTATTGTGTATGTTATATCTAGCACCGGCTAAGTTTTAGTCGACTTGATGTGTGTTCTATCTAGAACCGGCTAAGTTTTAGTCGACTTGATGTGTGTTCTATCTAGAACCGGCTAAGTTCTAGTCGACTTGATGTGTGTTCTATCTAGCACCGGTTAAGTTTTAGTCGACTTGATGTGTGTTCTATCTAGAACCGGTTAAGTTTTAGTCGACTTGATGTGTGTTCTATCTAGAACCGGTTAAGTTTTAGTCGACTTGATGTGTGTTCTATCTAGAACCGGTTAAGTTTTAGTCGACTTGATGTGTGTTATATCTAGCACCGGCTAAGTTTTAGTCGACTTGATGTGTGTTCTATCTAGAACCGGTTAAGTTTTAGTCGACTTGATGTGTGTTCTATCTAGAACCGGTTAAGTTCTAGTCGACTTGATGTGTGTTCTATCTAGAACCGGCTAAGTTCTAGTCGACTTGATGTGTGTTCTATCTAAAACCGGCTAAGTTCTAGTCGACTTGATGTGTGTTCTATCTAGAACCGGCTAAATTCTAGTCGACTTAATGTATGCTCTATCTAGAACCGGCTAAGTTCTAGTCGACTTAATGTATGTTCTATCTATCACAAGTTGACATCTACTCGACTTGATTCATGTTCTACATTTTTATTTATAATTATTTATACTTCATTATCATTTATCATCTTCAACATATCTTCAGTTCAGGCACAGATAAATATTCTGTGTAATCCAAAAATCAATATTTCTGAATCATTACCGCCTATTTTTTTCCTGTTATTTTTTCTAGATTTCTTTACACCACAAACTCCTTTGACAGCCCACCACCCCACCCCTCCCTTCTTTCTGTAGCAAAACAACGTAATTTCTTCACGTGTCATGTGATTGATATGTTGCATTATATTTCATCTCTTTGTTCTCACAACAATTTGTTTAATAGAGTATTAGCGTTATTTATTATGTGATATGTGTCCTTTACTTCTTCTTGGAACGCTCCATATCGATCACGTGTTAACCACTCTGTGTGGTTTATATCTCATCAGAGCCTAAGAGCGATTGAACGTTGTGCCAGTTATGCACCTACAACCAGCATATCCTATTTTTGAGCTACTTGTTATTTACTAGGGTAGCATTCCTAGGGCATACATCACTCGCCTCTTACTACATGCATTGTAGGTTGCAGTTGTACTATTTTTGTTCCCTTGCAGACCCCGGTACCACACGGGAGTGGGGTGTTTAGTCTAACTATTCCCGTTTTCTGTTGGTTGATGCATCTACTGGGATTTCTCGCTTGGTCTTCCTGTTGTGCCGCATCTATCAGTATGCATAGCTTGCGCAAACCAGATAGTAAATACTCGTTATTATCTTCGCTGTAATCTTCGTTCAGGGCGTTTGTGTTCTATTAGATCATAGATTCCCAAACCTTTTCGGACCACCGCCCACTTTGCACAACATAAACTTTGTAACGCCCCCTCTACATTATAACAGTTTGCCAACGCCCCCTCCCACATATATTTATGCTTTTTTTCTCTTTGACACAGAAAATTGATATATATTTTGTCATACATGATCAATTTTCAAATGACTATATACATGAAATAGAAAATTGATGAAAAAATGGATTGTGTAAGACGGGCATAAGATGAATTTAAATGCAGAATTCCAATTTTCAATGATTATTTAATAGCAAAATCACGAAAATATTTATTTAAATATATGTATTATTAATGTCTTCTTTAAGACGCCAATGACCCCTAATCGCCTGAGCACCCCCCAAATTTTCTTAACCCACTATCGCCCCCTTAGAACGCTTCAGCGCCCACTGTGGAAAGGTACCTCCCACTTTGGAAAACGCTGTATAAGAGCGTTGAGGATCTCGTTACACCCATTTCTCTCGTACAAAAGCGGTCTTGATCTTCTGTATCATGCTCATAGAGTCGCTGAACATGCATGCATGAGGGCATTTTTGAGTCTTTAGCCACCACAGGAATGTTGTCCCCGCCATGACTTCCATAGTCATGTTGCTGGTAGTTGTTATATGCGCACTTGCTCCTTTGATTATCTTTCCTTTTGTTCTAGCCGTAAAATCCGTAAAAGTCCATGCACTGCGACTGTGTCGAAACATAGTACCATCGGTATAGACAAAAGCACCTTCCTCCGAAGTGTAGTAGTTATTTATTACTGCTTCGACTAACCATTAGGACAGCAACCGTGATCTTAGGACAGTAAATGTGATCTTAGAACAGCAAATGTGATCTTAGGACAGCAAATGGGATCTTAGGACAGCAAACGTGATCTTAGGACAGCAAAAGTGATCTTAGGACAGCAAACGTGATCTTAGAACAGCAAACGTGATCTTAGAACAGCAAACGTGATCTTAGAACAGCAAACGTGATCTTAGAACAGCAAACGTGATCTTAGAACAGTAAACGTGATCTTAGGACAGTAAACGTGATCTTAGGACAGCAAAACGTGATCTTAGGACAGCAAACGTGATCTTAGGACAGTAAATGTGATCTTAGGACAGCAAATGGGATCTTAGGACAGTAAACGTGATCTTAGGACAGCAAACGTGATCTTAGGACAGTAAACGCGATCTTAGGACAGCAATCGTGATCTTAGGACAGTAAACGTGATCTTAGGACAGTAAATGTGATCTTATGACAGTAAACGTGATCTTATGACAGCAAACGTGATCTTAGGACAGTAAACGTGATCTTAGGACAGTAAACGTGATCTTAGGACAGCAAATGTGATCTTCGGACAGTAAACGTGATCTTAGAACAGCAAACGTGATCTTAGAACAGCAAACGTGATCTTAGAACAGCAAACGTGATCTTAGAACAGTAAACGTGATCTTAGGACAGTAAACGTGATCTTAGGACAGTAAATGTGATCTTATGACAGTAAACGTGATCTTAGGACAGCAAACGTGATCTTAGGACAGTAAACGTGATCTTAGGACAGTAAACGTGATCTTAGAACAGTAAACGTGATCTTAGAACAGTAAACATGATCTTAGGACAGTAAACGTGATCTTAGGACAGCAAAACGTGATCTTAGGACAGCAAACGTGATCTTAGAACAGCAAACGTGATCTTAGAACAGCAAACGTGATCTTAGAACAGTAAACGTGATCTTAGAACAGTAAACGTGATCTTAGGACAGTAAACGTGATCTTAGAACAGCAAATGTGATCTTCGGACAGTAAACGTGATCTTAGGACAGCAAACGTGATCTTAGGCAAGGTTGGAAGCAAATTATATCCCTTGGATTTTTACGAACTGTAAAATTATACCTCGCCGTTCAGAAAGCAGTGACAAACTACTGAACGTATAAGTGGTGCCTAGAAAATCGACGAGTCGTTTACTGTTGTTGATGGCTACGTCCTGTAAAGGATATGGCACGATTTTCATTTCAGTATGCAGGAGGTAGGAAGGTCAATTCTTTTTTCCTTGAGTATACAAAACAATGCAATGGTTAGGAGATGTGACGAGATTGTCCAGGAGATGTTAAAACTACCATTCAAAGAGATGTTAAATGGAAAATAATAGATTTCGGTGTAATAAGAACCGAATTGAAGGCATAGAAGAATGACTATAACATCATCATCATCAGGTGCCGTGCCGGTTGGAGTAGGCGATCATAGATCTCCACAAATCTCTGTCTCTGGTGCTTGCTATCATCTCAGATGTTGACGCTCTTCCGTGCCATGACGTCAGGCTATTCAAAATTTTCTGCTTCGTCTACCCTCGATTTTACCAGTTGTTACAATGTGTTCTAAACCTCTCTTTCTCATCACATGCCTGAAAAATGATGACTGCCTCTTTCTTACATTGATGATGAGCTTTCTCTGTGTTATGACCTTATTCAGCACCTCCACATTAGTCACTTTAGCAGTCCATGGGATTTTCATTATTCTTCTGTAAAAAAAATCATCTCTGTGACCCTCAGATATTTTTCGATCTGTTTGTTTATTGACTCGCATCCGTATGTCAATATTGGTTCTATGTAGAATTGTATGAGTCTCATTCTGATATCAATTGACAATGACTGGTTGCATACAATGCTTCTCATTTTCAGAAACGCTGCTTTGGCCTGTCCTATTCTGCTCTTTATTTCTGATCTGACATCTGATGGTACCAGGACTACAAAATATTTAAATTGCTGAACTTGTCTCAGCTCCGCCCTATTTACTGTGATGGTGCATTTTGTCGAAATCTGCTTTTTTCGGATCATAACTTCTGTCTTCTTAATATTCAAACTCAGTCCTTTGTTGTTACTTTCTAAAAATATCAGTGTAAATGATATTTCTAAGAAATACAGAAGAAGTCTGATCTTGTAGAATCTGACAGGAAGAATTGACCTCATTAGTGTATTACCCATACATCCTACATCCCAAACCCCAACCTAACGACATCTATTTTAAAGACACAAAGAACTATCATAAAAACACCGCAGGAAGAGAAAGTCCCATTAGAGACAGGCAGTGTTGTGCATTAACTCTCTGGCTTATGCTATGTTTATTTTAAACCTTCTGCACATTTCCTGTATTCATGTATTTTTTTCAACGTTCTTATATATGTATATATATATACACTCTCTCGCACACACAAACACACAGACAAACATTTCACGTGCGTATCTCACACCTTTTTCGCATGCAAGCACGGCATATTGTAACATGCTCAGCGAATGTAATTATCCTCCTTAGCTTGCCCCTGCCAAAGAAAGAAACAAAAACTATTTCGGCCTTCTGACATAACATCCGCTCTCCTTCCCCCAATCCCAAACCAATCATCTGACTACCAAACCACAAGTTTCTAAGTCATTCTAGAATGCAGAGAGACGTGTCCCTGGGCCTGGGCTCAGCAGGTTGATCGAACATCTAATTTCTTCAAGTAATTAGATATAAAGCCTATCATTATGCTTTTCTCTCTCTCATTTCGTATTTCTTTATCTCTCTCTCTATTTCGTATTTTCTCTTTCTCTCTCTCTTCTACTTCGTATTTCTCTCTTCTCCTCTCTCTCTTCTTCTTTTTCTTCATCTCTTTCTCTCTCTCTCTTTTTATCTCTCTCTCTCTCTATCTCTTTTCTCTCCCTCATTTCAATTTCTCTCTCTCTCTCTCTCTCTCTTTTCTTCTCTCTCTCTCTCCTCTATTTCGTATTTCTAATTTCTCTCTCTATTTCGTATTTTTCTTTTACCTCTCTCTCTCTCTATTTTGTATTTCTCTTTCTCTCTCTTTCTCTCTCTCTCTCTCGTATTTCTCTTTCTCTCTCATTTCTCTATTTCTCTCTCTCTCTCTTTCTATTTCGTATTTCTCTTTTTCTCCCCACCCTCCTCAATCACTATAACTCTGTCGTCATAAACTGAAGTTCAACCTCTCAACCTTCTTTTCTCTCTCTCTCTCTATTTCGTATTTTTCTCTCTCTCTCTCTCTTTGTCTGTCGTATTTTTCTATTTCTCTCTTTCTACTCTTTCTCTCTCTATTTCGTATTTCTCTCTAATTCTCCTCTCTCTCTATCTCTCTCTTCTCCCATAACTCTGTCATCATACAACTGCAAGTTCAACCTCAACCTTCTTCTTCTCTTCCAATATTTACCTCATTATAAAAGTGTGGGGGAATTGAACGGGAAGAGAGCGATCAAATGTTTCTCGCCCGTGTGCTACCGGCGTCCACAAGGGAAGCAAAGAATAGTACCACTGCAACCTACAAGTCATTTCGTAAGATGAGACTTGGGTAGGAGCATAGGGAAGCTACCCTATTAAATTAAATAGCGTTGCAAAAATCGGATGTGCTGGCCTACTTGTAGGCACATAACTGGCACAACGTAAAATCACTCTTAGGCTCAGATCACATACAAATCATACAGAGTGGTTAACAAGTGGTTGATATGTAGCGTTCAAAGAAAGAAAAAAAATGCTTCTGTTCTGTAACAGCTTGATATTCAAGAGAGTTGGTTATACTTCTTCTTCTTCTCTTCCACCATTGACTTCTTTATAGAAGTGTTGAGGGTGAAACGTAGTGATCTTGTGTGTGCTTGTTCTACTCTTCTACCATTGACTTCTTTATAGAAGTGTTGGGGTGAAACGTAGTGATCTTGTGTGTGCTTGTTCTTTTTCTCTTCCACCATTTACTTCTTTATAGAAGTGTTGGTGGGTGAAACGTAGTGATCTTGTGTGTGCTTGTTCTTCTCTTCCACCATTTATTTCTTTATAGAAGTGTTGGGGTGAAACGTAGTGATCTTGTGTGTGCGTGTTCTTCTCTTCCACCATTTACTTTTATAGAAGTGTTGGGGTGAAACGTAGTGATCTTGTGAGTGCTTGTTCTTCTCTTCCACCATTTACTTCTTTATAGAAGTGTTGGTGGGTGAAACGTAGTGATCTTGTGTGTGCGTGTTCTTCTCTTCCACCATTTACTTCTTTATAGAAGTGTTGGGGGTGAAACGTAGTGATCTTGTGTGTGCTTGTTCTTCTCTTCCACCATTGACTTCTTTATAGAAGTGTTGAGGGTGAAACGTAGTGATCTGTGTGTGCTTGTCTTCTTCTCTTCCACCATTTACTTCTTCATAGAAGTGTTGAGGGTGAAACGTAGTGATCTTGTGTGTGCTTGTTCTTCTCTTCCACCATTTACTTTTTTTATAGAAGTGTTGGGGGTGAAACGTAGTGATCTTGTGTGCTTGTTTTAAGGCACTTTGTAAGCTGATATTCATTTTCGTAAGGCTGTTCTTGATGCCGTCGCTACATCTTTTGCGTGGTCTTCCTTTTGCTTTGTACTCATTATACTTTTTCTGTGTGGTTCTCTGTGGTAGGCGATACCAGGGCATTCTTGTCAAATGTCCAAACCATTTAATCTGTTGTACTTTTATGAATTGTATGATTGATTTCACATCCAGTCTTCTTCTGATTTCTTCATTTCTAATTTTCTTAGTTATTAACGAACATAAAAACAAAGACAAGTAAATATTTCGGACACATTAAACGATATGAGTGTATGGAGAAGATAATTATAGAAGGAACGGTGCCTGAAGAAGAGAGAGAGAGAGAGCGGAGAGAGAGAGAGACAGACAGACCGAGAGAGGAAGACCTAGACGACGGGATGTCACTGACGAGCTGCGAATGACTGCTACTGATGCAGTGCATCTTGTACAGAATATAAAGTTTTTCAGGGCTGATATCATCTAAGGCAAGTTCCAGAAGGAACAAGCTACTTGATGATGATGATGATGATGTTCTTGATGCCGTCGCTCCATCTTTTGCGATGTCTTCCTCTTGTTCTTCCTTTTGCTCTCAACCTCAACAAAATTATAGTATTCCATTTTCAGTCAAACGTCGCATTGTTTATGTGTGCGTGTGACCATGACCTTGCATGTGTGCATATATATACAGATATGAGTGAGCGAGAGTATGTCTGTGTGGGGAGGGAAGGAGGAGAGGGGTAGATGGTATGTGAGTGTACATGTGTGTGTGTGTGTGTGTGTGTGACTATGACCTAGCATGTGTGCATACACGAACACATGTGAAAGTAAGAGTATGTATGTGTGGTGGAGAGGGTATGGGTGTGTGTGTGTGTGTGTGTGTGGGAGAGACTATGATCTTGAATGTGTGCACATATGTACACATATATGAGAGTGAACGTGTGTGAGGGAGCCTTGCTGTGTGTATATATGGTTGACAGTTCAAACCAACTATTCGTGCGGGTTTAAATTGCAAAGTTGAATTTCATTTTCTGCAAATTGTTCAAGAAGGTTCTCTGCAAAATAGATCGTATCTGACACCGTTTGTGTGTCGTGTGTTGACGGAATGAGAATTTGGTCATGTCAACTATCACGTGCCCCTATTAGCTCCAGCTGTTTGACAGATGTTGATTTATATCAAATAGCATGTTTATCAGAGTCGCAATTTCCTAACTATACATTGGACAGAGACAGACAAACAGACAGACAGACTGGGAGGCATGTGTGCTGCAGACAGAAAATGGAGGGATTAGGGGATGGATTGAGAAATAGATATATAGATAGACAGATAGTTAGATAGGCAGATGGACGGATGAATGGATAGATTAGACAGATATGCAGACGGACGGACGAACGTACAGACGGACAGACAGGCAGACAGACAGACAGAAAGGCAGACATACAGAAGGATAGGATAGAAATGGATTGATGGATGGTTGGGTGGGTGGGTGGATTTACGGGTGGACGGATAGATGGATAGATAGATGAATAGATGGATAGATAGATGATAGATAGACAGACAAACAAACAATCAGGCAGGCAGACATACAGACAGACAGACAGACGGACGGATGGATGGATGGATGGATGGATGGATGGATGGATGGATGGATGGATGGATGGATGTATGGATGGATGGATGGATGGATGGATGGATGGATGGATGGATAGAGGAGGACGGACGGACGGACGGGCGGACCGACGGACAGACGGACAGACAGACAGACAGACAGATAGACAGATAGATAGATAGATAGCACTTACGTGCAAACCAAGAAACCCGCGCTTTCCTAACGTCTGCTTGTTTACCCAGACAAATCCCGCCACATGACGTCATGCCCTGGAGCTAATTTTCGCAGCGATTTCCTGCTGCTAGTGTTAAGTGTGAACCTGTAAACGGAGGACGTTCTGTGCTTTCTCTTGTAACTAAGGTATGTACTGCTGTTTCTTTCTTTTTGTCTTTCTTTCTTGCCTTCTTTCTATCTTGTGTGTTCTCTGTATTCATTCTCCACATTATTGTTGTTGTTCATATTCTTCTTGTACTATCGATGTCACTATTTGTATTATCGTCAGTCTTTGATGTTGTTATTAAACGGTGAAATTATCGCCAATCCTTGCTGTTGTTATTATACGGTGAAATTATCGTCAATCCTTGCTGTTGTTAGTTATTATATGATAATATTAGTCCTTGATGTTGTAATTATATGTTGATATTATCATCAATGCTTGTTGTTAATAACTAAATTGAATTCGTCCGACACCAGACAATGTCTTAACTCTTACCTTAACTTACTTGTATTTTATGTATGCTTTTATTGTATACTTGAATTTGCCCCTCTGCAATCAAGGCACCCTCGTAGGTGCTAAGTTCCTTTCAGCTATTTGACAGCATCAGCAGCACTTATACAGTAGATCTGGTGATGAATCGCAATTTTTCCAAATTCAGTCAGATAATGTTCGACTTCAATGTTTTGTCAACTTTTAGATAATGTTCGACTTCAGTGTTTGTCATCTTGTAGATAATGTTCGACTTCAGTGTATGTCGTCTTTTAGATAATGTTCGACTTCAGTGTTTGTCGTCTTGTAGATAATGTTCGACTTCAGTGTATGTCATCTTTTAGATAATGTTCTGACTTCAGTGTATGTCATCTTTTAGATAATGTTCGACTTCAGTGTATGTCATCTTTTAGATAATGTTCGACATCGGTTTATGCATTCATTTTTAGTTTTCAACTAGTGTATATGTCGACTTTTAGATAATGTTCTACTTCAGTATATGTCATCTTTTAGATAATGTTCGACTTCGGTTTATGCAGTCATTTTTAGTTTTCAACTAGTGTGTATGTCATCTTTTAGATAATGTTCTACTTCAGTATATGTCATCTTTTAGATAATGTTCGACTTCGGTTTATGCAGTCATTTTTAGTTTTCAACTAGTGTGTATGTCATCTTTTAGATAATGTTCGACTTCAGTGTATGTCATCTTTTAGATAATGTTCGACTTCGGTTTATGCATTCATTTGTAGTTTTCAACTAGTGTGTATGTCATCTTTTAGATAATGTTCGACTTCAGTGTATGTCATCTTTTAGATAATGTTCTAACTTCAATTTATGCATCCATTTCTTCTTCTTCGAACGCTCCATATCGATTACTTGTTAACCACTCTGTGATTTGTATGTGATCTGAGCCTAAAAGCGTGTGTACGTTGTGCCAGTTATGCGCCTACAAGTAGGCCAGCACATTATATTTCTGCGATGCTTTTCATTTACTAGAGTAGCTCCACTAGATCCTACATCAGTCGCCTCTTACGACATGCCTTGTAGGTCACAGTGATACTATTCTTTGTTTCCCTTGCGTAGGCCACGGTACCACACACGTGATGCACCATTCAACTTCGTTTAACTTTAATGTATACATTTTTTTTCAAGTGTTCAACGAACACCGTAAATCTGGGGAACCTGTAGCTTTTCTGCCAGTCCGCGGAGTTGAACCATCACTTACAGAGGACTAGTCACCCGTAGTCCAACGCGCTACGAACACGCTGGGCACGCGGGCGGGCATGTTCTTTAAAGGCAGCCTTGTCTAAAAGGTTCGCCTTAGGTTGAAAGCGGCGTGCCTCGGCTTAAAGAGGCTTTAATCCCATACTTAACAAACAAACAAACACCACATCTCGTTTACATACATCCTTGTATCGTGTTTGGGGTCTTCCAGTCGGTCTCTTCCTAGAGATCAGCTCTTCATAAAGAAGTTCCTTGGTAAATCTACCGTATTCTATGCGCGAAATGTGGTACAGTATCACGGGGGACGTCTCTGCGTTAGGAGAGCGTACTTGATAGGAATTTCTGATCTCTTAAATATTCATTTGTTTGTTATATAGTCTTTCCTTCTTCTTCTTCTTCTTTCTTTCTTCTTTTGTCGTCACACTGCTACCGGGTTGTTGCCCAGTGTCGTGGTTTTCTGTTTTTGTCTTGCGCTGTTCTGGTGGCTTGTGTTAACAAATTTGAGGGGTTTTTTTTCCTGTTGATAGTAAGTATTCCGGGATTCAGACACAATAGAGATAATGCTCATCACGTACGTCATATAGAGCATTCTACTCATCATACATGCCCTATAGAGCCTTCCATTCACCACGTAAACCCTGTAGATAACTGTGCTCACCACGCAAGCCACGTAGAGCATTGTGTTAGCCACGCAAGCCCTGTAGAGAATTGTGTTAGCCACACAATCCCTGTACAGCATTGTCCTCACCATGTAATTTGCCTAGAGAATTGGCTCACCACCAAGCCCTGTAGAGTAATTATTCTCACCACACAAGCCCTATATAGCATTGTGCTCACCACGAAAGCCCTGTATAGTATTGTGCTCACCACACAAGCCCTGTAAGCACAGTGCTCACCACACAAGCCCTATATAGCATTGTGCTCACCACACAAGCCCTGTAGAGCATTGTGCTCACCATACACGCTCTATATAGCATTTTGCTTCCCATATAAGCCCTTAGAATTTCTTTTTAGTTCGCTTAGTTAGTTTGTGGTTTTCCCAGACTTTCTTTGTCAGTCTGAAAAATGTAGTTGCTGACTTGCCAAAGTTTTTCTCCCTGGTGTTTCTAGATTCTATGAGTAATTAAATGCAACAACATCCATGTTTATCATGTTTATCTGTTGTTTACGAGAGACGTTTGCAGGCCCCTCCATTTTCAGTGAGTCTTCTTAAAGACAGGAGTCATTGCTGTTTTGCTCCATGTTTATGTGTCTGCGTTACAACACCTGGTAGAAAAAGGTGTGTCTTGGTCGCGACACCTGGTATAGTAGGTTCGTGATAGTGGTTGCATGTCTGTATTTATATCAAGGTCAACACCTATTTTTGGCGTGTAATCCAGCTGCCACCTTTCCCTCACATGAATAAACAACACGACGCAGATAAAAAAGAGAAATGTCCAATTTATTTAGTTGGTAGATTTCATTGCATGCAAGGCGTTTAGTAGTAGCATGCGGGTCATTATCATAATCATTAAATAGCTTGTGCTGAGCAGAACTATGTTCTCCCAATCTATCTATCTATATCCTCTTCGTGTCCTGATTGACACATAAGGCTTCCACAAGAGACTTCCACTGTTGCCGTTCTGTTGCCTTTCTACCAACCGTCTCCTACTTCAGGCCACACTCCTTCAACACTCTCTCCACCGATCTTCTCCATGTTTCCTTTGGACGTCAAGGCTCTCTTCCCATCCACTGTCCACCTGAGAGCTGTTCTAGCCAATGCCCCCACTGGCATACGACAAACATGTCCAAACCACCTCCATGCACAGTCTGTTCGTTTCAAAAGCTCCTCATTTGTTATGGTATTTGGCCAGAAAATTTGCAGGATTCTTCTTAAACATTTATTCTGAAATGTCTCCAACTTGTGTATTATGTGTTGGGTCATGTTCCAGCATTCTCTACTGTATAATAGCACTCCCAGTACATTACTTCTTTATATTTTAAGTTTTGTCCTAAGATTTAGTCCTTTTATTTTCCAAATTTTGTTGAGCATCGCAAAAGTTTGTCTTGCCTTCATGATTTTTTCGATGATATCCTTTTCTAAATCTCCATCTTGCGATACTGTACTTCCCAGGTATACAAAATCTCCATCTTGTGATACTGTACTTCCCAGATATACAAAATCTCCATCTGGCGATACTGTACTTCCCAGGTATACACAATCTCCATCTGGCGATACTGTACTTCCCAGGTATACAAAATCTCCATCTTGTGATACTGTACTTCCCAGGTATACACAATCTCCATCTGGCGATACTATACTTCCCAGGTATACACAATCTCCATCTTGCGATACTGTACTTCCCAGGTATACAAAATCCTGGACTTCCTCTATGACTTCATTTTGTATAACAATTGAGTTCTCAAATTTATGATTATTTCTCATTACATTCGTTTTCGCTATATTTATTTTAAGTCCTATTGTTTGAGCGGTTCTAGAAAGTATATCTAATTTCCTTTGAGCATCCTCGTATCTGCTGGCCAAAAGACCAATATCATCAGCATAATCCAAATCTTCCGGAACTGATGTAAATGTCCATCGAATGCCTCTGTTGTTATCCTTTATGGTTTCTCTCATCAGCTAGTCTATGGCAAGGTTAAACAGGAATGGTGAAAGAATACATCCCTGTCTAACTCCTGTATTGAACTCCAAACACTCTGTCAGCGGGCTATTGCACACTACATGACACTGAAAGTCCGTATATAATGCTTTAATTACACTGACCAGCTTTATTGGTATTCCATCTTGACGAGGAAATCAACGCTCGTATAGGGAGTGCCGCTACTACATTCGGCAAACTATCAAAGCGAGCGTGGGACAACAAAAAATTGACATTGCAGACGAAGACTCAAATATATCGAGCCTGTGTAATTAGTTCTTTACTATATGGCTCAGAAACATGGACAGCCTACTCAAGACACGAGAGGAGACTTAACATCTTTCACCTTCGATGTCTCCGCAAGATTATGAACATCAGGTGGTACGACAAGATAACCAATACTGAAGTACTACAACGTGCAAATCTGCCTTCCATCATGGGCATGCTCAGCAGTAGACGACTAAGATGGTTGGGACATGAGAAGAATGGAAACTTATCGCATACCAAAACAAATGTTGTTCTGTGAACTTTCGGAGGAAGAGGCACCAGGGCAGACCACTGCTCAGATATAAAGATGTCTGCAAAACCTCAATGAAAAACTTTTCTATAGATCCCAGCACATGGGAGGGACTAGCTGATGACAGAGTTGTGTGGAAAGCCAAATTACGGAAGGGCGCAGAGTCTTTTGAGAAGAGACTTATGTACAAGCTGAACAACAAGAGAGAAAAGCGAAAACTCAGAAGTTGTCACAGTAAAACACTTGCCTATTGACCGTCTGTAAAGATGAAAAGGGCCATATATATAATGACGGAGTATCTTCCTTAGCGATTCCCTGTGCAGACTATCAACTGCATTTTCAAAGTCAACAAAAAACCATGTAGATGGAACTATTCCATTCATTGCTTTGTTCAACTATCTGTCACAGTGTAAAAATGTGATCCTTGCATGATCTTCCTTTCCTGAAACCTGCTTGTTATATCCCTAATTTTGTTGTCCAGTGCTAATTTCATTCTTTGAAGAGTCACTCTACTAAATATTTTACTTGTTAGTGATAACAGGGTTATTCTTCTCCAGTTGTTGTAATTTCCTAAGTCCCCTTTCTTTGGTAACTTGATAATAGAGCCTATTCTCCATTCTTCTGGCATTTATGTTCCCCAATAGTCCTTCGAAACGTATCTCTCTCTCTCTCTTTCTCTTCTCTCTCTCTCTTTCTCTCTCTCTCTCTCTCTCTCTCTTCTCTCTCTCTCTCTTCTCTCTTCTCTCTCTCTCTCATATGTCCTACTTACTTTGTAGAATTAAAAAATAACATTTCCTGTTGTCTTTTCAGACCATAAGGTATGAGGTCAATTCACTTCACATTTCTAGGCCCTAGTTTACAAGATGTAGGATGGCCAATTTCTTTTCTCATGTGTAACACGTCGAGTGTGGGATTGAGCCACAAAACTCTTGTGCCCGATTTGATAGGAGAACGCCTACGCCTAACGCTCATCCGTCCTACGTACCTTCTGAACCGTATATAAATCATCTAGACTTGTACTAGACTATATATTTCCATATAGAAATATTTCATTTAAAAAGCTATCGTTACTGCCTGTAGTACTGCATTTTAGGGCAGTGTAGGACAGGTGGGACGTGAGCTTGAGGAATTTAATGGCCGCATGACTAGTGCCGTCTCCGCGAAACGGTTCAGGTTAGGATTTTTCATTTATGCCCACAACAGAAAAAAATTATTGGCCTTACAGTGAATTGAACACGGGTCTCTGACATGGGAGCCACGCTCTAACCCAGTCGGCCAGACGCTCCTCATGTGTATAAGTATGTGTATAAGGGTGTCAATATTGGTGCAGCCAGAAATAACGACGTACTAAATATGCAAAGAGATTAATTAATCAACATTGAACTGGCGTGTTGAGAAACACGTACAAAGTACTATAGTTTTACAAAATACAGAAACATGACGATAAACAACAACGTTTCGACCAAAGGTCTTTATCAAGCAATTTGATAAAGGCCTTTTGGTCGAAACGTTGCTGTTTATCGTCGCTGTTTCTGTATTTTGTAAAACTATAGTACTTTGTTTGTACGGGTTTCGCTATTTACTAAGTTTTACTGCAGTCTTCTCCCTTTTTTGATAACTGGCGTGTTGGGCAGCTGGATGCTGCTGGATTTGCTGAGACGAAGATTGGAGCACCTATGGACATGTCCGGAGTGCTATGATGATAGTCCTCATATAACTGATAAGTATGTGTTCTATATATTTCATTGCCCCCACAATATTTAACCACCGTACACATTGATACAACTGTACCAGACTAAGATTTGAACAACTCATCCTGAACCAGCACCGTTGATGTGAATCCAGAACGTTAACAATATGATCGTAAAAAAATCAGCAATTTCAAAACTAATCTAGTGATAAAACCATGTATCTGCAATCTGTGCTTTCAAAGATACTGGTTTCTGTAAAGGTTTAAATCGGAAACCCTAGCATATCCAACAGTATTGCTACAGACGCAGCAGTTATTGATTTTTGCTTGTTTCTTCATCAACTGCAACCACCGCCCCACCGATCTCCCTCATATGCCAGTGTTTCCCTTTTTATCCTCAGCTCAGCACTTCTTTAAGTCCGTTCCATAACAACATTCCACCAGGTTGAGTATTTGTAGAGAAATTTCTAGAATGCATACAATATCCCCCATTTAATCTTTTCGAATGGTTGCTCGTGATTCTATTGATGGGGATAGTATTGTAGGAGGGACAATGACTGGGGAGGAAGAGGGAAGAATACTTTAGTTATATTCTAGTTAGATTTCCTCTACGATCTGAGAGAGAGAGGCAGAGGGAGAGAGTCGTGTTTGTAGTTAGTGTCATCTGTGAGCCTCTGTAGCTTTATCAGTAGTGAGCTCGCTCACAACCCAAGAGTACCTGGTTCAAACCCCGCGACGGGAGATTTCGAAGCAAATTAGTTCCCTTGGATTTTTACGAATGGTAAAAATAGACCTCACAGTTCAGAAAGCAATGCAAACTACTCAACGTATAAACGGTGTCTAGAAAAATCAACGACTCGTTTAATTTTGTTGATTGCTAAGTTCCGTGAAGGATATGCCACTATTTTCATTCAATGCTGGTATATCACGTCAATATCGTATAATGCTGGTATGTCACAATAGTTTCGTATAATGCTGGTATGTCACAATAGTTTCGTATAATGCTGGTATGTCACAATAGTTTTGTATAATGCTGGTATGTCACAATAGTTTCGTATAATGCTGGTATGTCACATTAGTTTCGTATAATGCTGGTATGTCACAATAGTTTCGTATAATGCTGGTATGTCACATTAGTTTCGTATAATGCTGGTATGTCACAATAGTTTCGTATAATGCTGGTATGTCACATTAGTTTCGTATAATGCTGGTATGTCAGAATAGTTTCGTATAATGCTGGTATGTCACATTAGTTTCGTATAATGCTGGTATGTCACAATAGTTTCGTATAATGCTGGTTTGTCACATTAGTTTCGTACAATGCTGGTTTGTCACATTAGTTTCGTATAATGCTGGTATGTCACAATAGTTTCGTATAATGCTGGTATGTCACATTAGTTTCGTATAATGCTGGTTTGTCACATTAGTTTCGTATAATGCTGGTATGTCACAATAGTTTCGTATAATGCTGGTATGTCACATTAGTTTCGTATAATGCTGGTATGTCCAATTAGTTTCGTATAATGCTGGTATGTCACATTAGTTTCGTATAATGTTGGTATGTCCCATTAGTTTCGTATAATGCTGGTATGTCACATTAGTTTAGTATAATGCTGGTATGTCCCATTAGTTTCGTATAATGCTGGTATGTCACATTAGTTTCGTATAATGCTGGTATGTCCAATTAGTTTCGTATAATGCTGTTATGTCACATTAGTTTCGTATAATGCTGGTTTGTCACATTAGTTTCGTATAATGCTGGTATGTCACATTAGTTTCGTATAATGCTGGTATGTCCATTATCTGTCATAATGCTGGTATGTCACATTAGTTTCTGTATAATGCTGGTATGTCACATTAGTTTCGTATAATGCTGGTATGTCCCATTAGTTTCGTATAATGCTGGTATGTCCCATTAGTTTCGTATAATGCTGGTATGTCACATTAGTTTCGTATAATGCTGGTATGTCACATTAGTTTCGTATAATGCTGGTATGTCACATTAGTTTCGTATAAAGATTGTAATGTCTTTTTCTTTCTCATCTTATTTTGCTACTTGACTTGTCATAACTTGGTACAGTCTCTTTGTGTCTCTATGGCGTAGAGGTTAGGTATTCGCCTCTCGTCCAAACACACTGGGTTCGTTAACTCGTGGAACCATCTGGTAAGTTTTCCAGAGATCCCTGATCTCAGTATAAGTGAGATCGAGTTTCTAATCCTATCGAACGCCCGTCTGCCCAGCGTGTTCGTAGCGCGTTGGACTACGGGTGACTATCCCTCTGTGTGTGCGGGTTCAATTCCGCGGGATGGCAGAAAAAGCCACAGATTCCCCAGATTTACGGTGTTAGTTTCACTGAACCGAAGGGTTACGATGTCCATGGCACCGAGCCGAAGAGCTGAAAAGCTCAAGTGCTTCTGGATCGGGAAAAAAATCCTATCGAAGACGGGCGATAAAACATAGGTCCCGTGTTTACGTTTAGCAAGTTAAAGAACCTTTGGCAGTTTAAAATCGAGAAGAGCAGGCTGGAAAGCCACTGCCTGAACAAAATTCATTTTTAAAAATTTCAAAAGTTAAATTCCTACAAAATATCTTCACCATCTTCTAAATTACTCGTCGGTGCTACAGAGTTCGTGCTCTGCTTCTCAGATCATATTGTGTAAGAAAGAGATCGGAGCACACATGGTTACTTATGGAAGTGCAATGGTGATAGTCCTATCAATCAATCAATCAAAACTTACACCTACATATACCAGTTATACACAGTCAGAGAGACGCACAATGAATTCTGTACAGTTAAATAAATACTTGATAAATTCATAGGAAATAGATTCCTAGAATATGAAAAGAAAATTCACTTCCTCACTTGAATTATTGGCTACTTCTGTGTATGTATGTGATGACTACTAGAATGATGAATGTGAAGGTGTTAAGTGAGACCAAGACACACAGAAAGTGTATTACCGATATAAGAAAGAGGCAATCATCATTTTTCAGACATCATCATGTAATGGACATTTAATAAAGCAGTGGAAAAACATATATGTGCTTGTGAATATAAGTGTTAAAGAAGAGGCCTTCGTATCTCTTGGACAGAGAAGAGAACAAATAGATCTATTCAAAAAGAACTCAAATCAAAGAAAACTGGCTGATGCTACAAATTATTGAGATATTTTTGACATATAAAATGACATGAAGGGCTGGAGAAGACTATCATGGAAGGAGGTATACCGGCAAAGACATGAAGGGATGGAGAAGACCATCATGGAAGGAGGTATACCGGCAAAGACATGAAGGACTGGAGAAGACCATCATGGAAGGAGGTATACCGGCAAAGACATGAGGACTGGAAGACCATCATGGAAGAGGATACGGCAAAGACATGAAGGGCTGGAGAAGACCATGATGGAAGGAGGCATACCGGCAAAGACATGAAGGGCTGGAGAAGACCATGATGGAAGGAGGCATACCGGCAAAGAGAAGAAGAGGAAGACCACGGAAAAGATGGGTTCAGGATGTAACTGATGGTTTGAACATGACGGCTGCAGAGGCGGAACAGCTGGCCTATGAGAGAGAGAAATTTTGAAGGACTGTTGGGGTAGCAGAGTCCTGCTCAAGACAAGCTATTTGATGATGATGAATGAGAAGGGGATGCTTAGACAAACATTGTAACAACATGTAAAATTGAGGGGAGACGAGACATATGAAGACAGAGAGAGAGAGAGAGAGAGAGTTAATTTTGAGCAGCCTGACATCATGGCACGGAAGAGCGTTAACATCTAAGATGAGATCAAACACCAGTGACAAAGATTTATGGAGATCCATGATCGCCTACGCCTGACGGCACGGCACCTGATAATGATGATGTTGTGATGACTAACCGGTCTGGTTGTCTAATGTAACGCAATCTGTTTCCACTGTTTTGTGCATATTTACATATAGTTTGATAACAATATGCGGGTTCTCACCCAAAGACAACGATTGAACTTTGGTGGCGGGTTTGGAAATAACGACAGTAATTGGTTTTATTGAATTAATTGTAGATATTCTTCTATGTCCTTGTTCTAGCATTGAAAGTTAATAATTTAATCCGATTTGCTATCAATCTCACTGACTCAAACATACTCACTATATCTTCTCACTGACTCAAACATACTCACCATATCTTTCACTGACTCCTTCTGTTCACTTCTTCTCCTGACTCAAAAACTCAACCTTTCACTCTCCTCTCCCTTTCACTCACTCCACTCACTCTATTTTTATCCCTCCTTTACTCAAAGGGTCAACTCACTCTCTTCTTTCACTCACTCACTATCTTTTATCCTCCTACTCACAATGTATCACTCACTCTTTTACTCACTCAATATCTCTTATATCTCCTACTCACAATGTATCACTCACTCTTTTACTCACTCAATATCTCTTATATCTCCTACTCACAATGTATCACTCACTCTTTTACTCACTATCGTTCCTATCACTCTTTAACTCTCCTACTTATCACTCACTTTTTGACTCTTCTACTCACTCACTCTTCCTCACTCTATCACGTTGCTTCTATCTTCTCTACTCTTCACTTTCTTCCTTCTCTTATCTCTCTATACTCTCCCTCAATCACTTTCTCTACTCACTCTCCCTATCGCTCTCACTCCTCTCACTCTATCACTTCATCTCTCTCTCACTCATCACTCTCTCTCCTACTCACTCTCTCACTGTTCACTCTCCTACTTTCCACTCTCTACTCACTCTTCACTCCCTACTCACTCTCTCTCACTCTATCACTCTCTCTCCCTACTCACTCCTCACTGTTTCACTCTCCTACTCACTCTCTCACTCTTTCACTCCCCTACTCACTCATATTATAAAAAATAAGCCAAAGATACGCAGCTTATTAAAATATATTTGCTTAAATAACACAAATAGTGTTTGTACATGAAGCAAATGTGACCTAAAATCCTGCCAGTCAGTGACTCAAGAACTAACCATATTTACACAACTAAAAAATATTCCTTATATCAATCTAGAAACACTCCTTATATTAGCTGAAGCTCATGAGTCATATCAATTTAGAAACGGGCCGGACATTTAACCAGCTCGCTATGACAGTTACATTTGTAAATAAAGATTTAACCCTTAGCCCTCTGAGCCGATTTACTGGCTCCCAGTATTTATTAAAATGACGCAAAACCAATATACTGGTTTATTTCAATAATTATTGCGGTATGAATGCGTCCGAAGAGACAGGGTGTTCAACTTAAAAGCAGCCGTGAATGGAGCTAATCTGGCATATATGTATGGAAATGGGAAGGTTCAGGTATGACGTGGTATAGGTCAAGGTTGTGTGACGGTGTGTAATTGTAGTGCGGGAAGGGGCGATGAACAAATGTGACATAGGATGAGCTAGTCAGAACCGGTTTAAATAGTAAATAAACACTACTCAATATGTACATAGCAACTTTCAAAATTTTCAATGGGGCTGCAATTATCTTGAACACCCTGTAGAAAACAATTACGGAGTAAAAGAGTTAACGAAGAAACCGTTTTCAGTGTTTGAGCGTGTAACGAAGAGAGGCGTGTTCTAGCAGTTATGAGAAATTGAAGAATTAATCAAAAAATAATAGTTCACAATCAAGAAGGAAGTTTCTGGAAAGTATGAACATGGCATGGAAAAAATATCAGCAGTGGAGATAAATAATAACACTAGACATTAACGTCTGCGGGTATTCATCATCATTAGCTTACATTTGTTGGCATTGTGTATGATAGAGAGAGAGAGAGAGAGAGATAGAGAGAAAATATGTTTTATAATAATAGTCAAGCAACACGTTTCACATTATCCCTGTAATAGCCCGCCCGTGTGGTGCCGAGGCCCGAAAGGGAGGCAAGGAATAGTACCACTGTGACTTACATGTCGTAAGAGGCGACTTACATGTCGTAAGAGGCGACTTACATGTCGTAAGAGGCGACTGATGTAGGACATAAGGAAGCTACCATAGTAAATAAAAAGCATCGCAGAAATCGAATAGGCTGGCCTACTTATGGGCGCATAATTGACAAAGCGTACAATTCCTCTTAGGCTCAGATGACATACAAATCACACAGAGTGGTTAACAAGTGGTTGATGTGGAGCGTTCGATGAAGAAGAAGAACGTAATAAATATAAGACAAACGCATCTTGTAACTATCGCAAGTGTAAAAATAGAATATTTAATAAGCTTGTTTCATAAGCGGTTCTCCCTTTTCTTAGGGTATTCTCTCGTCTTATAAGTTCTTCTCTCTGTTCATTAAGTATGTTTCTTGTTCATTAATAAGAGTTCCTCGTCATTAATAAGGTTACGTGTCTCTCTGTTTATTTAGTTACGGTTCTTGTTATTATACTGTTCTCCCCGTTCATTAATAATTATTTCTCTCTCGTTCATTAATAAGGTTAGTTTCTCTCGTTCATTAATAGTTACGTGTTCTCCTCTCGTTCTGAAGGTTTTCGGTTCGCTCCCTCGTGAAGCCATTGTGATGTTTTTCAAGAGATCCCTGATCTCAGTGTAGGTGAGATCGAGTTTCTAGTCCTATCGGAGACGGATGATAAAACGTAGACCGATTGTTCAAGTCGAGCACGCAAAAGAACCCTTGGTAGTTCGAAATCGAGAAGAGCAGGCTGGAAACCCGCAGCCTGGACAAAACTCTTTTTTTTTTTAAATTCCTTCAAAATATTTTGTCACCATTTTCTAAATATTATCGGAAACCCTCGCCGGTGCTATGGAGTCTTGCACTGTTACTGAGATATTACTTTGAAATAAAGAGATTGAAGCACACGTGGTTGTTCATCGAAGTGCAATGATGATGGTCCAATCAATCAATCAATCAAATAATCAGTCAGTCATAATATATTCAGCTATTCCTTACACAACCCTTGGCCATATGCCGAATAAAGTTCCCATCTTGTGTATTCTTGGCACTGCATGAAAAGAGACCGGCGTCTAAACCTTACGTTCTGAAACACAGAAAGTAGAACGCATGCATAACCTGATGAGTGTTAGCAGCTGAACAGAATCGGCGAGATGAATGGACATCTATAATTATATAATTATAGGGAGAGGGAATAAAATCTGAGTGATTCACTTTGAGGAGAAGATATCTTGGAAGATAAGAGGGCGGTGGGGGAGGGGGTGTAAGAAAAATGTGAAAGAAAACCGAAGTTGAATTAGGCTAGAAATCAATGGTGGATTAATCTAGAGAAAGAGGGGGGAGATCAGATGAATGGGAGATTGAAGGCACATACGAGAGGATTTTCTGTACAAATTACGTTCTGAGAACATTTGATATTTCACGACAACGCGGGGAAGCTGAGTTAACATTTCTTCAATGTGAATGAATGATATTCAAAATAGAAGGGTCAACACTGTCAAAATATTCTTGAAAAACTTTGTGTGGACTTTTACAAGATATGATGGCATCTTCGTTGTATTTATATAGTGTGTAACGATATCTACGTTGTATTTATATAGTGTGTAACGATATCTATGTTATATTTATATAAGGTATAAAGATGCCTACGTTATTGTTAAATATGTTATACAATACCTCGGTTATATTTATAGAGTATAACGATACCTACGTAAATTTATGAGTATAACGATACCTACGTAATATTTATAGAGTATAACGATACCTACGTTATATTTATAGAGTATAACGATACCTACGTTATATTTATAGAGGTAAACGATACCTACGTTATATTTATAGAGAGTATAACGATACCTACGTTATGTTTCCATATGGTATAACGATACCTACGTTATGTTTCCATATGTTATAACGATACTTACGCTATATTTATATATGGTCTCCAGTGGACCAGTTAAAAATTAAAACAGCAACAGAAAATGCCATTATACATTATACAAACATAACGTAGGTATCTTTATAGTTAGTTAGTTTGTTCCTTTCGTGCCAAAGGCGGCACATAGGGCAGAGGTTTTAGATCTTCATGCTAGCAGTTGGAGATCTCGTATGGTTTTATATCCCAATAGTTTACTTTCTTGTTGTATGGTTCTTCGAAGAGTGGTCTTTGGTCTTCCACGTTTTCTTTTCCCAACTGGTGACCACATAAGGACTTGTTGATTTAGTCCATAAATAATCGTTAGAACGAACGTCACTCAATTCACAGTAAATACATCGACGTAAAGTCGTCTCTTTCTTAAGAGTGTGTACTGACAATACGGATTGCTAAGTTCCTCTTCTCTCGCAGAGGTTCTTCTTGTTCTACAACACTCTGACCTCTACTGAAATATGTTCAAACAATACAGTGGTCAACTAATGGCAATCCGTGTTTCCAAAATGTGTGTGTCTCTCTCGGTAGACTTTTCAGACTTTTGTTGTCAGACAAAATTGGCCAGGTGACTACGGTTGCGACCCTACCAAAAGGGGAAGAATGGATCCCAACAGATGATAGCATGATCAACTATCTCAACGTTATCATTACTCTTGGAAGAGAATGTAGAGATTGGGGCAACATGAAGGCTGATCTCACAGTTAAGCAGCTGATAGAAGATCATGTAAGGGATGATGATGTTGTTGTATATACCGATGGGTCGGTTCAACGTGGTGAGAAGTCCTGCTGTGGTTTCTTGGCTAATGTGCATGGTAGGGTTGTTGCAGAGCGAAGTGGGGTATACAGGACAACTACTTCTAGTATGAGGATGGAGGTTGAGGCCGTTACTGCTGCCCTCCATTGGATCTCTGGGACTTCATTTACTGGTGCCGTTGTTGTATCTGACTCTCAGTCGATGCTTCACCAGATCCAGAAGGGCAGGTATCGGTATGAGTGGATGTCGTCTATAGAAGTTTCTAACCTCCAGAGGCTTACGTGGATATACTGTCCTGGGCATGCTGGTGTTTACGGTAATGAGAGAGCGGACAGGCTTGCATCAACAGCATCGATTTTTGGGGAGTTGAAGGTGGATAAGGGGGATATTCTTCGGTCTCTTCGCGACTGTCTGTTGGATGAGGACACTAAAATCGATGTTGAATCGATCAAGCGATTTAGGCAGTTTGGAGCTACCCTTTGTACAAGTCGAACTGTATGAGAGAGAGGTGTGTTTAATCAGCGAGTCACGGGAACCATCAGTATGCATACTCTTCGATATATGTTGGGGAGACTGAGCACCTATGGGTCTGCCCGGAGTGCAGTGACGTCAGTTCAATAACCAATAACCAGACTTTTGTTGTCACTTTCTGAAGTTACGCTCTCAATTGTATATCTGTCTGTCCCTTCCTCGCCTGCCTTTCATCTTCTCTTCAAAAATGGTTTTCAACAGTGGCATGTCTCTTTTTGGGACCAACATACCTGAATTGTATTATATATATATATGCCTGAACAGATATCAAACATTTTTCGTCTGTCTATCTAAATTCTCTTCTGTTTGACACATACCGCTTCCACGAGAGACTTCCATTGTTGTCGTTCTTCCACCTTTCTACTAATTGTTTCCCAGACTACAGTCTTTCAACTATATTTTCACAGTTCTTCTACATGTTTCATTTGGACATCGAGGCTTTCTTTTACCATCCTATGTCCATCGGAGTGCTGTCCTAGTAAATGTCCCTACTGACATACGATTTGGGTTTTTGTTTTTTAGATCCAGAAGCACTTGAACTTTCAGCTCTTCGGCTCGGTGCCACGGACATCGTAATCCTTCGGTTCGGTGAAACTAACATCGTAAATTTGGAGAACCTGTGGCTTTTCTGCCATCCCGCGG
Organism: Arion vulgaris; assembly: GCA_020796225.1. Taxonomy (NCBI): domain Eukaryota; kingdom Metazoa; phylum Mollusca; class Gastropoda; order Stylommatophora; family Arionidae; genus Arion; species Arion vulgaris. The sequence continues at coordinate 13,882,148 of CM036763.1, read as the reverse complement.
AATTGAACCAAACTCACAGCGGGCTTGTCACCCGTCGTCCAACGCGCTTCGAATACACTGGGCAGGCGGGCACTGTAATACGATAAACATGCCCAATCCACCTCCATTTTCATCTTCCTAAGGTGGTCACCAATGATGCATCATTTTTTAATTTCAAAAGCTCTTTATTTGAATTCGCATTTGGCCAGAAAATTTGCTAGATTTTACTTAAACATTAATTTTAGAAAGTCTCCAGCTTGTAAATGATATTGTGTGACATATTCTACCACTCAACTACTGTATAATAATACTCCAAATGACACTGCTTCTGCATATAATTTTTCTTCTAACCATCTTTAAATCTTAATTTGTATAATCATGGTAAAAGTGAATAAATATGATGATAGTTATCATGCTATCGGGGTTCTCTTCTAGCGTAGAGGTTATGATGATAGTTATCATGTTATCGGGGGTCTCTTCTAGCGTAGAGGTTAAGTGCTGGCCTCTCGTGCCAAAGGTAACTGGTTTGTTCCTTCGTGGAGTCAACGGGATATTTTCCAGAGATCCTGATTTCACTGTGGGTGAGATTTCCAAGTCCTATCGGAGCAATTTGAGCATTAAAAAAAGCCATTGGCAGTTCGAAATCGAGAAGAGCAGGCTGGAAAGCCCCTACCTGTGCAAAATTCATTAGAAAAAGATCTTAAATAAAATTCCTACAAAATATCTTCACCATCTCCAAATTGCACGGTACCCTCGCCGGTACTACAGGGGTTCGTGCACTGCAGCTGAGATCTTCCTATGTAAGAAAGAGATCGAAGCACACATGGTTACTCACCGAAGTGAAATCATGATGGTCATATCAATCAATCAATCTATCATGCTAGAATCTATATAGAAAACATACTTCACAACTTTAGTTTTTTCTTCATATTTCTTTTTATTACATTTGCCAGTTCGATGATCCGGATATGATCCGGATTCGATGATCCGGGTATCGTTACGAATGAGTCACGTGACGTTTAGTAATTAAAAGAAATATCAGAAGTAATCGTCCGAGAAATCTATGAAACTAATCTATGTTTTTTTTTCCTACTGTTATACGACCCTTTTTGAAATGTTAACAACGCTAGTCATAGAAAGTGAATATTTACAGTTCTCCAATGGTTCGTGAAAACTATTGTATAATCCACTGCAGCAATTAAATGTTTCTCCCAGCGCGTGCATTACATTACATTTGTTATAACCAGTATTTTTATAGCGGCCATGATCATGAATAACGTTGTGTTTTTATTAGCAGGTCAAAGGTTGTGTAAGGTTACAATTGAGTTTTATAATCAGAAATGGTGAGCTTGACATCTGAATAGTGCAGCGTTGGACCGGTTCGTATTGTGGACATGGTAGATGGATTACTCTTCCTAGATGAATACACCGCCCGTGTGTTGCCGGGGCCCACAGGGGGGGCAAAGAATAGTAACACTGCGACCTACAAGACATGTCGTAAGATGCATCTGATGTGGGACAAATGGAAGCTACCCTAGTAAATAAAAAGCATCGCAGAAATCAGATGTGCTGGCATAACTGGCACAATGTCCAATCGCTCTTAGACTCAGATCACATACAAATCACAAAGATTGATTTAATAAGTGGTCGATATGGAGCGTTCGAAGATGAAGAAGAAGAAGAAGATGAATGGACATATGCGACTTTTGTTCGTAAATACTTAGATAATAAAACATACACAGAGAGAACGGTAGAATACGTGTGTAGTTTTCGATGTGAACTATAACCAGAATATAAAAAATTGTCAATAAACCATAGTTATTCAGGAACTGAGTAACATGAATCGCCCGAGTGGTTACCGGGCCCAAATTTGAGGTGTAAAGAATAGAACCACTGTTACCTGCCACGCATGTCGTAAGAGGCGGTGTGGCTGAAATCGGATGCATGTGTCCTAAGCGTGTAGAAGTCTGCGTTTAGGGGCCTACTAAACCAATGTGCAACGTATACACGTTCTTGGCAAAGATCAAACATATCACAAAGAGTGATTAAAATTGGTCGTAAAGAACGAAAGCAAAGAAGAAGGAAGAAATAACGTGAATGATACAACGGGGTATCATACATTTAAATTTGACAACTGCTGTGTGAGAAAGTTAGGATTGATCTTTCTACTCCCAAAAATAACAATAGAAATATCAATCCCAACATTCTATTGTATAAAGTATTTATGGGTCTGTGCTGCGTGAGAACAGTTAGGGGGTGTTCTTTGACTGGTGTTTAAGGCAGAACAGTTTTGCGATTACATTACAGCTTTTATGACAACAACCTTGTATAGCGATATTGTCACTCGTATTGGATAAAGTCATGAATATTACAACATTATATAAGCAAGGAAAAAACAAATGATAGATATATTCATCTTCTTCTTCTTTACGGTCGTTCTTTACGACCAATTTTAATCACTCTTTGTGATATGTTTGATCTTTGCCAAGAACGTGTATACGTTGCACATTGGTTTGGTAGGCCTCTAAACGCATAGACTTGTACACGTTTAGGACACGTGCATCCAATTTCAGCCAAACCTCCTAGTCGCCTCTTACGACATGCGTGGCAGGTAACAGTGGTTCTATTCTTTACACTCCAAATTTGGGCCCCGGTAACCACTCGGTGTGATAAATATCATATTTAATCATTTATTTTTATTCTCGTTATGTAATACTGTAACAGACCTGACTTTGTCCATTTCGACTGTTTGCTCAGTATTATCGCAGCTTACCCACGTTGTTCTCCAGGATTGATCTGATCCGGTTTGACCACCACAAATCTGTATTTTTCCGTTCATCGCTTTGTATAGAGATTGAGATAGTTGCTGCAGTATTGAAGTAGTTCTGTGAAGTCCCGCTAGCTGGAACGGACATTATGTCAGATTATCTTGGTTCTGATTTCTCAATATTCCCAACGATTGTCTGTGACTTGGATGGATAGCACCTCACCTAACATTAAGACTTCCATGTTGGTATATGCTTTTTTTTTTTTTCCGATCCAGAAGCACTTGAGCTTTCAGTTCTTCGGCTCGTTGCCATGGACATCGTAACCCTTCGGTTCGGTGCCACGAACACCGTAAATCTGAGAAATATGTGGCTTTTTCTGCCATCCCGCAGAAATGAACCCACACACACAGAGGGATAGTCACCCGTAGTCCAACGCGCTACAAACACGCTGGGCAGACGGGCAGTATATGCTTCTAAAAACCTGGGCACACATACGCTTGCAGTCAAGAAAAAGTTGATATGCCGTCGTCACAAGCGCGTAATTCATTAGAAAGTGTGTTTTTTTTTATTCCTACAAAACACGTTCTCCATCTCCTAACTTACATCGGGGATTCTCGCCGATGCTACGGGGTTTATGCACTGTCGCTGAGATCTGCTTTTGTAAGAAAGAGATCGGAGCACACAGGGTTACTCACCGAACTGCGATGATGATGGGCATGTAGATCAATTATACAATCAATCACAAGCCCAAATTGCAGTAATCAAAGCTGACGTACTGACTTCAAAAACCCAATATTAGACAGAGACACAGTGAATGAGAGTAAATGAATAAGAAAGGTAAACACGGTTCCCAAACAATGATGTGCTGAGAATCATAAATGTCTTGTTGTCATAGTTACGCTGTAAACAGGTCTATCTTTCTTTTTTTCCATCATTGACTTCTTTATAGAAGTGATGTGGGAAACGTAGTGATCTTGTGTGTGCTTGTTCTTCTCTTCCATCATTTACTTCTTTATAGAAGTGTTGGGGTGAAACGTAGTGATCTTGTGTGTGCTTGTTCTTCTCTTCCACATTTACTTCTTTATAGAAGTGTTGGGGTGAAACGTAGTGATCTTGTGTGTGCTTGTTCTTCTCTTCTACCATTGACTTCTTTATAGAAGTGTTGGGAAACATAGTAATCTTGTGTGTGCTTGTTCTTCTCTTCCACCATTTACTTCTTTATAGAAGTGATGGGGAAACGTAGTGATCTTGTTTGTGCTTGTTCTTCTCTTCCATCATTTACTTCTTTATAGAAGTGATGGGGAAACGTAGTGATCTTGTGTGTGCTTGTTCTTCTCTCCACCATTTACTTTATAGAAGTGATGGGAAACTAGTGATCTTGTGTGCTTGTTCTTCTCTTCCATCATTTACTTCTTTATAGAAGTGTTGGGGGTGAAACGTAGTGATCTTGTGTGTGCTTGTTCTTCTCTTCCACCATTTACTTCTTTATAGAAGTGATGGGGAAACGTAGTGATCTTGTGTGTGCTTGTTCTTCTCTTCCACCATTGACTTCTTTATAGAAGTGTTGGAGGTGAAACGTAGTGATCCTGTGTGTGCTTGTTCTTCTCTTCCATCATTTACTTCTTTATAGAAGTGATGGGGAAATGTAGTGATCTTGTGTGTGCTTGTTCTTCTCTTCCATCATTGACTTCTTTATAGAAGTGATGGGGGAAACGTAGTGATCTTGTGTGTGCTTGTTCTTCTCTTCCATCATTTACTTCTTTATAGAAGTGTTGGGGTGAAACGTAGTGATCCTGTGTGTGCTTGTTCTTCTCTTCCATCATTTACTTCTTTATAGAAGTGATGGGGAAATGTAGTGATCTTGTGTGTGCTTGTTCTTCTCTTCCATCATTGACTTCTTTATAGAAGTGATGGGGGAAACGTAGTGATCTTGTGTGTGCTTGTTTTAAGGCACTTTGTAAGCTGATATTTATTTTCGTAAGGCTGTTCTTGATGCCGTCGCTCCATCGTTTGCTTGGTCTTTCTCTTGCTTTGTACTCGTTATAATACTTTTTCTGTGTGGCTCTCCGTGGTAGGCAATACCAGGGCATTCTTGTTTGGTGTCCAAACTATTTAATATGTTGTTCTTTTATGAATTGCATGACTGGTTTCACATCCAGTCTTCTTCAGATTTCTTCATTTCTAATTTTTTCTCTTATTGTCACACCTACATTTAACCTATAGTAAACACTTACATATATGTGCTTTTGAATATAAGTGTTACAGAAAATTCCTTCGTATATCTCGGACAGAGAAGAGAACAAATAAATCTATCCAGAAAGAACACAAAATCAAAGAAAACTGGCTGATGTTACAAATGAGAAAATTGAGATATTGTGGACATATAAAAAGACATAAAGGGCTGAAGAAGACCATCATGGAAGGAGGCATACCGGCAAAGAGAAGAAGAGGAAGACCACGGAGAAGATGGATTCAAGACGTAACTGATGTTTTGAACATGACGGCTGCAGAGGCAGGACATCTGGCATATGAGAGAGAAATTTCGGAGGACTGTTGGGGTGGCAAATCTCTGCTCAGGACAAGCTATTTGCTGATGATGATTGTCACGCCCGCAGCTCTTCGAATACACATCTCTGTCGTTATGATTTTCCTCTGTAAAATGGTATGCAGTGTAATAACTGTATTTCTCAGTAAAAATAAGAACACAGAAGAAGAAAAGATTATGTTGTAGGACATATGATATGAATATGAGAAGATACTGAAGTAATTACACGACCACCTTCTTCATTATTGACACTGCAGAGGACTTAGTTGCATTGTGTTAGTTCACCTTGAAGCACGGCTGTGATATCCGTCCATTTCGACACGATACTTGTATATTCAGCACGGCATTTTAGGAATCGGATTTCAACTCGTGCATCCATAATGCAAAGATGCAGCCTGTTGTCAAATCCACCACTTTAAAATAGAGTATGACCTTGGTGATCTCTGGTTTGCAGAATTCTGTCATCTAATGTACTGCTTCTTAAGTCTCAACGACCTGAGTCTAGACAATCAATGAATGTGATATTCTGAGACTGGTCAAATGAATAATTGAACACGGCGTGAGTAAACAGGTAGCCTTACGTACAACAATAGCCAGTCAGCTATTGGAGTCATCACCACACATATACTTTGCTATATACTGAAAAAACTGCACGCCTATAGTTTTTCCTGAAACATAAGTGGCACTCAAATTGTGTTCACCACAAAGGAGCTAATTCATGTTTGTTTAATCGTTGTTGACCAACAAGACCTACTAGAAGAACTAAAAAAACATTCTTACTGAAGTTGAAAAGGTCGAGGATCGGTTTAACTGATTAGCTACTGACTTGAAAAACGGGTTGAATTAAAGTTAGGTCTTATTTTCTCATTTGCAAGTATGTACAAATTCAGCTGCAGTTTTCTTAATTATTAACATATTTTGATAAGTATATACCATTTTGTAGGTAAATGAATGTTCTTTAAGATCGTTCTAAAACAGATAAATAGTGGTGCTCCCAGCGTCTTATAGGCCCAATCAGTTTTAAAAGACTTTAATCCCCATAATAAATCTATATTTGGGATTGAACGGAAGTGACGTGTGTTCTATTAATAAATACCAGCAAAATGCCTTTTCTAATCTGAGGAATTTAATTTAAGCATTTTGACAACCAGAAACCTTTTATCGCAACTCAGCAGATAATTTTCTTGATGAAAAATTATAGGGTAAAGAGACAGCTCGCTGTCAAGTCAGGGATCTGAAATACGTAGGTCATGACCTTTCTTCACAACACTTCCATGCGTTTCAATAATAGAGTTATTTGAACAACGTAATAAATATCAGCGTGATCTCCGGCATGATGAAACCTGCTGGGTACCTATGCGTGTCTACAATTAGGAAGTCAATCCTTTCATCTTCACTTTGCCTCAAGATTGTAAGAGATTGACTTAAAATGTTATTCATAGCAGAAGACTCATCATCATCAGTGCACGCGTCGCTCCCAATGGCACATAAATCAGAAAGTATTCTTCTTCTTCGCGTTCGTTTTTTGCGACCAATTTGATCATTTTTATTGTGATATATAATTGATCTTTGACAAGAACGAATGCACCTTAAACCCTGGTTATTATACCCCTTCTTCGTTATCTGTCGTGCCTGCTGGCGTTTGCGATTATAAATGTTCACACTTTTCTAACGACAACAGATTTGGCGATCAACTCAATTGTTGAATTTTAAGAAACGGGACTTGTTACACCACGCGTGCTAGAGTGCACGGATATTGATGACATTTTGCACTAGTAATGAGTATCCAATAATTAACATACGGTCATGTGTTCATCTTCCCAGCATGCATATGTGCTGCATGAAACTGTTAACAATATGGCGGATGTGATTCCAAACCCATCCAAAGTAAATCAGCGTGCTGTGATCCAGTTTCTTTCATTTGAAGGATGTCAAGCAGTAGACATTCATCGGAGAATGAAGGCAACATATGGTGACAAATGTTTGTCGAGGACAAGAGTGATGGAATGTGCACGTATGTTTAAAGACGGACAAAGGAGATACTAGCAGGCTGTCAGTTTTCCACCACTCTTGTCTTCGCAGAATCTTGGGAATCTTTTAGCCAGTAAAAATATCCAATAACCAACTACTCAAGACACAAGACAAGAGGCAATGAATGACATACTCAAAAGAGAAGATGGAAATGGCTCGGACATGTTATGAGAATGAGACAAGAAATGCCTGCAAGGATAGCCTCACTTGGACACCAGAGGGAAAAAGAAAGAAAGGCAGACCACGGACAACATGGAGGCGCATGATGGAAGAGGAACTGGACACCGCATCTCTGACGTGGGCTCTGCGCTGAAGGTTGCACGGGACAGGAGGCATGGAAAGTCCTTTCTGAAGCCCCATGTGTCACTAGGCATGACGGGATTAAGTAAATAAGTAAGTGAGTTAACAGCAGATCTTGCACGGTCAGGTCAGTCGCATATTGTTGTAACAGAAGAAGCCATAGCCTTGCTTGATAAAGCAGTACTGACTGACTGTCGTCGGAGCATTCGTTCGCTTGCAGAAGAATTCCATATGTCAATTGGGACAGCCCACATGGTTGTTTGGAAGAAATTGAACTATCGGAAGGTGTGTTCACAGTGGGTCCCACGGATGTTGACTGACCACCATAAGGAAGAACAGATGGGGTGGAGTTTGAACCACTTGATGCGTTACAGGACAGAGGGTGATGCATTTCTGTTGAGCATTGTGGCAGGTGATGAATCGTGGTGCCACCACTATGAACCGAGCAGCAAAATTTACAGCATGCAATGGAAACATCCAGGTTCACCAAAACCCAAAATATTCAAGACACAGGTTTCTGATGGGAAGGTTATGGTGACCGCATTTTTTACCATGAAGGGCTTTTGTTGACGATTTTAAGGAACCTGGTGTCAACATCAATGCCGCCCATTATAAAGACACTTTAGACAAGCTGCATAAGGCCATCAAGGCTAAGCGACCAGACAAGCATTCTCAAGGTGTGATTCTTCTCCACGACAACGCTTGTCCGCACGTCGCAAAAATTGTGCAGGAAACATTGGCAAAGAAGAATTGGGAAGTTCTTCATCAACCAGCCTATAGTCCCGATTTGTCCCCGTGTTATTTCCATTTGTTCGGACCGTTGAAGAAAGCACTAAAGGGACAGCGATTCAACAGCGACGCAGACGTGAAAACAGCGGTGACCACATGGTTCAGTGAGCAGCCACGCACCTTTTTCTCGGACGGCATTCGACGTCTACCTAAACAGTGGAATGCTTGCCTAAATGCATACGGAGATTTTTCTGATGAACCCATGTGCATTCTTATTCACAAGTGGTTGCTTTGTTTAATTCCGTTGAAACTGTTAATTTGCGTATGATACTTTTAAATAAATCCACAAGTTCCATTTTCATTTGAACACGCCTCGTACATTCAATTCTGTGTCAAAACAGAACAATATCTTCTCTCATTGTCATCCATAATTTCTCTTCCCATTATTTTTCCTCTTGTCACAATGTGTTCTAACATATATCTCCTGCTACTACATGCTTATCAACGAAGACAACTTCCACGGGATATTTCTCAGAACTTTGCCCCATCACCCAAATCTATAACCAATGAATCGATTGTCAGCAATTGTATATCTTCTTTGAACTCTCAATATCGACCACTTGTTAAACCACTCAATGTGATTTATATATGATCTGAGCCTAAGTGTGATTGTACGTTGTGCCAGTTATGCACCTACGACTAGGCCAGCACATCTGATTTCTTCAACGCTTCTTATTTAGTAGGGTAGCTTCACTAGACCCCTACCTCAGTCGCCTCTTACGACATGCATTGTAGGTCGTAGTGTAACTATTCTTTCCTCCCCTTGCAAGCCCCGGCAACACACGGGGCAATCACTACATGCCTAACAACAAGGACTACTTCCTCCGGATATTTCTCAGAAATTGTCATGTTTGCCCCATCACCCAAATCTATAACTTGGGAATCGATCTTCAGGAATTGTATATTATATTTAGTAGTTACACATTATATCTAGAAATCTTTAAATATGCTTTATACCAGCGGTTCCAAAACTTGGCATTACTACGGACACTTTTAAATACATGCTGCTGCACAGGACCCTAAAATGTTTCTATATATGAAAATGGACAAGAATAAATTATCTGTGTGTTACAATAGTAAACAATGTTCTCACACTTCAGGAAACTTCAAATGATCTTTCATTTTGTTCTGTCAAACATTTAAACCAAGCCAACAACATTACATACCACTTACAGCATTTTGAAAACTAGTTTTTCAGTGTCTAAAAGACAGATTATAAATTCAATCTTATACAACACTGTGCTACCAGAGCCAAACATGGGCACTGACAAAAGAACAAAAAAGGAAAATTACCATATGCGAAATGAGATGCTTGAGGAAAGCGGTAAATAAAACAAGAAGAGACCATATAAGAAATGAGGAAATTAGAAGAACAGTTGGAACAACACCTGCTATTAGATTTATTGAAAAACAGAGACTCAAATGGTTTGGCCACTTGGTCAGAATGAACCCGAATACACCAGTTGCAAGAGCGTACAACCTGAAAATGGAATCATTAAGAGGAAAGGGCAGACCAAGAAAAGATGGGTTGATGGAGTTACAGACATCTTAAAACTCCACAATACCACACCATATCAAGCGACCGAGCGTGCATTATCTCGGAAACCGATCATCAGTTAAACCTGCTACGCCTAGCGGAAAAAAAGCAGAGAAGGACAAAAGAAAAGAAAGAATGAAAGAAACATTTAAACTCCGTTCTGGTCCGGGTCCTTTGATTTCCTAGCGGAACTAGTTTACCACTATTTTTATTTATGTTTTTAAAATGTATTTCTGTTTCAAATATAAAAAAGATCATAATATTTCTTCAAACGCTTAAGGACCCCATGTTAGTACCTCGCAGACCCCCCTAGAGTCCGTGGGCCCCAGTATAGGAAACGCTGCTTTATACGATACATCCAGACTGTATACTTAACCCACACCCGCAAATGCTATTATATACATAAGTTATCATCTCAAATATGTTGCTTGCAATTCGTCTAGACTATGTACTTATGGAAAACAAATTACTATTATATTCAGATGTCATATTTATACTGTCTCTGGGTGTAACCACTTCTATAACAAATGTTGCTAACATACTTGTGCTTACACGTGTGTATTTTTCTGTTTCATTCTATAAATAAATGTGATGTCATTCGTAGTCTTTTTCTATATTTCTAATATGTAGAACAGTGCTCACTTCTGTAATATGTAAAACAAGGAGAATTAAATATTTCGGACTCAACGAACGACATGAGTGCCTAGAGAAGATAATTTTGGAAGAAATGATGCCTGAAAGAAGAATGAGAGGTAGACATAGAAGACGATGGGTGCAAGATGTCATTGACGATCTGAGAATGAACTGCTGCTGACGCCGGTCAACTTGCACAGAACAGAGAGTTTGTCAGGACTGCTGTTATGGGAGCCGAGTTCTGGAAGATACAAGATACTGATGATGATGATGAGAAAACAATGCTGTCCAACGAGACGATACAGACGATACAACCAGGGGCGGCTCGTCATTAAGGGCCAGTGGGGCCCGGCCCAACCAATAATTGAAAGGGGGAATAACTTTCCGGAATAGTAAATACTCAAAAAACCATGATTTTCCAGAAAATTTGTGTCTGGCCCCACCAAGAAAAATGCACACGAGCCGCCACTGGATACAACTATTAAACCCAATTTATCTAATACTAAAATAGTAATGCATAAATAATGAATTACTTGTACCTCATTTCGTAAACACTGTTAAAACCGTGTCTGATTTCCCATATTCTGGATTCGACATGTTAGAAAAAAAAACGGCAAGCAAATACTATTTTTTAAAGAGCTCAGCTGCTCGATGTGTCTCAAACTCTCGTCCTCACAACTAGGCGGTGACGAAAAAAGAAACATGTCTGAGTTTGGCTTCTGTTCCGAAAGCCTCATCTATCTGTGTAGTATTTTGTTTTTGTGCCACTCATCATCAAACGTCAATTTCAGCAGCCTAGAAACGGTATTGGTAGTTTCTGAAGAACGTTCATAATATACTGGGAGTGTTATTATACAGTAGTGAATGCTCGAAAATGAACCAACACATAATACGCAAGTTGGAGACATTTCAGAATAAATGTTTAAGAAGAATCCTGCAAATTTTCTGGCCAAATACCATAACAAATGAGGAGCTTTTGAAACAGGATGTGCATCTTTGGAGACCATAATAAGACAAAGATGGTAGTGGATTAGACATGTATGTCGTATGACAGTAGGGGCATTGGCTAGAACAGCTCTCAGATGGACAGCGGATGGGAAGAGAAGGCATGGGCGTCCAAAGGAAACATGGAGAAGAACTAAAGTGAGAGAGCTGAAGTAGTGTTGACTGACGTGGAAGACGGTTGGTAGAAAGGCAGCAGAACGGTAACAGTGGAAGTCTTTTGTGGAAGCCTTATGTTTCAATCGGGACACGAAGAGGATATAGATAGAATATAGATGGAAGAACGCTTCTGAAGTCGGAGAAGGCTCGCCTGAATAGCGAGAGACACTGATAATAAGGAAAGCAAGCATTCACACAAAAATCAGTCACAAGCGCCATATTTGACTACCTGACTACACCTGAATTCACAGTGGGCGAATGAGAAGAAGAAGAAGAAGATAGAAGAACGTTCAAATGGAAACACCTGTGAACAAACAAACACATCGCAATAACTTTGAACATAAATGCGCCAAAATAATGCAGTAAACGTTTTGTAACATTTCAGCTGGTTTTTCGTATCATATATTATGTTTCTTGTAAACTTTAAAAAACCTTCGTTGTGGGTGAAATGCCTCACAAACGTTCGTTCTTCGAATCGATTCCCTCCCCTACCCCCTACCCCCAAATGTGCAGGTTCAATTTACCCAACCAACTGCCAACAAGTGATGAAGAATTCATCCGCTTACGCCACATACATAAATGTTAAAATGTGAAAGACAACTCATTCTCAACGTCCTTCAAAGGGTACAGGAGATTTTCATTAATTTGTTTGTTTGTCACCGCCTATGGTTACTAAACCCTTTCACTTCGTAATTTTGTTTATAACCTCGCGCCATTTATTTATTTTACGATATCAATTGAGTAATTAATGTTTAGTAGTTTATAGAAGAGCTGCAGGTGTGACAATAAGAGACAAAATTAGAAATGAAGAAATCAGAAGAAGACTGGATGTGAAACCAGTCATGCAATTCATAAAAGAACAACAGGTTAAATGGTTTGGACACCTAACAAGAATGGCCTGGTATCGCCTACCACGGAGAGCCACCCAGAAAAAGTATAACGAATACAAAGCAAGAGAAAGACCACGCAGAAGATGGAGCGATGGCATCAAGAACAGCCTTACGAAAATGAATATCAGCTTACAAAGTGCCTTAAAAGAAAAAAGAAGCACACACAAGATCACTACCCTCCCAACACTTCTACAAAGATGTAAATGGTGGAAGAGAATATAGGTAAGACCAGTTTACGTGTGGACATTTTGTTTATCTTCATACGCATTTATGCACGCATTCATCACTGTATATTGAATTAGCCAGTATACTGACATTGCGTCACTGGAAAAATATTTGAGCTAGTATATCGGCTTGGAAGGACGAAAGGGTTAAAAGCGAGCTGCACAAAAAGACAAAACACCAAATACCCACATGTCTAACCTCGATCATATATACCCCACCTGTGGTAGCGGGCTGTGTTCGAGGTTTGGTCAGTCACCTTCGCACACACCAGAGTTCGTTTGCGGTGGACGGCTAGTGTTATGTCATTATTGATGGCTACTAAGGATTATTTGTTTGGACAATCAGCAAAGCGCAGTCACAAAAATAACTACATGTGAAATGCGCTGCCTGTGAAAAGTTACCAACAACACCAGGAAAGACAGAGTCACCAACATCAGCATAAGAAAGAAAGTTGGCACAAAACCGTGCTTGAATTACATGAGAGAAACAAAGAATGAAGTGGTTTGACCACTTAATAAGAATGCATCCAAACTCCATAGTATACAAAGTCTTCTACAACAGAACATCAGGAAAGAAGGCGAGAGGAAAACCACGCAAAAGATGGATATATGGAATAGCAGAATCCTGTCAAAGAGCAAAACAAAAATAACAATCACCCAAGCCACCAGAACAGCTCAAGACAAAAACAAAAAAACCACAACACTGGGCAACAACCCGATAGCAGTGTGACGACAAAAGAAGAAGAAGAAGAAGGATTATTAAAATAATATTTATATTATATAATTACTGTTTGTGTTTTCTTTTTCCATTCTAGTTGACATGGCGAAACTGTATTTACTTTTAACTTTGGTGGCGGCAGCTTTGTTCTTCCTGGCACTGACAGAAGTTCAAGGCAAATCTAGGGATAGACTCTGGCGAGATAAACGTCAGCATCGGGAAAAGAGCCGTTCCGACGAACATGATAAACCGGAGCACCATAAAAATAAGCAGAAAGAGCAACTAGTTGGGAGACAAAATCGATACCGGTAAGACTCTCTGCAGACTATTATCCAAATGAATGCACAGCACAAAAGTTATGACTGAATTCTTTCTCTTTATTATTACGCCCTGGCTCGTCCTGTAAATATTTTATTAGCTTCATTAAATCACTTGTGTCATTCACAGAATAACTTCCATGACATTTTCTTTCCAATTCTCATTTATTGTTTCGTATGTTTATCGTGTATTTCAAGTCTTTGTTTTTTTTTGTGTATCTGTGTGCATGTGTGTGTTTGTATATGTGCTAGAGTGTTTGTTCATTTAGTGCATTGTACAACGTGTTCAAGATAAAATCATCCCCATTGACAAATAAAAAAGTTGTCAGGTACTCATTGCGTTTTGTATATTTACTATTTAAACCGGTTCTTACTAGCTCGTCTGTCACATTTGTTCATCGCCTCTTCCCGCACCATAATTACACACCATCACAAAAAAACTCGATCACGTGACCTATACTACGTCATAATTAAACTTTCCCATTTTCATAAACATATGCCAGATTGGTTCCCTTGACGAGGCTACTTTTATCTTGAACACCCTGTCATTTAAAAAGTTGTCAATTGCATTGATAAAAAGCGTTATTGGGAAATTATTGAACCTATTCTGTGGCGTGTACGGCCGAATGGATTAGGGCGTGGCTCCCATGCGGGAAACCATGGTTCAATCCACGGTAAGGTCAAGGAGGTTTTTTTTCTGTCGAGGGCATAAATAAAACATCCTAATCTGAACAGTTTTGCGGCGACTCCACTAGCCATGCGGACATTAAATTCCACAGTCTCATGTCCTTCCTGTCCTACACCGCCCAAAAAGCGGTATTACAGACAGTAACAACAGTAGAAGCTATTCTGTTGTAAGAAAATGAAACACAGACATTAAACAGATAAGCTGAGAAACATATAATGTCAATGAAAAGTGAAGTTTCTAGGGATCGTACAAAGAAAACTATGGACGGTAAGAAAAACGAATGAGACAGTGCTTCAAGAAAGACATGAAAAATGCGAATTAATTAGAGAAATTAAATGTAGAGAGTAAAGATATGTTTAACCCTTTCAGCCTTCTGATCCGATGTACCGTCTCGCAGTGTTTTTTTTTATGATGACGTAAAGCCAATATAGTGACTAATTGTGGTTTCAAATACGTCTGGAGGTTTTAACAAAATGACAGAGTAAAAGGGTTAACACTTCAAGAGGTGAAATAAATTTTAAAGTTTGATGACTTGGTCCACCTGTGCAGCGTGTTCGTAGCGCGTTGGACGACGGGTGACAGGCCTCTTGTGAGTGCGGTTTAATTCCACGGGCTGGCAGAAAAGAGACAGGTTCTCCAGATTTACGATGTTAAGCACTGAACCGAAGGGTTACGATGTCCATGACACTGAGCTGAAGAGCTGAATTTCAATTGCTTCTGGATTGAAAAGAAAAGGCGATGAAGACGTGCAAACTTGTTGGTAAGACGGCTAAGGGAAGTCAAAGACATAAATGTCTGGATGCGTTGGCCACATTGCATGGTTGTAACAAGAGTATATGATTGATATGACCATCATCATTGCACTTCTGTGAGTAACCATGTGTGCTCCGATCTCTTTCTCACACAGGAGATCTCAGCCGCAGTGCATGAGCTCTGTAGCACAGACGAGGATCCCTGATCTAATTTAAAAGATGGTGAAGATTTTTTTGTAGGAATTTTATTTTTCTTACGAATTTTGACCGGGCAGCGGCTTTCCAGTCTGTTCTTCCCGATTTTGAACTGCCAGGGTTTCTTCTTCTTCTGCGTTCTCACTAGATTGGGATTTCGGATTCTCTAATAAAGGCCGCCGTCTGCCTCAGATTATCAGCCACGCCATACAGTTTGTCTTGGACGCTGGTGTAAGTGGCCACCTCTTTCTTCTCAGGTCTGCATACTGGGGGCAGTTCTGTAGGATATGTTCTGTTGTCATACTTGCCAAGCCACAGGGGCACAGGTCGTTGGTGCCTATCTTGAATTTAGTGTACAGGTGGTGTCTCATTTTGTTGTGACCCGTCCGGAGGCGAAGTATAGCTGTCTGGTCCCTTCTGGACGAACTGCCAAGGTTTAAAGTCTGCGTGCTCAACTTGAACACGGGACCTATGTTTTATCGTCTGTTTCCGACAGAACTAGGAACTCGATCTGACTTTCACTGAGATCAGGGATCTTTAAAAAAATATTCCGATGGCTTCACAAGGAAGCGAACCAAGTACCTTTGAAACAAGAGACGAGCACATAACCTCTACGCTACAGAGACCTCTAATAGAACATACACTCAAGAAACGAGATAGCAATATAAACATATGTCAGTGGCGGTTCGTCATTAGGGCCAGTGGGGCCGGGCCCACCAAAAATAATGTATAATGTGTATTTATTATTTTCTAAATTAAAATATAACAACCCAAAACCATGATTTTCCGAACATTTTTATGGCCCCACCAACAAAAATGATCACGAGCGCCACTGATATATATGCATTAAAATTGTATTGGGAGTGTGGGTGCTAAATAACTAGAAAAATGCGTATCATGTTTCCTGGCATTCTTGATTTACAATTGGACTCTCAGATCTCTTAATAAATATTAGAAAAGCGGATCTTATTGGACACTACATATAGACTACGACATAGATATTCCAACGTTCATAAAATGAAAATATGAGACTAAAAACGAATAACATTTACTTTATAACGGCCTTTTGGTCGACACGTTGTAAAACTACAGTACATTGTAATTACGTGTTTCGCCAATTTACATAGTTTTACTGCAGTCTCCCCATATATCGATCTTATAGGACAAACTTCTCAATATCAATCTGTGGAGAGTGGCAGCTCTGGAATTATGTTCCTCTTGAAATAATAAGAATTCAGTCACGTCACAATAGACACATTAAGTCAAATCACGATAGACAAGACATTCTCGTAAGGGCCCTTATCGGAGACTGCATTAAATTGTTCCATTTTCTCTTTTGATGGTGCTCAGTCATGGTGCTATGTCGTGTGTGTTTAGAGTAGTTTAGACGTTCGTTATTGAAATGAAATGAAAATCGTGGCATATCCTTTACAAGACTTAGCCATTAACAACAGTAAACGAGTCATCGATTTTTCTAGGCACCACTTATAAGTTCAGTAGTTTGCCATTGCTTTCTGAACGATGAGGTCTATTTTATATTGTTTGTAAAAAAATCCAAGGGAACTAATTTGCTTCCAAACCTGCCCGTCGCGGAGTTTGAACTAGGTACGCTTGGCTTGTGATCGAGCTCACTTCCGCTTAAGCTACAGACGCTTACCTCCATGGTTACCGTTGACATATCTTAGGTTAGCCATAGTTACTTGCTTCATGATTTGATAACATTGTTTAAAAAGGGTTTAAAAACCGAAAGATTGACTTCATTGCACCGGGTTTTACCCCATATGGCTCAGTCCCTCTCCGAGAAGTGGCACGTCACCTGCCGAGAGTATTGCACAAAGCACGAACTCCGTAGCTCCAACAACAATCCTTGGGGTCTCTGGGAAAAAAATGCATTCGTGAACAGAATGGCGCGGTCCGGACTCGAACCCACGACCTTCGACTCACAAGGCAAAGGGCTTAACCACTCAGCCACAACATTGTATCATGTATCATGTGCAATATATATCTTGTCTATCATGTTAATGCGATATAGTAATGTACATCAAACATACAAACAAATTAAAGTACAACTAATTTCATACCAGCAATCCATGGCAAGATCTCTGGGCATCCTACCACGAAATGGACCCTATGTCATTCTTCAACTTCCGATGGAACTGGGAGACAATCAAAGAGGATCCATGGTGGCATGGGTAAGAAAGTGCTTTAGTTTGAGAACTGATGTTTTCTTCTTATTCCAGAAAATGTACTTTCTTTGCACTTTCTTCAAACACATCTTCATCTATTCTTACTCTTTCACTTTTCTTCCCTCAGACACTCTATTTTCTCTCTCTCTCTCTCTCTATATATATATATATATATATATATATATATATGATATAACCATCCTTGTGTAGTAGTCTGCCAGGACCGGGCACAACCGTTCCCCAACCCCAGGTAGTAGCCAACAGACTAGACAGGTAGTTTAGATAGATAAGTTTGTAGAAATGTATAAGTAGAGACTGTAGTGTTTGCACACCAAATCTGCTTACTACGAGCAGATAGCAACACTAGAACGAGACATTGACGTAGTGAAACTAGTTGACGTAGATTTGTTAGTACTGCTTAGCGACGTAGTGACAACATAGGAGACGAACATAAACACTGCAACTAGACAGACGTGTTTTGTCCAGTCATGAAATAAAGCTATGTGAAGTCTACCAGATTGAGCTGGTATTTTGTAACATCAATGTTGATCACCAATTAACATCATCATTACGAAACTATAGCGAAGATTAATTGCCATCACGTAAACAATAGAGATCACCTGAAATAAACGTCCTCACCTACTACACTTGAAAGGATATAGCTATCCTTTTAGACAGAAAAGGCATATAGTCGACAACAACATAGAAGAAATACAGGGAAGCAATGTAATAGAAGAAAAGCTGCACACCAAAGGCTGCACAGTGTAGTAGAATTGTTTGGAAAGGCGAACATAAGTTCGACATAGGTTAACGACAGGATTGCTAAGTAACAGTGATGAGGTAGGAAAGACATAACAAACACTAGACCAAGACAGTAGTGGATGTAGATGGCAACCCACAAAAGATATGATAAGATAGATATTAGAATCTTGTAGACTAGAGAAGGATAGGTAGCCTTAACCTGCCCTATAAAGAATGTGTTATACAGACGAGTAATACACACCAAGTAAGCCGGAGACATTGTCTGTTATCTTTTCATTATTTTAATAATTCAAATATACCATCAGTGCCAGTGCTGAGAATGATACCATTACCACTAATATATTTACCAGTCTTCACTATATAACATGAATACATGCCATATCACCCCACTTACAATAACTTCGTCTTAATTTAACTTCTACCACATACCATCAACAACAAGACCGCCTACAACATATATATATATATTCTTTTCCTGACGCTCGAAGCAAAACAGGATTAGAGAAGAAGAAGAAAGAAACTTTTCAACCAACTCTTTTCAATTTTTAACTGCCATTGAGGTGTTTTTTCACTTACTTAACTTGAACACGACCAGACCTACGTATTATCTATCGTCTGTATCTGAAAGGAATAGAAAGAAACTCGATTTCTTCCATGTTAAAGTAGGAATCACTGGGAAATAGCTCAATCGCTTCACGTGGGTAACTGACAAGATTATTTTTGGAGCGAGAGGGAAAAACGTGTCCTTAAGCCCCAGAGATTTTCTTCTTAAGTCCGTATTCTTTGATCTGTCAGATCTAAGTATCTTATTACAAGAGCTTCCCCTATGACATGTCTGTTTGTAGTGTTTTTCCACTCTCATAATGCAGTCTAGGTATACCATCAGAACTTTTTCTGTAATGTATACCATCAGAACTTCTACTGTAATGTATACCACCAGAACTTCTACTGTAATGTATACCACCAGAACGTCTTCTGTAATGTATACCACCAGAACGTCTTCTGTAATGTATACCACCAGAACTTCTTCTGTGATGTATACCATCAGAACTTCTACTGTAATGTATATCATCAGAACTTCTTCTGTAATGTATACCACCAGAACTTCTACTGTAATGTATACCATCAGAACTTCTGTAATGTATACCATCAGAACTTCTGTAATGACCTATTTCTTACAATTTCCATACAAAGGCTCAGATCACATACTTCTTCTTTGAACGCTCCATATTGATCACTTGTTAACCACTCTTTGTGATTTGTATGTGATCTGAGCCTAAGAACGATTTACGTTGTGCCAGTTATGCGTCTACAAGTAGGCCAGCATATCCGATCTCTGCGACGCTTTTTTTATTTACTATGGTAGCTTCCCTAGGCTCCCTACCTCAGTCGCCTCTTACGACATGCCTTGTAGGCCACAGTGTTACTATTCTCTGCTCCCCTTTCGGACCCGGCAACGCGAAGGCGAGATCACATACAAATCACAAAGTGTGGTTTAACAAGAGCTCAATATGGAGCTTTCGAAGAAGGACGAAGAAGAAGAGAGAGACACACACACACACACACACACGCACGCACGCACACACGCACCCACCCACCCACCAAAAACATATACATATACTTTTACTATTCACATAAAGAATGCATACTTGCACTTGTGTTCACAGAAAACATATAAATGTATATATTTTTGTTGACAGAAAACATGTGTGTGAACGTGAGTCAGAAGAGGTTATTAACAACACTGAAACAAACAAGGATGTGATGCGTCACTTCAGCACTACATCTCAAGTCTGCGATGAGTCAGAAACAGCCTACAAATGCACCATGTCGTAAGCATCTTTGCTTGATAATAGCTACTACTAGATCACACCCACTTTCAGACAAATTTCTATGTAACACTAGTGGTTGGTGGGGTGCGTCCCACTTTTGTTTTTCAAGTAGTAGATAGAGCAAGTAGTTAGTTAGAAATACATGCATGCTAGGATTATTTCCCTTCTTTTTGTTATATTGTGTGGAGTGGGTTTAGGGAGATAATAATTTAAAGGTCACACGGGAAGATGAGGGTCTTGTTCAGGCAGTTGCAAATAAGGGAAATAGTCACGTTTTTCTAGGAGAGTGAGTAACCATGTGTGCTTCGATCGCTTTCTTACACATGAAGGTCTCAGCGGCAGTACACGAACTTCGTATCACCGGCGAAGATCTCAGATGTAATTTAAAAGATAGTGAAAATATTTTTGTAAGAATTTTATTTTGTTGTATTTCTCCTCAATTTTACACGGGCTTCGGTTTTCCTGCCTGCTGTTCTCGATTTTGAACTACTAGGGATTCTTTTACATGCTCAACCTAAACATGGAACCGACGTTTTATCGTGCGTCTCCAGTAGGACTACCAACTCGATCTCACCTACACTGAGATCAGGGATCTCTGGAAAATACCACGATGGATCCACCAGGGAGTGTACCAAGCACATTTGGAGAGAGAAGCGAGGACCTAACCTCTACGCCCCATAAATGCCCATTCTGGAAGAATGAAAGGACAACTGGTTATAATCTTATTTTCATTCATCTTTATTGGTGCTGAATTCCTTCAATGGAAGCATTCTTGCTGATCACTTAAAACATTGAACCACTACACCGAAGTTTTTTAGTTTACTTGATTAGTAGACTTGTGTACCCAGGTTCAAAATACCAAGTTAGTGAATATTTTGTTTGCTGTAATGACTCTCATGTCGGCCCAGCCTAAATTAAGTACCAGAGAAATTTAGGACCATCATCACTGCACTTCGGTGAGTAACCATGTGTGCTTCCATATCTTTCTTACACAGGAAGATCTCAACTGCAGTGCAGAACTCCGTAGCACCGGTGAGGATCCTCGATGTAATTTTGAAGGTGGGGAAGATATCACAGAAATACTGGGGAGGAAAAACGGCCAGCGGGATATTGACCACATTACTAATCATGCATGGGCGTCACACACAAAATTTCCTGGAGGGGACAAAATAAAAATGTTATTTTTATAGTTTATTACGCGGAAATGGAGAAGATCAGATACGCATAAAACTGGTATCTAAATGCCATTTCCCAGGGGATGGCAATTGCCCCCTCTTGACCTTGGCGTACGGAAATCCATACAGTGGTGTAGTGCTTGTTTTCTATCAGCCGAGACACATAAGTATGCATTAACCTGGACAATCATGTGCCTTCTAGACATTTCTGTTACTTCTTAAACATAGCTAGGCTAAAGTGGACGACTAAAGATCGGAGGGTAGTCTTAGAAAGCGGGACTTTTCTGTTAGTTAAACATAGCTAGGTAAAGGCGGGCGACTAAAGGTGGGATGACAGTCTTAAAAAGCAGGATATTTCAGTTAGGCAAACATAGCTAGGTAAAGGCGGGCGACTAAAGGTGCGATGCCAGTCTTAAAAAGCAGGATATTTCAGTTGGGCAAACATAGCTAGGTAAAGGCAAACGACTAAAGATGGGAGGATAGTCTTAGAAAGCGGAAGGGTACTCAGAACTATTCACATGATGACATCAGCAAAATGTTTCTGAATTCAAATATTATGCAGCATTTTTACAGAGAATGGAAAACTCGATAGAGAAATAGAGACAAGGTGTCAAAAGCAAATGCAGTGACCTACCAGCTGGCACCATTACTACAACACCCAAAGATCAAGATGGAAGTGAAAAGACAGATGATAAAAGTATTTTCCTACCAACACTTTGTTACCAGTGCCAAACTTGGTCTCTTACAGCAACACACCACAGAAATACCACCACGTGTGTAATGAAATGCTTGAGGAAGGCAGTGGAGGTCCCCAGGAAAGATAAGACTACGAAATGAGGACATCAGAAGCAGAGTGGGCATAACTTCATGCACCGAATACATCGAAAGACAACAAATACAGTGGTTTGGACATTTAATGAAAATGAAATACAACCAACCACCAATAACAGCATACAATAAAAAGAGATCGGATACTAGAGCTAAGAGAAAACCAAGAAAATATTGATAGATAATATCAAGACCACACTACATAAACATGGATATAACACAACAAGAGCGACTCATAGAACGCAAATTAAAGTTCTCATCCCTACGCAAGAGTGGACAACCAACTCCATCTTCCAACTGGGAATAGATAATAAACAATAGACATCAGCAATGGCGATGAATAGACGAAAACTTCAGTGAAATTGCGTGAACCTATTGAGGTTATACAGGGTGTTCAAGATAATTGCAGCCCCATTGACAATTCGAAACTTGCCAGGTACACATTGAGTTGTGTTTATTTACTATTTAAACCGGTTCTGACTAGCTCGTCCTACGTCACATTTGTTCATCGCCCCTTCCCGAACTACAATTACACACCGCCACACAACCTTGACCTATATTACGTCATAACTGAACCTTCTCATTTCCATACATATATGCCAGATTAGCTCCATTCACGGGCTGCTTTTAAGTTGAACATCCTGTATTTACCTTGTGCAGATACAACTTGTAATGATCCCATACAGCTAGATGTAGAGATAATGAACCTAATTGATTTTTATCAAATTGTTTTTCTCCAGAAGCATTTGAGCTTTCAGCTCTTCGGTTCGGTGCCATAGACATCGTAAGCCTTCGGTTCGGTTCCACGAACACTGTAAATCTGGAGAACCTGTGGCTTTTCTTCCAGCTCGCGGAATTGAATCGCACTCATAGGGGCTTGCCACCCGTCGTCCAACGCGCTAAGAACACCCTATAAGTACACCTGCCCAGATATGACTTGGTATGCCCTAGAAAGATCGATGCAGGCAACTTTCGTATTGAATGAGTCAACATTCAGCAGCACTGCATCAAGAACTGGCTTGACTTTATATGCCTGTATATACAGAGGTGAAGGAAAATCTTCGAACGCCCCATATCGATCACTTGTTAATCACTGTTTGTGATTTGTATGTGATCTGATCCTAAGAGCGATTGTACGTTGTGCCAGTACATCCGATTTCTGCAAAACTTTTTATTTACTAGGCTAGCTTCCCTATGTGCCTACCTCAGTCGCCTCTTACGACATGCCTTTTAGGTCGCAGTGTTACTATTCTTTGCTCCCTTGAGGACCCCGGCAATACACATGCGGAAGGAAATAGTAGATAAGGAAGCTGAGACAGCATTCATTGAAAATAGAAGAAGTTTGGACAAGACGGACACTTCACATATGGGAAAACAGAATTAGTAACATTAAACGGGCTAAATAAATATTGGTTAAATGGGAACAAGCACGCTGGTGATGTCTCAGTGGATGGAGATTGAAGATATGTCAACCTATACCTTTTGCGTGCAGTGTGCGCGGGAACATTGAGATGACTGTTGCATTAGAGGACGAGACACATTTAAATTTGTCCAGTGTGCAAGGAGAACTGAACAGAACTGAATTTATCGCTGGGCAAAGAAAAATTTCAACTTAACACCATATTCCTCAAAAAAACCACGTGGTATGGAAACATGTTCCTCATTTTTTAATTTTTACTTAAATGGTAGCTCTGGTGACGTTTCCGAATTAAAAACAAAAATGCAAGAGTACCAATTTCGGCTAGATATAGACCTACTAGTGAATCGACCGTAAATGCAGAGCTGATCATCAAAATTGAACGATTGAATCCAACGCTCTCTCTCTGTCTCTCTCGCTGTCTCTCTCGCTGTGCTATGCTGACTTCCCCGTCGAGGGGATGAGTGTAGAAATAATAAATACGTAACAAGTCAGAATTATCCATGGGGAACAAAAGTTCAAATCATGCTTATTCAGTGTCTCATTATTAAATCTTATCTTATGAATAATTAATTGTCTGTTGCTTGTGAATTCATGAATGCTTCTGGTTTCTGGGAGGAACGCACATCGCCTACTAGAAATGAATGTTATGATTCAGATTGTGTAATGGGGAGATCATTCTTGATGCATGGATACAGGATATGAATGCCAGGGGAGACTATCAAAGAATCTCTGCTGTGCTAAGTGGTTACGACCTTTGCCTTGTGGTCGAAGGTCGTGGCGAATCCGGACCGCGCCGTTCTGTTCACGAGTGCAGTTTTTTCAGAGACCCATAGGATTGTTGCTGGAGCTACGGAGTTCGTGCTTTGTGTAATACTCCCTGCAGGTGGCGTGCCATTTTTGCGGAGAGGATAGAGCCATATAGGGTAAACCCGGTGCAATGAGTTCATTCCTTCGGCTTTAAAACCCTTTATTGCAATATTGTTTTTGGCCATCATGCACAAAGTATGCCATCATTGTGATGGCATACTTTGCGCATGAACTACATCTCCCACTCTGATATGAATTTCCATTGGGGAAAAGGGGGTGGGGGTGTAGTGATCACTCTCAAACTGCTTGTAACTTTTTCCTTCTTTCATTCCTTCCAGTCAGCAAAATACTGATGGGAAAAGAATACTTACTGTTGTTTATGAATGTTGCCATGGATACACTAGACAGAAGGGAGATTTTGGATGCCCTGATAGTGAGTTTAATCTCTGCATTATTTTCAGATCGATTTTTACAATTCATTCTTAACAAAAGTACACTTAGGCTGTTAAAATGTAACATCTCTCTCTCTTGCGACACACTGCTGACTGATTTTATATAGCATCGGCATCCTCAACTTCATATCCTTAGTACTGTAGACCAAGTTCTGATGTTGCCTTTCGTTCACAAGACTATTGTCCAATATTATTTATATTTCATGTCATATGTCTCTATTTTGTTCTAATTTTACCAGTTATCACAGTGTTCTCAACGCTTCCTCTTCTTAATATAATAATAATACTTTCAACACCATCTGAGCACATGTTTAATATATTCACCGTTAATCTCTGTCATATACTATTCTTTCCAAGTTTTTTTTATGTCTTCATTCACCTTAGTGCTTCCAACTCTCTTTTCAGTCATCTTAACATATATTTTGAACTCTTTTTCATTAGTTTTGCTCGTATTCTTCTGTTTCTCGTTTCCTGCATATTCCAGAACAATACCCACCTTGCTAGACTATTAGCTGGTCATTTATTGTCTGTCTTATCCAAAGCTAATGTCTTTTTTTTTTTTATCAAGAAGCACTTGAGCTTTCAGCTCTTCGACTCGGTGCCATGGACATCGTAACCCTTCGGTTCGGTGCCACAAACACAGTAAATCTGGATAACCTGTGGCTTTTCTGCCAGCCCGGGGAATTGAACCGCACTCACAGGGGGCTTGTCACTCGCCGTCCAACATGCTACGAACAAGCTAGGCAGGCAGACCATGTCTTTTTTAAGTTCTCATTTAACACACGTTTCTTTTGCTCTTTTCCATGAGCGCCTCATTAGTAGCATTGCTAAGCTACAAAAGTACTTGGTTTGTTCATCTCTTGGAGCTATCAGGATATTTTTAGAGATCTCTGATTTTAATGTAGGTGAGATTGAGTCCCTGGTACTGTTGAAAACAGTACAATATAAAAACATATGTCCTTTGCTCTAGATGAGCATGTA
Source organism: Arion vulgaris (assembly GCA_020796225.1). Classification (NCBI taxonomy): domain Eukaryota; kingdom Metazoa; phylum Mollusca; class Gastropoda; order Stylommatophora; family Arionidae; genus Arion; species Arion vulgaris. The sequence continues at coordinate 13,856,178 of CM036763.1, read as the reverse complement.
AAATAACTTTTGACATTTTCAAACCGGTAAGAGTGAGGTGCAAAACTGCTGCCCGGACAAGATTCATTAAAAACATTAAATAACATTTCACAAAATTTTACATTTCCATATACAAAATTACATGCGGAACCCTTCTCATTGCTAGAAGTTTGTGCACTGTCTCTGAGATCTTCCTGTGTAAGAAAGAGATCAGAGCACACATGGGTATTCCCCAAGTACAATAGTGATGGTCCAATCAATCAATCAATCAATCAATCAATCAATCAATTAAACCTTGTCATACCATTTCTTCTACATCAACTTCAGGCACTATATTTTCACTGTTTCTCTCCATTTTTACAAAATACTTCTTTTGGTCATCTGCACCTTGTCACATTTTTCTCCTGAGTCTTCTCTGATCTGATGGCCTCCTTATGACCAATAAGTTTATTGGATCAAGATATTCAAAACAGTTGTTGTCATATACAACTAAACCATATTCAAGAATATCATGATCCATGTGTTTTCAAAGGCAGCGCCCTAAACAATTCATTTCTTGTGTGTCAAATGTATTTAATCATCACAATTGAAACCAGTGATTTAAGTCCCTCTTAATTTAACCATGAACTTTGACTCTTGTCTCTCACCTACGAATTTGAAATGTTGGACCCTGAATGAGTGTTTAATGCATAGAAATGAAATCTCAAAAATAAAATAATTGAGCTTGGCAACCACATAATGCAGATTTGGCTGGTTCTTTTCTAGGCATGGAAGGTTGATAGCACACTACCTTGGACTTGATTTTTAGAAGCTTAATGTGGGCGTCTGTAGCTTACCCTGTAGTGAGCTTGATCACAACCTAAGTGAACCCGGTTAAAACTCTGCGGCAGACAGTTTGGAAGGAAATTACTTTCCGTGGGATTTTTACAGAAGGTAAAAATAGACCTCACTGTTCAGGAAGCAATACCAAACTACTAAACGTATAAGTGGTGCCTAGAAAATCAACAACTCGTTTACTGTGGTTGATGACACTCGTAAAGGAGATGCTATGATTTTTTCAGAATGTTAATATGTTATTGGCATTGTAACACTTTGTTGTCTTTCTTTCCCCCCCTAGAAATAAGTATGATAACATTGATTGAAAAAGCTGAGGAGCTGGGCTTAACAGATTTTGTCAAGGCAGTGAAAACTTTGAAGCTTACCAAGGAGTTTGAGAAAGGCAACTTTACTGTGTTTATACCCGAGAATGGTGCCTTTACGCTAGACAGTGACCTCCTGGAATCTGGGGCTGGTATAATTCTGAAGGTGAATTTGTTGATGACTAGCTTGTTTAGGACAATTCTCTATACTGAATGTGACAAAAGTTTTATACAAAGTTTTATGTTACACTAACTCTTGGTAGACATGCCTGAATATAATTTTTTTTATATGCTTTATATTTTTTTAATGCTGGGAGTATCAAGAAGAGACCGACTTTTCCAACATCAGGAAAAAAGAGGGGTTACATCATCAGTACTGTTCATCAAGAAACAATAAATTAAATGGTTTGGCCACATAAGCAGATTACCAACAGACAGTGTGCCTCAAAGAGAAATGTTACTCCGATACTGTGGATACAAAGCAAAAGACTGTCCATGCAAAAGTTACCTCAGAAATAAGAAGCCAGTGAAAAACACTATTTATGAAGCGCACTCAAAAGCCTGTCTTATAAATCTCTTCTTATCCTCATGCTATGAGGCCAAACAGGTTTAGAGAAAAGAAATAAGATATTTTTTCCCCGAGTGGTTACCGGGCCCAAATTTGGGGTGTATAGAATAGAACCACTGTTACCTGCCGTGCATGTCGTAAGAGGCGACTAAGGAGGTTTGGCTGAAATGGATGCATCAGTCCTAAATGTGTAGAAGTCTATGCGTTTAGGGGCCTCAAACTGTACGATACACGTTCTTGGCAAAGATCAAACATCACAAAGAGTGATTAAAATTGGTGATAAAGAACGAACGCAAAGAAGAAGAAGAAGAAGATATTTTTATTTTGTAAAAAGCCATATTATGCGACACTGCATTTTTTTACTATGATCAACTGCCACACAATTGCGCTGTCCACAAGGAGTTTTCTATGTAGCAATTTGCAGGTTTTTAAATACTAAAGAATATTTGGAGGGAGTTTTTCATTTGAAGTTTGAAGCTTAGTTGCAACCAAGTGTAACTGAGATTGCAAAATAACTACAATCAGTATGATAAAGAGTTCGGAAGTCACAGTAGTCATAAATTTGGTTTTATAAACAAGTTAATCATCAGAACTTCCAAAAATGGCAGATTATGGGATCAGTGGATGTCACCTATTGAGGCTTCCAATCTCCAGAGGTGTATATGGATATTCTGTCCTGAGCATGCAGGAATAAACATTAAGCGATGATTTCATCAAATTCACCTCTGGGTGGAGATTATTTTTTTAGCTCATGAGTACTTTAGTTAAATGAGAAAAGCATGATGAACTAATGAGTTTAAAAGTTGAACCCTTTATTGATATATCAACTTAACGATAATATTAGGAGATGCTTTCATAAAATATTTAGTAGATCGATTAAATATAATGTTGTCTTTGACTGTCCTATGACCCAAACATTTTAATAAAGATTAATTGAAATTCTGAGGAACAAAATTCCAGCTAACCTAGGCCTAGGAACATATGTGAATAAGTCAGTGTAAGTCTTCCTTTATATAAGTAACTAAATTTATCATCAGGCATTTTTTAATTCTCATTCTCATAACATGATGCTGCAAGCCATTTCATCTCTCTTTTTGAGCATATGTTATTCATTGACTCTGTTTGTAGTCTTGGACATAGTTGGTTTTGGATATTTTTCTGAAAAGATTCCAAAATTAATCTAAAACAATTGTAAACTAGACAACCTCTAGTATTCCTTTCACCTCAACACTCATATAGACACTGAAATAATGCTTATAGTCTGTGGGCCCTTAATTGTAACAGGATCTCCTGGTCATTGCTGCAGAAAGCAGTGACAAGGCTTAAAGTCGCAGAATTTATTCTTGACACCATGCATTGGCTTTAGACATACAAAGATAAAGTTAAACATGTCTAGACCTACTTCCAGTTCATTACTCTTCAAACCTGAAGGTTGTTGTTTCTTGTTCAATTTTTGTTCTTCCTATGTTTCTTTTGTAGCCTCACAGTTTTTTTTCCATTTGTTTGTTCATTGTACTTTTTCTCATATATCAATATTGGGACACCATGGGCTGTAAAATGCGTGCAAAGTGAAGGTCCCAAGCATCTTGAAAGAGTCAAACATCATTTTTGGCTTGTTGTATGGAGTTAGCACCAGTACAATGGTAAATAAAAGAGAGACAGGCAGACTGAGACACAATTTACAGAATGACTTATGGTATGGAAGATTCTACATTGCAGGAGAAATCTTTATGAAAGAGGGCCTGAGATGTTGACAAACACAGAGACAGATTTCTCAGGATCCATGGCTGTCTCTGTGCAGCTGTCGAACCTTTTCAAAATCAAATGAGTTGTAAAATAGCCAGTCAAGTCTATCTTCTGTTCTTTTTAAATGTTCAGGTACATTTCTATTTGTTTATTATTTTATTTATTGCTCATTTTAATGACAATAAATGTTATGTTTTTATTAATCCTGCTTTCAAACAATTTTTAGCTAGAAATCTTACTGGGATTTCAAAGTGATTTATCCTAGTTACAGATTCTATTAGGTCCTTTCTATGAATTTTCAACTATATGTTCGTCCAATCCTAGGAAACTTCTTCTTTCGCGATATCTTGCGATACAGGCCTCTAACATTTCTTGAGTTAGTAAGATAAGATGATTTTTATGTGCTGCATTCTATCATTTCCTGCAGTGCTTTATTGATTTTTCTAGTCATGTTTTGTATTTTTGTTTGTCTGCAATTTCTGGGTTTAATCCTATGACCCATGGCACAATGGATATACCATTGATGTTAGACTAGGGCTGTCACACACTTGTTGGATGTCATCATCTCATATCCTGCTCCTGCTCTGTCAACTTAGTTTCCTAGAGTCTGTTTCTGCTGATGTTATGGTTGTGTCTTTTACCTCCGCATAATTGTTTGGCAATCTTGTACAGTGTGTGCAGATCATGTACTTTAGCAGCTTTTTCTGCTATTTCTGCTGTCTTTTCCATAAATTGTCTCTTGTCTGTTCTAGCACTTCTTTTACCATTTTGTTTAGTTCTGTATATTCTTTTCTTGCCTTATCTTTTGACGTTCTGATCTAATGCTATTGATGAGATTTTTTTCTCCTTTCGCTTTTGGATGTATTCTAAGGTCTGGCCACTTATCCACTCTTTATGTTGTCCTTTACTGGTTCCCAGTACACTGCTGCTAACTATTTTATATGTGCCTTTGATCGCATTCCATTTTTCTTGGATACTTTCAGTTGGTGTTGTGTCTGACTGCTCTGACAGGATTTGAAATCTGTTCTTTAGTTCCACAATATATTTTGTAGCAATCTCTCTGTCTTTTAATAGGTTAACATTAAAGTATTCTGTTCTTGTCTTGGCTTGTATATATGTTTTCTTGAGTTTGAGCCTGATCATGGCAACGACAGGTGGTGTCGCTGCCACGTCAGCTCCTCTTTTCACCTTTACATCAAGTAATGTCTTTCGCCATTTACTGTTGATCATAAAGTGGTCTATCTGGTTTTCATCTCTTCCATTTGGGGATATCCATGTGTACTTGTGTATGGTCCTGTGTGGAAAAAATGTGCCTCCTATGATCAGTCTGTTTTCTAGACAAAAAATTGCTCAACATTTCTCCATTTTCATTTGCAGTGCCACATCCCTCTTTCCCCATTATTGCTTCTCTGTGTCTGTTATTGTTTCCAACTTTTGCGTTTAGGTCTCCCATTATGCACAAAACGTCCTGAGCTGGAACCTTGTCCACTATTTCCTGTAACCTTCTATAAAATGTGTTTTTGTCCTCTTCTTCGGCTTCGTTAGTGTGTGCATAGCATTGAATGATAGTTAGCTTTCCTTGTTTCCCATTAAATCGGGCTTTCAACAATCTTTCATTAATCGGGTGCCACTCTAAGAGATGTTTATTCAATCCTTTCCTTATTATTAGTGCAACTCCTGCTGAATGATTCCAGTCGTCTCTTCCTGAGTATAAGATGGTTTCCCCTGTTCTAGTTGTCGCCTGTCCAAAGCCTGTCCATCTACTTTCGCTGACCCCTAGAATGTGTAATTTATAGTGTTGCATCTCTTTTACCACCTGTGATGTCTTTGTGGTCTCGAACATTGTTCTGACGTTCCAGAATCCTATTCTTAGTTTAGTTTTGACATCCAGCAGACTTGAATTCCCAGCGTGGGCTTCTTTGCGGCTTTCACCCATACTGTTCATGCTGACAGTGGTACTCTGTCTCAAGACCGCTGGACATCGAGAGCATTTTTTCCTTTTGAAGTTTCTGTAACATTTTTTCTTTTTATGGGGCAGAGTTGTTAGCACTGCGCCCAACCCCCAACCTGGAGGACCAGGAGGCCACATTTAGTCTGACCTCTCACCTTGGACCTGTCCGCATGGGTAACCCTTCCAGGAACAGAACGTTCCTGCCGGCATAGCTTTCTGGATCATTGAGGCACGCAAGCCCCCTCACCACTACAAGGTAATGGCCTCATGGGGGGGCAACGAAATAGTAGCCGTCTTTTAAACGACGCTTGGGCCACGCAGATAAGAAATATGTGCACTACAGTGTTCCACGGGACTGAATCAGTTAATAATATAGCCAATAGATTTACATCAAATTCACCTCTATTTGGGGTGTTGAAGATGGATAAGTGGGATGTTCTTTGGTTGCTCAGTGAGGACCCGTTAAATGAGAACACAGCCACTGGGAATTAACTTGTAATGAGTTTTAAGACATGTGATGCGCATGGAGACTGGCTCCGACACGAAAACTGCACTGAGATGGACTCAGAGGGTAGGCGTGGAAGACCCAAGACGACCTGGAGGAGAACGATAGAGCAAGAGCTGAAGGAAATGAATCATAGCTGGAACACAATACAGAGGAAGGCCATGAACAGGGAAGAATGGTGTACGTTTGTTGCTGCCCTAAACGCCAAGGGCGTAACAGGCTAAAGAGGAGAGGAGTTTTAAGAAAGTTAGACACCTCCTGTGTTTGCAAGCTTGATCTACTTGGACTTTGTATAGAGTTTTCCCTCTCCCAGGAGACCTGTCTGTCTGGACTACTACACACCACCTGCCCATTTTAAGCCTAGAGATACCCATCGGAGACATAGTGTTTTGCCTCTCCTAGGTGACCTGTCTTTCTGGACTGAGCACCACCTACACATTTTAAGCCTTGAGATGTCCATTGTGAACATCTCTGGGGGTATCAGATCCCTTCTAACCTGCACCCTCATGATCAGGTTCAAGCCTACGCTGCTTGGAAGTGGGGTTGACTTGTATTGACATAATTCATCATCAGGCCACTCGTTTTTTTTTTATTTTTCAAATTCTGGAGTATACTGTCTGATGCTGTCAAGCCAGACATTCCCTTATCTTGCAGGTCATATGTGTTACTCTGTGCCTGCACTGTATTAAGTAGGTATCTGTGGTATATGCAAACTTACTGTGTTTTCTCTGTGAAATATTTCCTGAAAATGTTATTCTCATATTAATCTAAAACAATTTTAAATTCAGAATTCAAACAATTTAGCTTTTCTTTACCACATACACATATATTGACATCTGAAATTAATGCTATGCTCTGTGTCCCATTAACTAAAATGTAACAGGATGCTCCTGCTGTGATTGCTGTATCAGAACCAGCAGTAGACAAAGCTTTAAAAAGTCTGCAGAATGTTATTCTTGGACACATGGTGATTGGTGCTTTGAGAACAAGTAGCATGGAGGATGAACAGCTTCTAAAGACAGGTAGTCTAGAGGAGACTACTATCAGAATCAATTACTTTTCAAAACCTGAAAAGGTTAGTTAGTATTCTTGGATTCAATTTATTTGTAGTCCATACATACCATCATATCTTCTTTTGTATAACCACATTTCACAAGCTTCAATTCTTCTTTCCATCTGTTTGTTCATTATCCACATTTTTGCTACATATAACAAAGATGATGAGGGCCCCATGGACTGCTAAAATGACGAATGCAGAAGTGTGGAATGAGGCAAAAACACAGAGAAAGCTTATTATCAATATAAGAAAGAGGCAATCATCATTTTTGGACATGTAATGAGAGGGAGGCTTAGAACACATTGTGACAACTGGTACAATCAAGGAAGCGAGACAGGCAGACAGAGAGACAAAAGTTTGGACAGCCTGTCTTATGGTATGGAAGATGGTCAACATCTGAGCTGATAGCAAACACCTGAGATGATAGCAAACACCTGAGATGATAGCAAACACCTGAGATGATAGCAAACACAGGAGACAGAGATTTGTAGAGATCCATGATTGCCTATGCCAGCCAGCACAGCACCTGATGATGATGATGATAAAAACACAGATGAGTGTATATAGCACCAGTCAAGTCTTATCTTTTCTGTATTTGTTTAAATGTTCATACATTTTCTATTTGGATGTTATTACGTTTATTTATAAATGCTCAGTTTTAATTGAGAAATAAATGTATGTTTTTTATTAATCCTTGCTTTCAAACAGTTTTTCTAGCTAGATAAGTTTTGAGAGTTTCACTTGTTTCTAGATTTTATCCTATTTACAGATTTTATTTTAGGGCCGTTAGGAATTTACTGTCCAATTCTATATGTTCTGTGCCATGCAAGAAGTAAACTTCTTCACTTCGGTTGTATCCTTTGCTTGATACAGGCCTTTTGGTTGCAACATTGCTGTGTATTGTTATTGTTTTTGTAAAACTACAGTATTTTGTTTTTATGTGTTTTTTGCCATTGCTATATAATTTTACGCAGTCTTCCTTATATAGATTTTATTCTAGCATGTTTTGTATTTTTGTCCTTAGTTGATGACTGCCAACTGTGTTCCTGTTACTTCCTATGACCACATGGCAACAAATGGAGTGATACATTCTGTAAAAAAACTTTTGAAGCCTGTCACACACACTTTGTTGGACATTGTGCAATCAAGGCCAGAACTAAGTACTCTCAAAACTGGTAAGTTATATTTTTATGAATTTGTCTTGTGTTATGTTGCTTAATGGTTACTGGTTATTGAACTGACTTCATTGCACTGGGCTGATCTGTAGGTACTCAGTCTACTCAGTCAACTCCAGGAGATATTGAAGTGTATGCATTCTGATGGTTTCTGTGTTTTTCTGTTCCTATATCTTTCTAATTAAACACTTTTTATTCTGCCTGCTATGTGCTCTGATTAACTAATTAAAATAATTATGTATGCTCTATTTCACTCAGTAATACCTGATCATGCTCGCTAGCTGAAACAACAAAAGTCAGATCTTTTGCCACATCAAACATACCCAACAGTGTGTACAATGTTATCATCATCCCCAGCGTTATCTATTGTTAACTAATTTCATGGTCTGTTTTTCCTTTTTTCTCCAATCTTCATATTCTTTTCCAAGAGAAATGGTTTGGCCGTGGAAGCTTAATCATGGTCACATCAATTGAAATCCTTTTTTTCCTTTTGTTAAAGTGACAACTACTGTCACCTGACTTATCTTCCTTTCAGCCTGTACCATAAATCATGTTCTGCACTGAAATATCTTGCCTTTTATATCATTAACTATACTGAAAAAGTTGGATATTAAATTGGGGTAAAAGACAGACAGCAGTATAATTGGGATGGAAACATTAAGGAATGGTTCTGGTCCGGACTGTGTCACTCGGTTCTAGGGTGCATTTTTTCTGGAGATCCCTTTGGATTTGTATATCTACAGAGTATGCTCTTTTTGCAATGCTCTTGATAGATAGCTTGTTATTCTGCGGAAAATGACCAAACCATATGGAAACTGGGTGCAATTAAGTTCAACCTTCGCCTATAGACACCTTAATTAAGAGGTGGATAAAGATTACTTTGATCAAATGCACAACCATGGTAAGAAACTGGAACTGTTGGTGATACATTGCAGTCAATGTTGAGATCACAGTCAATCAATGAATGTCATTAGTGTTCTTGTGTAATGAATATCTCTGGTATGCAGTAACACATATATATAGTTTGGCTTAAAACAAACATTGTCTGACAATGATGAGATATAACTGTTGAATAATTATTGTACAAAAATTATTTACATTTTTTTTTTTTTTTAAACCCAGTTCTGGCATCAGCAAATTATGTATCCAGCCTGGACAAAGATGGTCAGCTAACTCTGCTAGCACCAACAAATGCAGCATTTGACAGTATGAATGCAAGACTCAGAGAAAGATTGTTGAATGGAGACAGAGCATGTTTGGAAAGTAAGCCATTGTATTCATCTCGTACAGTTCTATGTTACATTGAACCTGCAAGCAATGTTTCCATACCGCTCTATCCTGAGAAACTCATTTAATTCCTTCTATGGAATTGAGTCCGATATTTCTCACCTCTCTCAGTATAGTTGGAGTTAGGGTTTTTGTAGGGCATCCTTGCGTTCTTGAAAAATTGTCTCCCTTTTCAATGCCTGCTTTGTAACTCATTTATAATTTCTTCTCAGAGTGTGCCCAACATATCTCTATCTTATCTTTCTCATAACAGTTGTTACTAGTGGTTCACAAGATATTTTTCTGATTTCATCACCTCTACAGAATTGTGTATTTTTTTTCAATTTTAGTTTTTACGAGTAGTTCTCTTTTTTTTACTCCTTGCTACTGCAGCATGTCTTTATTAGTTTTCTTCCTTCTGTTTTTTATTCTGCCGACTTTTATGGACATAGTAAAATAAACACGTACCTCTAAATATATATCTCATATGCCAGACTGACAAGTGTGAAAATTATTTGTTATGACCAATCTTTTATGTTATCAGACCATGCTTCTCTTTGCCTTCCTCTTTTTTCTACCACCCTTAACTGTTCCATAAAAAGTTGTTTTTAGGAGGGAGTTATGCCTGTCCACAACTCAAAACCTCAATTCTGTTTACTATCTGTATGTTCATTATCCATGTTTCTGCCCAGTACAGCAATTGTGAATATATGTAACACTTCATGATTCTTATTTTCTGTGTTCTTTATTTGCTTGGATGTTAATACCTTTGTCATGCTGTTATATATATTTTTTCCCATTTGTATTCTTTCCTTAACTTCTTTTTCATTTTTTTTTTAAATTGGACCCTAATCCAGTAGTGCCACAGCGGGTGGACATACATACTTGTGAAACATAAAAACTCATAAAATTATCATTCTTTTAAATGAGAGCTGCTCTGAATTTGTTTTAATGTAATTAGTTCCTACGCCATCTCTGCGCTTAACGGCAAGAGTGGACAGCCAACTAGATCTTCCACCTGGGAATAGACAATAGAAATTAGTTGTCTATTGACTCTATGAAGGCTGCCACTGTTTGTCTGGTGATCTTAACCAAATGTCAGAGAAACAATATAACACATTATCAAAAAGGTACACAAATTATGGTTTGTCCTAGTATTTTGTACTGTCTTCTATATGTCGCTAAATAATTCACTCAAGATTAATAAAACAAAATGTATATTTTTCAGAGGTGCTTCAAAACCATTTGCTGCCAAATGTGATCTGCTCTGAAGCCATCCAAGGACAGGCAAGAACTGTCAATCAGCTTCGTCATTATGTGAACATCACCAGAAGTGAAGATAATAAATTGTTTGTTAGTAATGCTCAGGTCATTCAGGCTGATGTCATGGGAACCAATGGTGTTATTCATGTCATTGATGAAGTACTAGTTCCTGATGAAGGTAGATTTTTTTTTGTTTCTGATATCTCATCATTGCCATCATTCATTTTATTTTGTTTCCAATGAAATATGTAATAGGAGGTTTTGATTAAAAGGGTGCGATCTTATAGTAGGGCGTCTCTTGTCTGAAGTGATGTTGTAATAAAGATGGGTACTCAGAAACAAGTATAACTTCTGACACATGTCATTGGATTCAAACTTGGTTTATTAATAAACTGAACATGACAGTGTATGTCTGCCCTATCTCTCTGTCTCTCCCGTTGTTATGTTGTTTTCTGTCCTTAGTTTCTGTCATTACGCTACGTCAAACTCAACTAATTCTAGTCATTATACCCTTACTAAGGTGTGCATTATTTGGCGTGCATCTTTCCCAGTCTCTTTACCTTTCTTCTATCATCTATCAACTACCTGTCTAGTCTGGTAACTGCTGTCTTAGGATAGGGGAATGGCTGTCCTTTGTTCTCGTGTACAAATATATGTATGCAACTGCTTCTTACAGTATATATTTATTTTTCTTAACCACCTATGAAGCTATGAAATTTTATCCTCTTCTATATTTTGTCTTCTGCCTTATTGAACGTAGTATCGAGTTTCACATTGATTTAGGCATAGTGTCCTAAAGAGAAATAGAAGATACTATAACAACGAAGAATGTGCATCAAAATTTAGAAACCTTTCTTACGCTCTTACGACATGCGTGGCAGGTAACAGTGGTTCTATTTTTACACCCCAAATTTGGGCCCTGGTAACCACTCAGGAGAGTGATATATATATATATATATATATATATATATATATATATATATATATATATATATATATATATATATATATATATATATATATATATATATATATATATATATATATATATATATATATATATATATATATATATATATATATATATATATATATATATATATATTGGTTAATCTTAAAAACTTCACCTATGAAGCTATGGGTGATTTTATTTTCCTCTTCTACATTTTTTCATTAGCGCAAATGTCCTTTTATTGAAGTTTCGTAAGTACTCGTATGTTATTCAGTATTGATTTAGAGTCATAAGTGTTGCCAGAAGATAAATAGAAAGATAACTGATAACAACAGAAGAATTGTGATGAAAATTATAGGACCTTTTCCATACTGCTCTTTATTTGGCTAACCATTTTTGGAAGTAATTAGTTATGTGTTTCATTTAGTTTTGCATTTATTTAACTGGGTCAAACTTCTTGAATAGTTTTTATATGAAATGAAAATCGTGGCTATCCTAAAGGACGTAGCCATCAACCGCAGTAAATGATTCGTTGATTTTCTAGGCACCACTTATACGTTCAGTAGGTTGGCATTGCTTTCTGAACGGTGAGGTTTATTTTTACTTTTTATAAAAATCCCACAGAAACAAATTTTGCTTCCAAACTTGCCCACTGTGGGGTTTGATCCAGGTATGCTTGGTCTGTGATCGAGCTCACTACCTCTTGAGCTACAGACGCTCACTGTTTTTATATACTATTAATATATATTTTGGTCCATTATATATCACATGAGTACTGGTTTAAAAAAAAGAGTGCAATCTCCATGAGGATTTAAACAAGCAGATCATGTGTGCATTATGAGTGATTCATCGAGTATGATCTGGAAGGTGGAGGCTGGTTTGACTGGCTCTACCACCATATCTGGGATTTGCTAATAGATAGTGCTCACATTATGAATGCCCTCAGAGTGTGGCTGCAAAGAAGACTTTCACCTAAGCCAATTCACGTCAAAAGCTAGATTGCAAGAGCTAGCACAACAGCCGTAGGAGTAGGCTCATCAGTCAGCATCAAACTGATACGGTTAGTCTCTGGACGCTGTTGACGTTATTGTGAGGGAGATCAAAGTGCATCTATGGACATATCTGGAGTGCAATGAAGATAGTCCAAAGTGAAACTGAAACATTCTTCGATTTAAGACTTTGTCCAAAGTTTGCTAGCATAAATAAACTTGTGACATTCATCACAATACCCATATGGTCACCATCATCTGGTGTGGTGCCGGCTCGCATAGGCTATCATGGATCTCCACAAATCTCTGTTTTTGGTGTTTGCTATCATCTCAGATGTTGATGCTCTTTCATGTCATGAAGTCAGGATATCCAAAATTTTCTCTCTCTGTCTCGTCTACCTTCAATTTTACCTGTTGTCACAATGTGTTCTAAACCTCTCTTCCTCATCACATGTACGAAAAATGATAACTGCCTCTTTCTTATACTGATGATAAGCTTTCTCTGTGTCTTAACCTCATTCAGCACCTCAACATTAGTCATTTTAACAGTCCATGGGATTCTCATCTTCTGTAAAACCACATCTCTGTGTTCCTCAGATATTTTTCGATCTGTGTGTTTATTGTCCATGACTCGCATCCTTATGTCAGTATTGGTTCTATGTAGCACTGAATAAATCACATTCTGATCTCAATTGACAATGACTTGTTGCATATAATGCTTCTCATTTTCTGGAGCGATGTTTTCACCTGCCCTATTTTGCTCTTTATTTCTGATCTGCCATCTGATGCTACCAGGACTCCGAGGTATATGTACAAATATGGTACATATACCATAAACTTCTTTCCTTCTCTTTCTCTACAAGTTCTTTTTTTTTCTGATGCTGTCTCAATTGTATTCAAATTTTGTCCATAAAGTTGTTTTTTTTCTAAATCTTTCTGTGTACTAGGTCAGATCTACCTTACTATTTAGATTTTTAATTTAATAGCAGTGACTACAGAATTTAAATATTTTTGTAAAATTTATTTATTTACTGAATTGCTATGTGAATATATATAAACTTGTTATGTATTTATTTCATTGTCAGCTTTGAGCATCTTGGATTTACTAGAGAAACAAAAATATACTGAGCTGCTCAGTCTTGTAGATAAAGCAGGGCTAAGAAAGACTTTAGAAACAACATCTGGTGTCACAATCTTTGTCCCTACAAATGAAGCTTTCCAGGTGAGTATTCAACAGTTTGTTATTGTATTTGCAATGCCTCTGTAGTCAATGTTTATCTGTGAATTAATATATTTTGTATGACTTTCAGATAAGCAATAATCAATTAATATTTTACATACCCCTTCTTCATCATTTCGTTAATATTTATCAAAACTGGCTGGTTTGTGCTATACTTTTCTACTAAATACATTAGCATTGCTTTCCTCATCTTTATTGATTAGTTTTTAAGGAGGATCCTCATTACAGAGCTCCAGATTGGCAATTAGCAATGTAATTCTTATGTGCTAGAAATTGTCAATTTTAATTGTTTTGAAAAACTACCCTAGATCAAAATAAACATAGCATATGATTATGTAAAGAGGTTTATCAGGAGAAGATACATGTACTAGTGGGAACTAGAACATCTAGACCACTAGAAAGATGATTTAATATTACTGGCTTTGCAGTAAAAGGTAGTCAAAACTTTCAGATTTAAAAAAAAGTCATAACAGACTGATGTATCATCTGATCAACATGATGAAGATATAAACTTATGATTAGTGTGACTATTATAGTTTTATTATTATAGTCTTCTTCTTTCCTTCTTTCTTTTTTTTCTACACACCACCAGGGGGGAGTATTGCACAAATCATAAACTCTATAGCTCCAGCAACAATTCTTTAACTCTTTAGCTTCTAAGGACGTATATATACATTTTCCCCATTCACTTCTAAAGACGCATTAACATGTCTGTTATTATCTCTCCTCTGTGGGCTAAAGATGTGTTAACATGTTATACATTGCTACTGTCACTGCTATAGGCGTACATTCACGTTTGTGACCTAGAAAATAAGAGTAGCTATTTTTAGTTCAGCCTTCAGAAAGTATGTAGCAGCAACGGGTTAAATCTCTCATAAACACAGCAGTGCGATCCAGATTTCAACCCATGACTTTCAGAATGCAAGGCATCAGCTTAACCACTTAACCACAGAGATACTTCCCCAAACAGTCTCAGACTGACTACTGCTTTCTTTGAACATATTCAAAATGATGAATGAGAATATGTTCTGAAGTAGAAGATATTTAGTTACGTTAGCTAACACTCTTGAATCTACTAATGTCTTACCTAAAGAGACAAACTCATTAATGGTCTTATATGCCATGTCATTCTTGCTCTCATCATCATCATCATCATCATCAAATAGCTTGTCCTGAGCAGAACTTTACCACCCCAACAGTCCTTCAGAATTTCTCTCTCTCATAGGCCAGATGTCCTGCTTCTGCAGCCGTCATGTTTAAACCATCAGAAACAACTTGAATCCATCTTCTCTGTGGTCTTCCTCTTCTCTTTGCCAGTATGCCTCCTTCCCTGATGGTCTTCTCCAGCTTCTCATGTCTTTTTATATGTCCAAAATACCTCAATTTTCTCTTTCTTATATGTAGAATTAGCCAGTTTTATTTTATTTTGAGTACTTTCTAGATAGATCTATTTGTTCTCTTCTCTGTCCATGATTGACTCTTCTGTAACACTTCTTGCTCTAGTCATTAACTCTTAGTGGACCAAGCGCCACGCTAAGTGTTTTTACATACCGCCACGCTAAGTGACGTTTGGTTATCAAACGTGAAAGCCTTGTAAAAACATGACTTTTGCCCTGGTCCACTAAGAGTTAACAACAATGACATTATCTTTACCACTATTATTTCTTTTTACAAGGCAGATCTAAAATATTAATTACAATTATAATTTGTACAGAATCTACCTGTTTATAATTTGTACAGAATCTACCTGTTGCTGTCAAGACAAAACTGAATGAAGATGCTGAGTTGTTGAGGAATGTTCTTACCTACCATATGTCACCTGCAATTCAGGAGTGTCATCATCTCCATGACAACCAACAGATTCCAACTTTGGCTGGTACTGACATCAGGATCAACAGTTACTCTCTGGTAAGTATTTGTTGAGAGATGCAGTAGTGTAGTTGTTAGTGCACTCTCTTCTTAGACTATTGGTCTGGGTTCAATTCCACAGTGGGTATGGAATTTTTTCAGTCCGTAAAGATTTCAGGTCAACCCAGCCTCAATTTGGTACCAGAAAAAGCACTGAGAAGTAAAAGTGGCCAGCATGATGTTGACCACATCACCCATCTGTGTACCAATGGTCACATCACCCATCGTGTACCAATGGTCACATCACCTATCGTGTACCAATGGTCACACCACCCATCGTGTACCAATGGTCACATCACCTATCGTGTACCAATGGTCACATTACCCATCGTGTACCAACGGTCACATTACCCATCGTGTACCAACGGTCACATCACCCATCGTGTACCAACGGTCACATCACCCATCGTGTACCCAACGGTCACATCACCCATCGTGTACCAACGGTCACATCACCTATCATGTACCAACGGTTACATCACCCATCGTGTACCAATGGTCAATGAAATATATGGACCTAACACAGCATTACCCTAAATACCATGTGTTAGAAAAATGGTTCCTACCCTTTACTTTTGTTGACTTTTCAAGTATTTGTTATTGGTTCCTACAACCAGACACACTGCACTTTAGGTAGACCCATAGGTGCTCATTTTTAGCAAATGATGAAGGGTATATATTCTGATTGCGCTACACAGTGTGTATATTTGAAATAGTTTTTGATCCGCCCTCATAAGAAACAACTAATATCTTTAAGTAAAAATGTTTTTTAAAGAATGATATCTGGGAGAAATGAAATATTCTCCATCTTGTTATGGTGGGACAGATTAAATCCTTTTCAGTTCTATCTTTCTCTCTTTCTCTACCTCTCTCTCTCTCTCTTTCTCTCTCGCTCTCTCTCTAGCAAATTACAAACCTTGTTAGCAAGTTAATGCAATTCTGGTATAGATTGCATACCTTATTGTAGTATAGATAAAAATCTAGTAATGTATTTTATGTAATTAATGTAGTATAGATACCTTATTGTAGTATAATTTTAGAACTTTTGCCACTCTAATTCTTTTGGTGATGATGTTGGAAACTATGATATATATCTGTTATTATTTCCATTTTTCAATTTCTTAATGCAGTGAAATTGCTATATTCAGGAGCATTAGATTATGAATAACATTATTTCCCGTAAGATGAAATATTTTGACCATGTTAAACATCACAGTGGTTTTGGGGAGATTGGTAATGGAAGGTATCGTTCCTGGAGTACGAGGCAGGGGACGGCCATGACAAAGATGGCAGTGGGACATCAAAAAAACCGTGTCCATGATGCTGGAGGAGACGGGAGAACTTGCTAGAGACAGAGAATTTTTCAGGCTGGCTGTGATGAAAGCGATGTTCCTCAAGGGACATGCTACTACTTAAATACAGTGAATATATATCTATATTTTCTAGGAATTATTAATTTCCAGTTCTATATCCAGCTACTGTAATATGGAATTTCGTAGTGTATAGAGATATATTGCTCTTCACACTTAGGCAGGGTTTATATCTATGACACAGGGATTATCTCCTTGTTTATATCTTGGACACAGGAATTCTCACCTTGTTTATATTTTGGATACAGGGATTCAAATTATGTTTAGACAATTGGCACATAAGTTTTAATTGTGTTAAGATATATGCACAGGGGTTTCTGATTTTGTATAATAATAATAATAATAATTTCTCTTGTACCGTTATACATTACATAGGGCCTGCAAGTAATTTCTCCATACCGCTCAATCTTGGGCAACTCGCTCAATCTCCTCCTTGGAACTGAGACCGATATTCAAAGCTCAGCAGAGTTTGTTTCAGGGTCTCCTCAGGTCACCCTCTCTTTCTTGAACCCTTTGCATCCCACTTCAATGCATGCTTTGATATTTGTTGATCATTTCTCCTCAAGGTGTGACCAACATATCTCCATCTTCTCTTTCTTATAACAGTTGTCACTAGTGGTTGACCAGACATTTCTCTGATTTCATCACTTCTGAATTGTTCCATTTTATATTCATTTTTTGCAGACATCTATTTTCAAATGCATTCAACTTGCTTTCTATATCTTTAGTTATTTTCCAACTCTCGCTGGCACATGTTAGGATTGATGCAACATTTGAATTGAAAATTCGTAATTTAGTTTTAATACTATATACTTGCAGTTCCATATGATTTTGTATAAACATATCTATAAAAATCATTCAAGAAACTTGATATATACATACTTTAAGTGATTGACTAATTTTGTTTCTAATCATTCTTACTAGTTTCCTTACCATATCCATGGAGTCAAAACTGCTCAGTGTGCTCCCATTGTAGAAATGAACATCGATGCTTGCAATGGCCGCATTAATGTGATCAAAGAGGCAAGTATCAATTATACAGTTCATTACTTGTGTTCATGAATGAAGATTAAGCATGAATCAGCTCTATTATCCTCCCATATGATCATTTAGATCTGCTTCTATGCTAAAATGGGGATGTATGTTTGTAAGATCTTATCAGTAATCCATCTGTACAAATGTATGACCCAAGTTAATGAGGGAAGTAGGTTAGAACAAACAATCCAAATCTATAAAAATAATTTTATCACAGATAATACAATTATAAAATTCATAGTAAGAATCTAATAAAGCTTAAATCTGTTGTTTTTTTCCACTGTAGGTTATGATGCCACCTAAGGGGAAAAGTTGTGGATGTTCTTGCATTAAACAAACAATATTCTACTTTGGTATCTCTAGTGAAGAAAGCTGGTATTGCTGATGCATTGCAAGGAGAGGGTCCATTCACTGTATTTGCCCCCACTAATGAGGTAAAAATATGAGCATTCATTTACTTCAACTGTAGTTTGAAAATGGAGTGTATCAATAACAAAAAGTTTTTATATTTCTTTATGATAAAGATTGGTGAGTCTACATAGCAAGGGATAGTGATCTGGCATGTGTACCAAAGTATGGTGTTCAATTCTAAGTACAGTCTATTCTCCAGTCATCCAGCTGAAAATTGGTTCTTAGATTTAAGGAACAATTTTTCATTTCTCGTGTTTTCGTAATCAGTGACTCCATGACCATGATTCATAAAGTCGTTACAGGAATGGTAAGACTGGGTGGAGGTACTGGTAAAGACAGGGATCAGAGAAATCACCTTCATTTTTTTCCCTGGACATGCAGGAGTCAGTGGTAATGAATGAGCTGATAGATTGGCTGGCATGGCTACGATTTCAGAGGAGTTGCAATGGATTTAAAAATGACATTCTTCACGCATTGAATCTTTCCAAACGGAGGAGTTTCAGTGTTGTCAATCCCACTCGCTGACCAGATTGAGAGAGATAGTTGTCAATATTGATGAAGCCCGAAAAAACTACATACCAAATATGCAAAAAGATTGATTAATCACATCGAACTGGCATGTTATGCCGCTGGACGCTGTTGGATATGTTCAGGCAAAGATTGGAGCACCTATGGACCTGTCTAGAGTGATATGATGATATTCCTTATATAACTGATAAATGAAGGAACAATTTTGAACCATCATTGAAACTACTGTGTAAATATACTTGATGAATATGCTTAAAATGATTGAATCTGAAAGTATGCGTTTGGAATGGGTGGACATCATTCGGAGATCACATCTCAAGAAAATGACTTGGCTGTGCACACCTGGATATGCTGGTGTGTTGGGTAGCGAGTGTGCTGACTTTCTTGCAAACAATGCCTTGACTCAAATGGGCAGAAGTATGGACAGAGCCGACATCATCAATGCGGTACGCTCTCAATTATGTGACATCGGCAGGTCTCAGACACTGGAACTAGTTCAAGAATTAGGCTTTAAGTTTAGACATGCCAGACATTGTCGTCTTTGTGGTAGAGAGAGAAGATTAGTAATCAACTTCTCATGGGTACGGTGAGCAAATGGACTTTGAGATGGCTGCTTTAGCGGAGGAGAGAGCATGAATGGGAATGCCCAATGTGCTATGACATCGATCATAAGATAACATGATTGTGTAAATTCTCTGATTTTTTTAACAAGATTAAATGTACTAAGTACCTACAAGGGGGCCAAGAATGCAGAGATTGATACAATCCACCTTTTTCATAATAAATATCAAGTATCTCTTTCAATAATATGTATTTTTCTGTGATCTGACCTCTGTCATTTTGGGATACCAGAATTTTGTCACACAAAGGGTTTGTGTTGCTTGCAGTAGAGCCACATTATAAATCTTGGTAGGTTACATGCAACACCCAGACCATTTGTTTGAAATCTCTGATTTAGTGGTTCTTTCTTTGTCTATTAGATTCCACATATCCTCAGCTATGTTAGTTGTGTCGTTCAGTTTTGGATTCAAGAGGTTTTTCTTAATTGTTTATAAAATACTTACTTGATATTGTCTAGATGATTGTCAAACGTTTTCTTGACCAAAATTTGAATGCTCTTGTCCTACATATCACAAGGGTCTATCAACCGGGAAGAAACATATTCCCATTCTAGACACAAACCACACAGATCACAAAGAGTGGTTAAAAACAGACAGACACAAGCAGACAGACAGAGCTTGAAGAACATTCAAAAATGTGTTTCACAACCTGGTCATTGAATCACCAATAATTACTTATCATTTTTGTTTTTGACTCATATTTTATCATAATTCTATTTATAAGTCACGTCTTTGTGTTCTGTATACAAAGAAGATTTGACAAATTGAACAACCGACCCAGACCAAACGTACACAGGAGTGGTTTATAGCAGGACAGAGTTTAGACAGGGAGCATCAGCTGGGATCTTAGCAAGTTTCATTCTGAACAACTGCAATTGGGAACCAAACGTTAATATTTTCCTTGCAGGATGAGGTTGAACAGCGGGTGGCACTAGTGTTTCAAATGAAATATTCAATATGTCCAATAATGCAAACTTCTAGCATACAGGAAACTACTTACAGTATGAGGATACTGTTGCCCTGCAGTGGCTCTCCAGAATTATGTTTGCTGTGGTCGTTGTTGTATCTGATTCAGTCGATACTGAAGATACAGACTTGCAGGCTATGGAATGAGTGGATGTCATCTATAGAGGTTTCTCTCTCTCTTTTACATTCCCGCTCTATAGAGGTTTCTAACCTCCATAGACTCACAGGGATCTGCTTTCCTGGGTATGCTAGTGTTCTTGGCAGTGAGAGAGCGGAAAGGCTTGCATCGATTGTCTGGGATGTTCATTGGTCTCTTGGTGACCTCCTGTTGGATGAAGACACTAAAATTGATGTTTAATCTATTCAGTGACTTAATGAGTTTAGAGTTATACAAATAGAACTGGATGCTTCAGAGAGAGGCATGTGTTTAACCAGCAAGCCACTGGAACCATTAGTATTCATTTCCTTTGACATCTATTGGGGGAGACTGAGCACCTATGGGTTTGCCCAGAGTGCTATGATGTTGATTGAGTAATCAATAGCAGATTATGTTTACATAGAAAAAATTGTCAGAATTTAACCCTTTAAACCCTGGACACATGTACCTTAAAAATCCCTTCCCTGGAGTTCCTGGGCAAAAACAGCCCACATAAGAGTTATATTAAAACGATAATTTACATAATGCAAAAATATACAACAATACGTTTACGTGTTGCTATTACAAATTACTGCAGTTCTTTGATAATTGTACTTATGTTCTATAATTTGTTATTGACTTACCCTATCATCTCCGTTATTTCGGCTTATTATATATTTGCAGAATACTAAATTTCAAAATTTATTTGACTTAATATGTGGTACGGTCGAATATCTCGTATATGTTGATTTTTCTCCAGAAGGACCATATATGGCTTGAATATCAATCGATTAAAACAATTTCATCGTCTAAATGATCACCTATGTTACTTTCTATATCCATATCAGAATAATCACATCCTAAGTCAAATTCATCTTCAGATTCATTCAAAACAAGTTCAACAGCTTGCTCTGTTGTTATACTTTAGAATGACCATTTCCAAAAATTTTAAAACATCTTTTCAACATGAAAATACTTAACTATTTACCTTATCAGTACAGAAAAATTACAAAACAGCGTCCGCCATCTCGTAAAACCATGTAGAACTCATGGATTGTGTTTGACGTCATGTTTGTACACAATTTCTTTTAAAATACCAAAAAATAATGAAAAATATTCTCAGACCGATGTTTCAGGAGCTCGGGATATGCAGCGCTTAATTCAATCCCGAAATATCAGGAGCCCGGGTTCTAAGGGTTAAGAAATAGATAGAAAATATAGATTGTTCTTTTCCCAACTCTATGGAACCAAATAAAACATCTACTTCATAATTATGCCTTTTTTTACCAGGCCTTTGAAAAAGTGGGTCAAGAGACACTTGATGCCCTTGAAAAAGACTCTAACAAGCTACAGGAACTTCTCAGGCGCCATGTTATTGAAGGTAATTTGATCTTACATAGAAAATCTGTAATTACTTGATGTTTCATATTTATATGGTGAAGATAATGATAATTATATACTTTACTTATTTATGTCAATCTTTATACCAACACTGTGCTACCAGAGCCAAACATGGACACTGACAAAAGAACAAGAAAGGAAAATTACAACATGCGAAATGAGATGCCTGAGGAAAGCAGTAAATAAAACAAGAAGAGACCATATAAGAAATGAGAAATTAGAAGAACAGTCGGAACAACACCTGCTATTAGATTTATTGAAAAACAGAGACTCAAATGGTTTGGCCACTTGGTCAGAATGAACCCGAATACACCAGTTGCAAGAGCGTACAACCTGAAAATGGAATCATCAAGAGGAAAGGGCAGACCAAGAAAAGATGGGTTGATGGAGTTACAGACATCTTAAAACTCCACAATACCACACCATATCAAGCGACCGAGCATGCATTATCTCGGAAACCGATCATCAGTTAAACCTGCTATGCCTAGCAGCAAAAAGCAGAGAAGGACAAAGAAAGAGACTTATTTATGTAGATTACAAAGAAACATGGATTGGCTTAAATATCTGTCAACTGTATAATTAACAAAATGTTTCCATTAGTTTATTAAACTCTTTTGATATTAGCTTGCTGTAGAGCAAATACCTTGATCTGGATTTTCTTCTGTATTTCCAACTGCAGTAATGTCCATGTTTGGAGCATTTTTCTTCTACATATATACACATGTGTGACTATCATTTTCATTGATAGTCTGATTTTTTAAAACCTGAAAGGCTTCAGTAAAACTGTGTATGGGAACATCTTGTTTTTGGTTTAGGAACATCCCAGAACAAAGGCGAAAATGTGATGTTATTAGATATGTGTACTCTTTTAACAGACAGTTCCTTCTGTAATACCTTTCTCCACTTGTACTTTGTTTCTGTTCAAGTTCCCAGTTATATCTCACTAGCCATCATATACAGTGCAATAACCTTATGTGCAAATTGTTATAGAAACTGACTGGATATTTTGAAATGAGTATTCCAAGTTTTGTAAAGAATTAAGTAACTTAACATATTAACCACAGAAATGAAAAATCCTGGAAACATGCGCCTAAAAAAAAGTGCACTAACCAACACTTTCATGGTTCTCATTAACTAGCTCAAGTAGTAGCAGTCCTTGAGGAACATCCCTTTCATCACTGGCCGCATGAATACCTATCTCTAGCAAGTTCTCTCACCTCCTCCAGCTTCATGTTCAAGGTTTCTTTGATGTCCTGCTGCCACCTTCCTCTTGGTGATTCCTGTCCATACTTCAGGAACCATGCCTTCCATTACCGTTTCTCCAAATCACTTTGACGTTTAAGTGGTCAAATGTTTCATCTTCCGAGACATAATGTTTTTTATGAGCCAATGCTCTTCAATGTGCAGACCTTGTAATGTCTTTGTTTTTTCTCTTCTCTGTCCAGAAACTAAAACGTTTATATACTAAAAATACATTGAGTATTTACTATTTTTCATGTATTCATGCACAGTACATATAAACGTAACTTATGTCCCATTTTTGTTGCAGAAACTCTTTGTTGCGCAGGAATTTCACGGCGTAACTGGTATGATCACTCACATGTCAGGACACTGGCAGGTGACCATCTGAGGCTGTCACGTGACAAAGATAACAAACCTAAAGTTGGTCATGCACTGATAACTAAATGTGACCAGACTGCCACAAATGGAAATGTTCTTGAACTTGACAGAGTTTTGATGCATGAGCCACCTCGTCCTAAATGGTGGTTCAATCGTTTCTCTGATTGGAATGATATGTTTTAAAGTAGCAACATTTCTTCATGGAAGATCTTGAAATTGTTTTAGTAGAGAGCAGTTTTCCTATTGCAGCATACAAAGCTAAATAGAAATGTTGCAAATCGGTATTTTCATGTTGTTATTCTCACTAAAAACATGGATAACTACTTATTACAGTAGCAATGGTCCTATACTGATAATATTTTGAGTTTAATAAAGTTTTTTTGTATTGTTAGCTAATAAAACCAAGATACAAAATTAATGAATATAAATTTTCATCAGAGTTTGTAATTTTCATACATTTAACCCTTTTGCCCTTCTGAGTCGACATACTGGCTAGTGGTCTATTTTAAAATGACGCAGAGCCGGTATACTGACTAATTTGGTATACATTGTAAGATAAATGCTTCTGGAGGTTAAAAAAATGTACGGAGTGAAAGGGTTACAATCGTATTATTACATAAGATTAGTTTGTCTGGAAGTGGTATCATTGCAATAAATTGTTTACCATAACAGAAACCATTGCTACTGCTGGTTCAAATGAAAAAACAAATACCATTTGATGTATTTTCATTGTGAGAAATCATATATATCCCTTATTCTGTATTAATTACCAGTCAGTGTGCTTTTTATATAGTTCATTGCATTCAACATATGAAAGCAAGTATTGTAATATTAATCTTATTTTGTATAGAAGACTGGAAAATGTTTAGAAGCAAGTACAGTAGAATCTCATTAGCACATGCCTCATTTATGCATTCTCCTGAAAAGTAAAACAACATTTTTATAGTTCTGGTACAAGTAATATAAGTACAGACATAATTCTATCCTATACGGTGATATCGTTTTCCTCGTTACTATGTTCAAATGTTTCTGTACGATTTGAAACCAAAAAATCAGCTCCCACTGTTGGAAGTTTTAGTGAGTTTATTTTTCATTTATTCATTAAAATTTAACTCTGCATCTTCTTGTTGCACCTGGTATAGTGCAGTCATAAAGTATATTCATGGTTTGTACAATGGCTGAAGCATGGAGGCAGTGGGATAGAAAGACAATGTCAGCTTTGATGCATATGGAAATTGTGACAATGATGTTGTAGTCTGCCAGTCTATGACAATAGACAAAATCCTTGAGGAGCAGATGGCAGAGAAGGGGCAGGAAGAAAGTGATGATAAGCCAAAATAATTCCCTAAACTGTCAAAAACGATCAAAGCAATGGACACATTTCACCATTATATGTAAAATTTTGATGTTGATGACAATGTTGTGAACTTACTAACTAATATGGACACTGTTATATTACAGTTGGGAAGAAAAATCAACTCTGGATATATTTTTCAAACCTATGTAAAATACTTGTTATGTACAATTAGTATATAAATACATATTAAATTGAGAAGGGAGTATTTATCTCTTAGTATGTTTTCCCATTTATGACATTCAAAAGTTTCTATTAAAAAAATGTACAAATGAGATTCCACTGTATTTCAGAACTTAGTACTTGAGAACAACGTTTTCTGTAGGTTGCATGGCTTCTTGTATTTCTACTTGTACATTAAATATTTGCTTAGCTGGCATCTACCAAGCTATATTTTCATTATCATGACCTTATGTAGTTCAAAGTTGCAGAAATGTTGTGTCTTGTTCGAAAAACGAAAAAAATACTGTGGTTACTTTTTAATCTTAAAAAAAAGCAATAGTAACAAGTCAGATGATCTACAGGTTAATTTTGTTGCAAACTGTAGGATTACCAAACCCTGACAGTGTTTTGATTACTCATTTGCAACCCAAATGCTTCTAATTTTGACTCATTTGGATATTGTCTTTCATGCCATTTAGGACCAAGCTCCTCTTTGTATGATGCACTTTAATTTGAAGTGGTGTAGTGTTTTGCTGTTGCACTTCACTTGTAAAGCATTTTGTATTGTTATTGATGTGCTGATTAGTGTACACTTTGTATTTTCACACAAATAAAATATCCTTTTACTTGCTATTTGGACTTTGTTTAATTTTATGTTTAGAGAATTTATATCAGGTGAAGGTATTAGGTATTCACACAGCATGTAATGTCCCAGGGTGTCTTTTTCTTGTCGAACCTCCATATTGACCACTGTTAACCACTCTGTTTGATTTGTATGTGATCTGTGCCTAAGAGCGATAGTACATTTTGCCGGTTATGCGCTACAAGTAGGCCAGCACATCCAATTTCTGCAATGCTTTTATTTACTAGGGTAGCTTCCCTAGGTCCTACATCAGTCACCTTTTATGACATGCCTTGTAGGTCGCAGTGGTACTATTCTTTGCTCTCCTTGCAGGCCCTGACACCACACATGCTCCCAGGGCTGTGAAAATTAGAGATCTTACCATACATTTTAAGGAAAGGTAGCCTGTTATGTTGCTTGCTAGCTACATTTCCATAACTCAGCGAGCCACGCATCATTTTCTTTCATTTAGGCCAACTTTACTGTGTTTGAGCTTGGAAGCAAGCAATGTCTTTAATTTCGTAAGCAATTTCTCTAACCACTTACCACAATGCTAATTTTATAGGTTTCTATATTTTGGATATAAATCTATTTTTGTTTACAACATTTAATCTATTACTTTTTAGTTTTAGAGTAGTAACAATCTCTATAGATAAAATTACTCAAATAGATAGCAAAAAAGTCTTTCTTCTTTTCTTTGCTAACTATCTTTGTCTTCAAGCATACGCTTTTGGCTCTTTGCATCGTCCACGCTGCTTTGGCTTATAAATATTGTCCTACACCACCTCTGTTATTTTTGTAGTTCACCTTTTGCATGGATGACCTCTTGTTTTGTATCCACTAAGTCAGTGTAGCATTGCTCTTGATGCAATGTCTGTTGGTAATCTGCTTATGTGACCGAACGATTTAATTTGTTGTTTCTTGATAAAGTTCAGTAATGATATTGTACACACTTTTTTTCTGATGCCTTCATTTCTAAACCGGTCTCTTCCTGATACTCCCAACATTCTGTGCCAACATCTTCAAAAGAAAATATGTAAAAAATACTGTACATCTGTAACCCAACTCTGCTCATCAATAAATGTTATCTTCTGTTTTCTGTTCTTCAGCTCTAGTTTTTTGTCAAATTTGTGAGCAAATTATTTTTTACCTATTTATCACAATCTGTCTCTGAGCTCAGAATTGCCAAAGTTTCAACACTCCAGTATTCTCTTTCATGTGTCTTTAGCATTCAACCAACAAAAGTCACGATCACAACCTTTAGTTGCCTGCCTGCCGAGTGTGTTCGTAGCGCGTTGGACTGCGGGTGACTAGCCCTCTGTGAGAGCGGGTTCAATTCCACGGGTTGGCAGAAAAGCCACAGGTTCCCTAGATTCACAGTGTTCGTGGCACCAAACCGAGGGGTTACGATGTCCATGGCACCGAGCCGAAGAGCTGAAAGCTCAAGTGCTTCTGGATCAGACAAAAATTTAAAAACCTTTAGTGACTTGTAGGGCAGCAACGAAAGCAATGGCAAACTACTGAACGTATAAGTGGTGCCTAAAAATCAACGACTAGTTTACTGTGGTTGATGGTCACGTCCTTTAGGATATGCTACGATTTTCATTTTCAGGGCAGCAACACACTGTCACAACATTTTATCTGTATGTGGTCATCAACTGACAAAGAAGTCGGTGGCTATCCAGCCTCGGTGAGTCTTGTAAGGCTATAATAGTATCACAACTTCCACCACTATTCTTCATTAACCACCGCATAGCACCTGGTTGAATGGATTAGAGAGCAGCACCCATTCGGAAAACCTGGTTCAATCCTTGCTAAGGACAAGTAGTTTTTTCTATCGAGGAAACAAAGAAAATCATCTTGAACAGTTGTGAGATGATTGCACTAGCCATGCGGCCATTAAATTCCTCAGACACCAATTAAATTCCTCAGGTACATGTCCGTCCTGTCATACATCAGCCTAAAAAGTGGTATTACAGGCAGTTACTACAGTTTTTTTTAACCAGTCTACCCTACAGCCACACCCAGTGGTAATCTAATTAGACTAACACTGCATGGTCATCTTCATGATCTCCACAAACATCTGTCCTTGTTGCTGACTATTAGTTTGGATGTTGACACTTTTCTGTGCCATGAAACCAGACTGACACAGCATCATCATCATCATGATCTCCACAAACATCTGTCCTTGCTGCTGAGTATCATTTGGATGTTGACACTATTCTGTGCCATGAAGCCAGACTGAAACACCACTCCAAATATTGTGTGCTTCAGAACACAGCCTAGAACACAAATAAACTAACACATGATCATAACTGGTTTTTTTAAAATCTTCCCAGATCTCATTTAATTCTGCATATTATAAACAACTTTACCGTGAAAATAATAAAACCTGAATATTTACTAAGAAAAATTAGTCAGCATTGGGATCTTCTACAAACAAATATATATATTCAGTTTCGCCCAAGTGGTTACCGGGCCCAAATTTGGGGTGTAAAGAATAGAACCACTGTTACCTGCCACGCATGTCGTAAGAGGCGATTAATGAGGTTTGGCTGAAATTGGATGCACATGTCCTAAATGTGTAGAAGTCAACCTGCTGCCTTGCAGGACAGCTGGGGACAGCCAAAGGCTAACGGAGAGTAAACGCTGGCTGAATCCGGACACATCGATGAAGGATAAGCACCAGAGATCCAAATGGCGCTGAAAATGTGACAAAACCCACCCATGATTTCCATGATTCAGGCTTCAGATTTCCACATGAATGAATTTATAGAGAGATCTAGTACATTGGTCTTTTAGGTGATCGTGAGAGAGAGAGAAACTCCTCTATTTGGTAAGACTCAATGTGTTAAGAATGTCATTTTGGTCCATTGTAGCTTCCTCTGATATCATAGGCCAAGTAATTTGTATGTTTAACCAGGGAACTATGAGAACTATCGACATGCAGACCCTTTAACATCTACAGAGGGAAACTTGAAAACTATGGATTTCTAATTAGTCTATGAAATAAATGCAGTAATGAATTATTATTATGCTGCCAGAATTATATGTGTCCAGAATTAAATACAGACAACATAATACAAATTTTAGTCACATAAATGCCAATAGTGAAAGACATATAAATGTATATTACAAAATTATAAATCATGTAAATGAAATATGAATAAATAAAAATCATGAATCACTGCTTAATGCTGAATAAAATTAACTACCAAATTGAAAACAAGTGTGACCAAATTAATTTTTGTTCACTCTTAATTCTGCAGCTTTATGTACAAACTAACTGTAAATTATTTTTAGTTATCAATTGATTTTGATAAATAATATTTAATTTTCGAGAAAAATAAAGCTACTATTATCACAAGTTAAAGTAATGGAACATTTAGACACATTAGTAAATATAAAAGAGCGAGAGGTTGACCACGAAAAAGATGGTTAGATGGCATAGCAGAATCCTGTCAAAGAGCAAAAATAAGAATCACGCAAGCCACCAGAACAGCGCAAGACAAAAAGAGAAAACCACAACACTGGGAAACAACCTGGTATCAGTGTGACGACAAAAGAAGAAGTAAATATAAAAAATAATTTAATATGATTCATAGATATAAATGCTGCTGAAAAATTGTGTCATTTAATCTACTATGAAAGTCTTATTTTATTAGGCATTCAATGACTTTGTCTTGATGATTGTCAGGTAGTATATGAAATAACAAAGTGGAAAAAAACACAAGAATACATAAACTGATTAATATTAGTATTACTAGTCACATGGTTTACGCAAGTCTTTTTTGCTTCTTCTTCTCTTCCACCCTTTACTTCTTTATAGAAGTGTTGGGGAAACGTAGTGATCTTGTGTGTGCTTGTTTTAAGGCACTTTGTAAGCTGATATTCATTTTTGTAAGCTATTCTTGATTCCGTTGCTCCATTTTTGGCATGGTCTTCCTCTTGCTTTGTACTCATTATAATTTTTCTGTGTGGCTCTCTTTAGTAGGCGATACAAGGGCATTCTTGTCAGGTGTCCAAACCACTTAATCTGTTGTTCTTTTATGAATTTCATGAGCAATTCTTTTTTTGCTAGAGAAAAGTTAGTACTACATATTTCACATATAGTCATTTAACATTATTTTCTGCACAGTAAATACATCCCCATCAGTATTGCATTACACATTATTTTATTACAATAGTGAGCTGATAACATTGATAAAATCACAAAGTACTGTAATTTACAAATTACAAAATGACAAAATAAGCAATTTTCGACCAACAAGGCCTTTATCAAGCAAACGAACAACAGGAGTGACGAATTTAAAAAAACATATGGACGACTACATACAAACGTTTCTGATTAAAATCTGGAAATAAAAACGAATAATTAAATAAATGTAGCACAAAAAATACACATAAAAACTAGAAATAGAACGGAAGAGAAACAATGAAAAATCTAGGAAATATATAGCTTGAATACATGCAACATATACCCATATAGATTACAAGGCATGGGAAGAGAAAGTACTAAGAAGCATAGGAATGTAATACGGTGAGCCCATGTGGTCGCAAGGTACCATACAAATAAATCAACAAACAATTCTCCAGAGCAAATCGACTGCGATCATCCGAGAAACATGATCGGATGGCTGTGACCTGGACATCGTCAGCTCCTAAATGGACAGTATCATTGAAATGGGTGGCTATAGGGTTCACAGAGCATTGGCATATGTCGCGCAAGTGTTGGGCGAATCGGTCACTGACCCTTTCTTGCCTATCTCGCCGATATAAGTCTTGTTACACCGCTTACAGATAATGGCAAAGATAAGATTACGGGACTCGCATGTGAAACCATCGTCAATAACAAACGTGGCTAAAGGAAAAGATACAGTACGCGTCTGTATCACATAAGCACACGTGTTGCAACGCCGACAGCCACACTGGACAGTGCCAAAATGAGTCTGGATATTGGACTTAAGGCGACTGTGTATCAACATATCCTTAAGACTTCTGTCCTGTCTGTAAGCCACCAAAGGATAGTTGGGGAAGACAGAACGGGTCGTTTTGAACGGGTCGATAGTTGGGGAAGACAG
This sequence comes from Arion vulgaris, assembly GCA_020796225.1. Classification (NCBI taxonomy): domain Eukaryota; kingdom Metazoa; phylum Mollusca; class Gastropoda; order Stylommatophora; family Arionidae; genus Arion; species Arion vulgaris. The sequence continues at coordinate 13,825,134 of CM036763.1, read as the reverse complement.
AACGGGTCGTCTTGTAGGGTTATCTTGAACACCTAGTATGGACTACATATGATTGCTCCCTTCCATCTGTCTATCACTGATACATTGATGACTGTATTGGCATTACTGATATGCATGAAGCCGATTTGTCACGCTTCATTAATTTCATTAATGTTTTCAACCCTTCTATTCGTTTTACTTCTCACATCTCCACTACTTGTGTCAACTTTCTTGACATTACTATCACCATACGCCTATCTACTATCACTACATCAGTATATTACAAGTCTACTGATGCACATAGTTTTCTCCTTTATACTTCTTCCCATCCCGGGCTTGTCGTGACTCTTTGTCATTCTCGCAGCTCTTGCGCCTTCGTCGCCTTTGTAGCGAGGACGATGATTTTCTTGAGAGAGCTAGCGAGATGCTTGATTTCTTTCGCAGCCCCTATACCCGGAAGGGTGCTTGTCTCGGCTATGCATCAAGTTCAAAAATCACTTGCCAGCAGGCCCTTACCAACCAGCATAGGACTACTAACTCTGACGGTAAAATTTATCTTAACTTTCCACTCCCATAGATCACTGGTGAAAAATGTTTTATTCCGTCATCTGTCTATCCTTAAGTCAGATCCTGAGATACGTTCTGTCTTCCCCAACTATCCTTTGGTGGCTTACAGACGGGACAGAAGTCTTAAGGATATGTTGGTACACAGTCGCCTTAAGTCCAATATCCAGACTCATTTCGGCACTGTCCAGTGTGGCCGTCGGCGTTGCAACACATGTGCTTGTGTGATACAGACGCGTACTGTATCTTTTCCTTTAGCCACGTTTGTTATTGACGATGGTTTCACATGCGAATCCCGTAATCTTATCTATGTCATTATCTGTAAGCGGTGTAACAAGGCTTATATCGGCGAGACAGGCAAGAGGCTCAGTCACCGATTTGCCCAACACTTGCGCGACATACGCCAATGCTCTGTGAACCCTATAGCCACCCATTTCAATTATACTGACCGTTTAGGAGCTCACGATGTCCAGGTCACAGCCATCGATCATGTTCCTCGGATGATCGCAGTTGATTTGCTCTGGAGAATCGGTTGATTTCTTTGTATGGTACCTTGCGACCACGTGGGCTCAACGTATTACAATCCTATGCTTCTTAGTACTTTCTCTTCCCATGCCTTGTAATCTATATGGGTATATGTTGCATGTATTCAAGCTATATATTTACTAGATGTTTCATTGTTTCTCTTCCGCTCTATTTCTAGTTTTTATGTGTATTTTTGTGTTACATTTATTTCGTTATTAGTTTTTATTCCCAGATTTTCATTAGAAACGTTTGTATGTAGTCGTCCATTTGGTTTTTTTAAATTTGTCACTCCTGTTGTTCGTTTGCTTGATAAAGGCCTTGTTGGTAAAAACGTTGCTGTATTTTGTAATTGATTTGTAATTTTTTTAAATACAGTACTTTGTGACTACGTGTGTTACTATTATTTTATAAAAATCCCAAACTCAAATCATTGTTCCCATTGTTCTCACCTACCTAGTTATCAATAGACTTATCAACCAACTGTTGAAACAAGTTTCCAACCTGTTTAGCAGGTAAATGAGGTGTGCAATTGCTGTTTGGGATACTACCACTGGTTGCCATGGTAAATGTTTCTTTACAGTTTTGTTGAAAACAGCAGCAACTTTAAAAACTTGATAGCTTAGAAAATATATTTCCATTTTTTAAAAATGTTTACCATACTTTAATTCAATCATCATCATCATCAGGTGCCGTCTCCACATCGAAGGTTGGCTGCAATGAATCTCCAGCATCCTCTGTCTTTCGCCTTGGTGTTGCACACTGCCAGACTGTAACCTGTCCATTTCTTAAAGTTTCCCTCCCACTTATCTCTCAGTCTTCCTCTTGCTCTTCTCCCCTCAACTTTCCCTCTAGTAAATGTTTTATCATGGTGTCATGCCTTTTATGTGCCCAAAATACTTTACTTGTCTGAATTTTATTTCTCTTAATAATTGTTTCTTCATGCCTAGTTTTCCTAAAACTTGTTTATTTTTCTTTTTTCTGTCCATGAAACTCTGCTTATTCTTCTATATATCCACATCTCAAATGCATCAATTCTGTCTTCTAACTGCTTGTTCATTGTCCATGTTTCGAGCCATACATTAATATAGGATATATATAGCATTTGATCATTCTAATTTTTAGCCTGTTTGTGATTTGTTTGGATGTCAGTAACTTTCTCATACTATTGAAATTATCCTTGGCCATTCCTATTCTCTTTTAATTTCAGTTATACTTTAATTCAAACCATGTTGTAAAAAAAGATAATCTTGTGGTAAATTGATGCAAAGTTGGTTGACCCTCTGTAGAGCAGCCCTGCCTGAAACCTACCTGCTGTGGTATAAGAAGGTTTTCCCTTTCAAGATACCATTGTAGTCAAAGAGTGATGATACATTCCATTTTTTTGCAGAGACAGCTTGCAAGACTGATTGGTGTGTAACTGGAAGCAACAGAACTGTGTTTCCCTGGTTTTGAAAGTGATATCGGTGATCGAGAGAGAGAGAAAGAGAGAGAGAGAAAGTGATATCTTGATTGCTTTTCTTCAGTTTTGTGGAACTTGATCCAGGATGAAACAGTTATTGTAAATCTGCAGCAGCTTTGTTTTTGTTGCAAATTCTCAAATTTCTAATCATTTTATTTCATACTCAGTACATTTCTGATGACTTTCTCATGTTCAATTTGGATATTGCCTGCTTCAGTTCTCTTAAAAAGGATTGGTGTTTCACAACTTCAAGTATTGTTCCATCGCGTTCTGCATTTTGTTGTTTCTTACGAATAATTTTTTTTGTTTCTCTGGGCTAGCTTAAGTGTTTCTGTCTTTAGCAAAGAAGTTTGCAAAGTGATCAACTGCCAGTTTACCCGTGAGGATGTTTCCATCTTTATGTAATGCAATCTTTGTGTTTCTTCCTTTATCTTCATCATTTAGTTTTTAACATAGGAATTTACATAAAATTCACTAGCACTATGATAAATCCAAGTTTGTATCTCTCTGTTGGGTTAGTTCTTTGAAAGCACATCTCAGCAGCTGTGAAGTTACAAAAATAAATAGTAAAATATACAGTTGTGGCAATAATAACCATTATATATTTTGTCTAGACACTTATAGAATGAAAAAAAGTAGAAATTCAACTCTATAAATATTCCACTCCATTATCAGTCCCCACTAATGGGAAAAACTAGCTGATGACTGAGTTATGTAGAAAAAATATTGTAGAAAAAGCAAAGGTGCAGAATCTTTTGAAGACTTAGGGATGAGCTAAAATGCAAGAGAGACAAGCGCAAACTCAGATGGTGTCCCAGTAAAACACTTACCAATTGACCGTCTGTAAAGACGAAACATTCCATATAATGTGTGAATTTCTAAATTGAGGCATTTAAATGGTGCAGAACTTTCTTTTGTTCAGTAGAATGTACAACATTTAATGTAATTATTTAAAGGTTAGAGCCATTTCCCTGTCTAATTACATTAATACCACATGTGGCTATTTTTTTAGGGGCAGACTCATCTAAATTTAATTACTTGTTAACATGGTGACTTCTACTGTTGTAGACTGGGCTTCATTCTCAATAGACTGCCAAACCATTTTACTTTATTTTTGGCTCACATTTGTGACAGATTTTTTCCTACAATTATCCTTTCTATATCCTACCATTTTTTTGATGATTGCGTTTTAAATATGTTTTTTCTGGTAATGTTGATGGACAACAGCATATAAGAAATCTATGTCTAAACAAGAACGATAAAGAACAAATAAAAACAACAATACCTCTTCAGTCTCTTTAATGTTACTGTAGTCATTCTTATGCACTTGTTTTTTGTATCTTGGTTTGGATGTTGGTATCTGCAGTGTAAAAACAATGAACAATATTTCTCAAATCACTTCACTAACAAAGTAAAGAATTATTATAAAATTATTTATTATAGAATTATTTATGTTGGTCTCAGAAATTATCTTGTGAGCTTTGTCATGTTCTTCACACAATGTGCATTGATTGCTTTGATTCTGACTTTAACGGATGTTAAATGCTACAATGGAATTTGTGCATTGAGTGTCATATTTCACATTTTAGAAATTATTTTAATTTGGACTCTATCCAGCTACCTTCAATAAGGAGGACATTGACTGTCCTAATAGGCTGCACTGTCTTTGAATGGCTATGATTGCAGTCTATACAGCACAGCAAGCAAGATTTTGCACCACTTTAAGATATTGTTGCTACACATCTCAAACAACATTTGATTGTTCTTCTGTTGATCAGGTTTGTTGTATCGTTTTGCTTGATAAAGACCTTTTGGTCAAAACTTTGCTGTGTATTGTCATTGTTTTTGTATTTTGTAAAACTACAGTACTTTGTTATTACGTGTTTTGCCATTCTACATAGTTTTACTGCAGTCTCCATCTATATTGTTCTTCTGTTCCATCATTCGATTAAGTCCATGGTTAATTAGGGATTAGCCATCCTCACAATATTGTGATCACAAAGTGAGCATTTGGAGCTTGTTCGGAATGAAGGCACAATTATAGTCTTTGTCTACACTAGAGATACTACCATTGTGAAAATTAGATGCATGCTTAGCCTCCTGTCAGTACTTTCCCATCATGTTTCGGCTAAAATCAAAAGCTATATATTTGTTATGATAGACCAGAGACACTACACAGAAATACTAATGATATTAGGAACATGAGAATCAAGCATGACATGCATGAATGGCACACTCTGAAAGAATGATAGACAAATCGACCACAATTGTTAACTTACCAAAAGATGAAGAATTGAAATAAAAAAATAGAAGCATTATAAGCTTTTATAAAGTTATTCTTTCTCTCTGAATCAAATGTAGAGATTAGAACAATGGGAAGAGAGACCTTGATATTAGCGGCTAATAGAAGATAATGCAGGGAACAATGATGTTGTATATACAGATGGACCTGACAAAGAGCATCCCCTCTATAGGGAAATAAGCAGGAAAAAAAGACAGACTCTTCTTCTTTTTTCATTTCTCTAATCCTATTTTGCCTCACAGCGTCAGAATAAGAGCAGTTTTTTAGAACGGGTTTTTGTGTGTGCTTCATAAAGTGTTTTTCATCGCCTCTGTTATCTCTGAGGTCCACCTTTTGTGTTGACGACCTTTTTCTTTCTATCATCAGAGTAACGTTGCTCTTTGAGGTGCACTATCTGTTGGTAATCTGCTTATGTGGCAGAACCATTTATATTGTTGTTTCTTGATGAAGTTCAGTACTAATGTTGTACCCACTTTTTTCCTGATATATTCATTTCTGAATCTCTTCTAGACATCAGATTTAAACATCAGATTTAAATAAAGTCGTGGTTGGGTTCAGCAGAGGATGTCATTCAACTTGTGTGTGCTCTAACTGGTAAAGAACATAGTTAAAAATGGATGAAGGTGCCAGTAAACTCACAGAACTCCTTCCACAACATTGTCACACTTAACAGAGAAAGTACACAGAAAAACCCAGTAGCTGGAGAATCAGAGGTGCAGGCACTGGTCAACGAGAATTCCACAAATGGTGACATTGCTATTTACAGATGGCTTGGTTGATTTTCATTTACATAGTGTGTGGGCTGTCACAGCTCAGTGCAGTGGGAAAGTTTTGACCACAAGTAGTTTGACTATGGAAGTTATGGTCATGACCAAGACAACGGCCTGGCTGAAGATGGAGAGCATCAACCCTGTCTGCATTCTCAGTGACTCAATGAGCATGCTTAGGAAGTTATGTGCCAGTTGTGCGTGGAGACAATGGCTGAATTCTGTTTTGCGTTTGGAACTTCACATCTTCCTTCATTTCTTCACCTGGACATGTGGTAGTCAAGGGAAATGAATGAGCAGACAGACTTGGGGGCATGACTTCAGTGGAAAGCAGTAAAGTAATATACATGGCTAATATTCTGAACGTCATTAGGGAGATGAGTCAGACAGGGAGCTTTGGTAGTGATTTGAATTCCATGATCATCTCCCAACTGCAGGAACTTGGACACTACATGAAGAATAGATGATCCTTCATTAACCTACAAAGGACAAAGCTATGAGTGGCTGCATGCTGAAGGTTATACTGAAAATGAGATTGAAGGACTTGTGACCTTGTAACTTGTGTGATGATGATGTTCTGATGAACAATTACCTACCCAACTAAATCTGTTCATTTAATGAGAAATCAGGCTGGAATTTTTTAGCAAACGCGCATGGGAGAGTCATTATCAGGTAGAATTGAGCATAAATGACAACTACTTAAAGCATGTGGATTGATGTAGATGTCATAATTGGTACCTTCCATTAGCTCTCTGTGACTCTGTTTACTAGGACAATTATTGTATTGGACTATCCCTTCATTCTTTGTAACGTCCAAAGCGTTATGTTTCAATATTAGTAGATATTATCTATTGATTATTTTAATCTCCAGAAGCTAATGTGAATCTACTATCCTAGAAATCCCAGTGTTCATGGTAGGAAAAGAAGAAACATGTTGTATCAACAGCCCATATAGTCAAAGAGCTGAGCATGAATAAGGGGAATGATCTTCTAAATATTTTCTTAATTGACAATATATTGCACTATGCTAAGAAAACAACATGACTGCATGCCTTGTTGAGTTTGAGCAAGGAATATTCATGAGTAAGAATGTCTTACAAACCTGCCATGAATGTGGAAATACTGCCTCAGGTCTGTAGTAGGATGCCCCAATGACACTTCTGTCAGCACTTGACAACTCTGCCCCACTCAATGAATCAAGGTATCTGTGTTATCAGTTATATTATAGTTATGTTAATTTTATATATGTGTTTAAATATGTTATTTATATATATATATATATATATATATATATATATATATATATATATATATTATATATATATATATATATATATATATATATATATATATATATATATATATATATATATATATATATATTATGATACGAATTGGCAAAGCAACATCAGCTTTTAAAAGTCTAAATAAAATATGGAACTGCAAGTTATATAGTATTAAAACTAAATTACGAATTTTCAATTCAAATGTTGTATCAATCCTAACATATGCCAGCGAGAGTTGGAAAATGACTAAAGATATAGAAAGCAAGTTGAATGCCTTTGAAAATAGATGTCTCGAAAAATAATGAATATAAAATGGAACGAATTCAGGAGAAGTGATGAAATCAGAGACATGTCTGGTCAACCACTAGTGACAACTGTTATAAGAAAGAAGATGGAGGTATGTTGGGCACACCTTGAGGAGAAATGATCAAAGAATATCAAAGCAGGCATTGAAGTGGGATGCAAAGGGTTCAAGAAAGAGAGTCGACCTAAGGAGACCCTGAAGCGAACTTTGCTGAGAGGCAGGAAATATCGGTCTCAGTTCCATGGGGAGATTGAGCGAGTTGCCCAGGATAGAGTGGTATGGAGAAATTACTTGCAGGCCCTATGTAACATATAGCATGAGAAGAATTATTATTATTATATATATATATATATATATATATATATATAAACACTAAAGGTTTTTGGTTACTGAACTGACAACACAGCAATCTAGGTAGCCCCACAGGTGCTCAGTCTTCTCCAGCATAGGTAGAAGGGTATGGTCGATGATAGTTTCTATGGCTCATAGGTTAAACACTATGGCTCATATGGCTCACACTTCTTATTCTGCCCCTCTGGTATCAAGTCTAGTAGAATGTTCCAAATTACTTTTATCACTGTACAGATTCAATATCAATTGCAGTTTCTTCAGTCAACAGAGGTCATTGAGTGACTACAGGACTGAATGACTAAACAGAAACAATTGACCTTTTTATATGGATCAAAGACCTGAATGCATCCAAACTCCACAGTATACAGAGTCTTCTACAACAGAACATCGGGAAAGAAGGCAAGAGGAAGACCACGGAAAAGATGGTTAGATGGCGTAGCAGAATCCTGTGAAAGAGGATCACAATCACACAATCCACCAGAACAGCGCAAGACAAAAACAGAAAACCACGACACTGGGCAACAACCCGGTAGCAGTGTGACGACAAAAGAAGAAGAAGAAAGACCTGAAAATTAGTAAATATAGCTTGCCAAACTGCAGAGGTCAAATAACAATAACATAATTATTTATCTTTAGATAACTTCAATGACTGAGAACACCAATCTAAATAATACTGGTAGTAACAACTTAGCTATAACCATGGGCCCTGGTAACATTAGGCTGTTAAGCTTGGTTGGGAAATCAGAAATACACATTTATGTGGGCTGACTTTTATATATGTTTTATAGAACATTATAAATTTATTGAAAATTTACATAATCCTATGAGTTCATGGTTATTTATTGATGAAGTGTTAATAATATTGTTGTTTCTTAGCGTTGAATTTATTTGTGATGCGTTATAATCTTGTTTTTTGCATTTTGTGTTGTTTTTAAAATAAATTTGCCCTTATCTACTTCTTTTTCAGTGATCTCTGGTCATGTGCTTAGTTTACTGTGGACCACATACTGGACAGTCAGTTTCAGGTCTGTCAGGTTTCCTCAAAGCTCAGTTTTCAGAACGACTGGATGTGGCTACATGTTGCTTCTCAGCTCAGCCAGGAGAGGACAGTCTTGCAGAACATGCTCTGGTGTCTGTTACGCCTGCTGACACTGGTAGAGAGCTGTTTGACCTATTGCTAGCCAATGGCCATGTTATTATCTAAAAATGCTGGATTTAAAGAATCAGGCGAGTAGTCACATTTCTGGGTAATTTCCACTTGAGCTAAATACTGACTATGACTACAGTGGGCTTTGCTATAACAAAATCATCTTTGATGACACAAAAATAACAAGCCTCACCTTATGAAATTTTCCAATTCTGCCCCAAGTTTTTGCTCAAATTCTTGGTATTCATTTTGTATAGATCTGACCAAAACAAATGAAAGGAGACTAAAATTGATTAAACTTTGAACTTTTATACTCTTTGTAATGATTATTTACTATGATACACTACAGAAATAATGATGTTTAAAAAGAGACACTGAGACACACTACAAAATTAATTATGTTTAAAGAGAGGCATTGAGAACACTACATAAATAATGCTTCCAATTTATATTGTGTCTTTATGTTGTCTTGAAGATTTATCCTGCCAAATTAATTGGGCTTTTCCTCGTGGGTCTGGTTTTGTTCTTTATTGGAATTTGTGATGTATCAGTTGGTTTTGTAGCTTTTTTGAATTTTTCTATCCATTCTATAAATTCAAGGGACTCGATATGTGCTATCTTTTCCCATCTCTTTCATAGGAATACTTCTCAATGTATATAGAGTTATCTCATATTTTGAATTTTGTCCAGCTGTCACAAATCTGAGTACAATGCTGTTGCTCAGGATGTTTCAGGAACCTCTGGATGGTTAGCAGTTTTCAAATTATATGCTGTCTACTTCTTCTTCTTTGAATGATCCATATCGACCACTTGTTAAACTGCTCTTTGTGATTTGTTTGTGATCTGAGCCTAAGAGCGATTGTTCGTTGTGTCAGTTATGCACCTACAAATAGGCCAGCACATCCATCTGTTTCTTCTTCTTTGCGTTCGCTCTTTACGACCAATTTTAATCACTCTTTGTGATGTTTGATCTTAGCCAAAAAACGTGTATACGTTGCACATTGGTTTGGTTTGGCATAGAATTCTACACGTTTAGGACATGTGCATCCGATTTCAGCCAAACTCCTTAGTCGCCTCTAACGACATGCGTGGCAGGTAACAGTGATTCTATTCTTTACACCCCAAATTCGGGCCCCGGTAATCACTCAGACGGCCAGCAGATCCAATTTCTGCAACGCTTTTTCTTTACTAGGTAGCTTCCTAGACCCCTACCTCAGTCGTCTCTTACGACATGCCTTGTAGGTCACAGTGTTACTATTCTTTGCTCTTCTTCTCGGACCCGGCAACACACGGGCGTATACGCCGTAAATATTCAATATTGACTGTTTCACACATATGACTCTACATAAACAATAAACATAAATTATTTATACTCTTATGACTACCTACTAACTAGTATTCACTCACACAATTCTCCTTTGAAGGAAGTTAACATTTTCCTCCATTCGTTCTTTAGCTTCCCGCAACCTGTCTTTAAATTCTCCTCTCGCTGCATCTCGCAAGATGGAGAAGTTTTCAGCATGGCGTCTGTGGTCTTCCTTAATTTACAAATCAAATCTGAAGTATTTAATACTTTCCTTTAAACTTGCAGAAGTAAGAAAATTATAAATACCAAAAAAATGAATATACTACAATAAAACTATGATAATTAGCAAAACATGTGAAAAGTAGAAATTGTATCAAAATTAGTGTAGAGCAAACTAAAACAAGTAAAATGTTTATTACATCTTGAGCATCAAACAACAGATAATGGAAGATGTCAAACAGAGAAGAATATCTGTGTGTGTGTGTGCACATGTGGGGGCACCTGTGCTTGTGTGGGGGTCTCTATGGTGTAGTAGTTAAGTGTTTGTCTCTCATGCCATGGTATGCGGTTCTTTCCCTCGAGGAGCCATCAGGATATTTTTCAAGATATCCCTGATCTTAGTCTAGGTGAGATTGAGTTCCTAGTCCTATCGGAGACAGACAATAAAATATATGTTCCATGCACATAAAAGAACCCTTGGCAGTTCAAACTCGAGAAGAGTAAGCTGGAAAGCCACTGCCCAGGCAAAATTCACTCGAAAGATTAAATAATAATTATTCCTACAAAATATTTTCACCATCTTCTAAATTGCACCAGAGACCTTTGCCGGTGCTACAGAGTTTGTGTACTGTCACTGAGATCTACCTGTGCAAGAAAGATATCAGAGCACACATGATTACTCACCAAAGTACAATGATGATGGTCCTATCAATGAATTTTTGGAGCACACATGGTTACTCAAAGTAGTGAAATGAAGACTATATATGAACCTGTTAAATGTGGATTTACAGAACAACTGTGTGCATTTCAAGAAAACAAACCTTAACAAACAGATCAGTGTGACTTAAATGCAAAATATTTGTGTAGTTACTGTTCACTAGAAATTCAATTAACCTGGAGATGTGCTTTTTAGTCAGTAACAATTTAATCAGTAACAATCAATCAAACAATCAATCATATAATCAATCATACAAGACTAAATGAAGTATAACTTTCAACTGTTACTTCATTCCGTTATTTTTGAGTAGTTTTTTTCATTAGAGGGTAGTAAAAGTAAGTGGAGTACGAGAGGGTTGTTTGTAGTGAGTAGTGTTTTGAAACAGTTTTCTCTGTGAGCACTTACATATTTCTTGCTGGCTAATGGCTGGTGTCACCAGTTCAATTCTGTTTTTTGAACTAGCTATTGTTTCCTTCTCATATCCTTCTGTTTAATTTTCAAATACCATTTTCTTTACTTGACAGACATTTACTACTGCTGTCGAGCTCTATTTTTTTTTTCTATCCACCATCATAAAATTAGAAGCAGTCAATAAATAGAGCATGCAAACAACAGGAATACCTTAGCAGGTAGGATTGGTCGGACTGACACATTGTCTAGAGTCATGATGTTGCCAGCTCTCAAGATCTCTGACTGGTAAGTTTGTGTTCTCTCAACAGGGTTTCCCTATACAAGCATTACAAATAAATGAATCTGATGTTAATAAACTCGATTTCCAAATAGCATGCAGTTTTTAATCTAATCTCTGTAAAAAAAAAGCCAGGGCTCTAAGAGACAGTTGTAGAATAACCATGATAAATTGATTACCAAAAGCGCCTGTGTGGTGTTGGCAAGGGAAGCAAAGAACAGTACCACTGTGACCTACAATGCATGCCGTAAATGGCGACTGATGCTGGCATTAGGGATGCTTTCCTAGTAAATAAAAAGCTGTGCAGAAATCGGATGTGCTGGCCTACTTGTAGGCGCATAACTGGCACAATGTACAATCGCTCTAAGGCTCAGATCACATACAAATCAGACAGAGTGGTTGACAAGTGGTCGATATGGGGAGGTTCAAAAAAGAAGATTCCCATAAGAGTGGTTTTTTTCAAAATGTTGTTTTTTACTGTCTCAAAATAAAGTATAAAAAAGGGTGATTCTTGTGTTTTTCTTAATACTAAAATACACACAGTTAATAAATAGATATATACGATATTATAAAACTATCTAGTCTAAATAATACAATGAGTTTGTTTCTGGGGCCATGCACAAAAATATATGCAAATGTAGATTCTCACAGCAGACATGGATGTCTGAATATGTCATATAAACTTCAGTTCCAAAATATTTAACTGCAATTTTTAACGGACAGTAATATTGCTATTTTGTGTGTGACCAACATATGCTGTGTCTGGTAACTATTTTTTCAGTTGTAACTTATTTGTATCTGGAGTACCTATAGGAATATAGCAGTATGTATTACCTAAAATATTGCAGTTGGCAGCCTTTGGAAAGTGGACATTTGTTTATGACCAATTTCTAATTGTTTTTGCATTATGCTTGTATTTTTTTATTTCAGGGACATCTATGCCTTACAATTGCCAATTTAGTCAAAATATTTATAAAGTTCATCCATTTCCCTTGAATTTGATATACAATAAGTTATAATATAATCAAAATTGAGTTACTGTTTCAGATCAATTAACATAGGTGTCCACAATTTTTTAGAGAAAAAATTCCATTTAGGGGCTAAAATAATTACATAGTGAATCAGTTAAACAGCTTTCCCAAACGCACTTTAAAACAATTCATGAAAAGTTTTAGATATAGTTTAAATGTACTTCTTCAAATATATAGCATGTATTACTTGTATTGTTTCCTGTGTTTATTTTGTGTTTACATTATTTCTCTCCAGTTTTGCTACTATCATTCTATGACATTCTATACTTCATATTACTTATCTCTGTAAATCTAATTATTTCTCTTTGCATGTACATACCTTTTGTAGTGAGACACATAAGTTGTAAAGAAATGTAAAATATTGTGTGAACTTAAGAACAAACACTCAAACTACATTCACAAAATAAAATTGTTCTTCTGAGATCAGTGTCCCATGTACAGAGGTCTAAACAGAAAGATAAGTTGCCACCATTAATCCAGTTGGTGATGATTTACAGTGGCAACCCTATTCCATGTAAGATATCTTGCTTTCTTTTCTCCAATCCTGTTTTGCCTCACAGCGTCAGGATATCTGAGCATAGTCATTATCTGTATGATATGTACATGTCCCATTTTCAGTTTTGAATACTGTTATGGCTAGCATGTTTAATCCTAAGTGGGTGGGCATTATGAAGTCCATGTTCTTAAATGCTCTAACACTGTCTACATGACATAGGAGGTTTATAGAGTAGCCTTCTCTTCGCTGTTTGAACCGGAGTGTGCTCCCAGGCAAGTCTTGATGGGGATTGGAATGTGCCTATGTGACTGTGCACTCAGCACTTGCTGCATCTATTGAGACTTGCTCCATCAGAGATTTCTATATGATTACCCTACTAATAATCTAGTCTAATCTCAGTAGACTTTGAGGATCTGGTTGTTTGGTGCCAGATGATCATCCTTCACGTCCTGTTTTCAGTACAAGGAGCACTTGATTCAATAACTGGACCACTCGTGAAGCCATGTTGACTTGATTGCAAGCATTTCTAATTTTCTAGATTAAATCTTTAGCAACCTTACTTCACATAAAATGATTAAAGACACCAAAACCAACTTTCAAGCAACATACACTAAGATTAAGTGTCTGCATATATCGCAGACAACTGATCAGCATAAGGACACCATCAAGACTTCTGATTTCATTGCTGGCAGCGCTCAAGATATGCAAGTGCAGACATGTACTCAGGGGCCCCAATTCTGTCTGAGACAAATTGAGAAAAGCCATAAATTAATTAATATAAATTAACTGAAAATTAATTACTTAGCCGCATCTCGTAATGTTTAACTCTTTCCCACTTTTCGCTGCACACTGCGCCACAGTGAAATTCCATTGAACGCCATTCACCGTACACTACGCCATTGTAGTTGCTTCCCTTATAAGAAGTATTTCTAGTTTTACTTCTACTATTTTACTTCACTACTCTTTAATCTTGCTATTCTAATAGGTTGTTCAGTTTTCTTAAAATTAGTACATAATAATATATATAAATATGTTTATTTATTGATGAGTAGTTAAAATTTATTTTTAAATCGCTTTTTGCTCCCTTAAATTAACAGTTAAAAATTGAGGAAATAACTGCGCTGGAAAGAGTTAAAATGAGGATTAGAACACATTGTAACAATTGGATAAAAATTATTAAGAGATGAGACAGAGGATGTCTAAAAAATTGTGGACATTCTAAGTAGATCATAAAGAGAAATCAACATTGGAGCTGATAGCACTGAGATCAAATGTTTGTGAAGATTCATGATCTCCTATGACAGCAATAAACGTACCTGATAATGATGACTCTTCTATAACCACATGAGAAAATTGAAAAACAGGATGTGTTTAATTAATTAATTTTGTTTGTCAGCTTGAAAAATATATAAATTTCATCTAATAAATAAATTTTACAAACTCCTAATCGGACCTTGATGTAGAAATAGATAGCTTTTCTATAGATAAAAACCGTAAATTGGATCAGAGTGTGTTAATGTTAATTTAGCACTAATTTTACGTGACAAAATGCATGGCGCAGTGTGCGGCAGCTGGGTTGTTTTAATAGACAATCTTGGTGCACCCTGCAAGTTAGTACAGACTATGTTTAATGTACAAACTAAATATTATATTTTAATAAAGATATTCTTCTTCTTTCTTCTTTGTGTTTATTCTTTACGACCAATTTTAATAATTCTTTGTGATATGTTTGATTTTTTGCCAAGAACGTGTATACGTTGCACATTGGTTTGGTAGGTCCCTAAACGCATAGACTTCTACACGTTTGGGACACATGCATCCGATTTCAGCTAAACCTCCTTAGTCGCCTCTTATGACATACGTGGCAGGCAACAGTGGTTCTATTCTTTACACCCACATTTGTGCCCGGTAACCACTCGGGTGTAAAGAGATTCAATCTATAAGAATTTTTGGAATGAGAATGTAATATATTAAGTAAGAAAAAAGAAAAAATGACGAATGATTTTCTAATAGCAACATAACAACAGAGATGAGGTGTCTTAGAAGTGCTGCAGGTGTGACAATAAGAGACAAAATTAGAAATGAAGAAATCAGAAGGAGACTGGATATGAAACCAGTCATGCAATTTAGAAAAGAACAATAGATTAAATGGTTTGGACACCTGACTAGAATGCCCTGGTATCGCCTACCACAGAGAGCCACACAGAAAAAGTATAATGAGTACAAAGCAAGAGGAATACCTTGCAAAAGATGGAGTGACGGCATCAAGAACAGCATTACAAACATGAATATCAGCTTACAAAGTGTCTTAAAACAAGCACACACAAGATCACTATGTTTCACCCCCAACACTTCTATAAAGAAGTAAATGGTGGAAGAGAAGAAGAAGAACAAGTTTAAGTGCAGAAAGAAATAATGTAAAATAAGTTTTTAACATACCAACTCATTGTGATTTACATAAATCTCTTCAAGTTTTGGAAATGATGTTACCCCTTTTAAGTTCTGCAGCTGTAAACAGAACAAATATAACAAAGTTAATCGTGTTCCTAGGCTTTACATTCTGTTGAAATAAACAAAGATTCAGAATGACTTATAAAATTGGTTGTTTGTTACTAAACTAACATCAAAGGACTTCAGGCAGATCCATAATTGCAGATCCATGGTTGTAAGATATCAAAATAAAACGATGAAAAATTTGGAAATACAATCCTCATGAGCTTAAAATATGGACAAATAATATGTTATTAATTGTTTTCAATTATTTAACTCTTTCCGACTTCAGTTATTTCCTCAGTTTTACAGAGATAATTCAATGGAGGAAAAAAGCAGTTTGAAAAACAAAATTATAACTACTTGTCAATAAAAAAACATATATATATATATATATATATCTTATTATATAATAATTTGAAGAAAACTGGACAACCTATTAGAATAACAAGGTTGAAAATAGTAGAAGTAAAATAGCAGAAGTAAAACTAGAAAGACTTCTTATAAGGGAAACAACTCCAATGGTGCAGTGTTCGGCGATTGGAGTTCAACACAGAGTTCTACTGTGGCGCAGTGTGCTGCGATTAGCGTGGAAAGAGTTCATCTTTTTGTTTTATGTTTTTTCCTCAGTCTATTCTCTTGTCAACTTCTTTCTAAGCATTATTCACAAGCAATGACTTTTTATTTGGCATGAGTCAGCTCTGGTGATTTCACTATGTATGACCAATGACATCCTATACATGCTGCAATACAGATGTGGTACTTTAAAGTGCGGTTTTTGTTTTTTTTAAACCTTAACGTCTGTACACATTTGTATCCTGTTAGATGATATGCATACACTGTGGTCAAAATTATGATGTGCCCGTCCTACATGCCATAGGGGCCTTATGAGGGTGCAACGTACTCACCACAATCAACACAGATCACAGAGTGGTTAACTTGCTTGATAAAAACGAATGCAAATAAACCTCTTCTCCTTCTTCTATGTGATCAGTTTCATATGCTGAGTCTAAGCTATGAGATTGGTTGCCTGTATCAAGCTGCATGTCAGTTGGAGTTTCTCAAGTGTTGCTCATAGCTTGCTATACAAGCTTCATTCGTGAAGCAATAACTTGAGATCGATGGCTCAACTTCATTAAGAAGGTGATAGTGTTCTTCTTCTTCTTCTTTGTTCATCTGTGGTTATGCTAGATCAGGAGATAGTCTCATTCCCCATAAGTAACAAAAATACTTTGATTTTAGAAATAGTGAGACAATATACAAAAACTATGATAGAATTAACTCTTTCCACGCTTTAGCCTGAACACTGCACCACAGCAAAAGTTTGTTGCACGCTATTAGACGCACACTGTGCCATAGAGTTGCTTCCCTTACAAGAAGTATTTCTAGTTTTACTTCTACTGTTTTACTTCTACTACTTTTCAACCTTGTTATTCTATGGGGTTGTCCAGTTTTCTTCAATTTAGTATATAATAATATTACTTACTTACTTAATCCTGTCATGCCTAGTGACACATGGGGCTTCAGAAAGGACTTTCCATGCTCTCCTGTCCTGTGCAACCTTCAGCGAGAGCCCCAGTCAGAGATGCGGTGTCCAGTTCCTCTTCCATCATGCGCCTCCATGTTGTCCGTGGTCTGCCTTTCTTTCTCTTTCCCTCTGGTGTCCAAGTGAGGGCTATCCTTGCAGGCATTTCTTGTCTCATTCTCATAACATGTCCGAGCCATTTCCATCTTCTCTTTTGAGTATGTCATTCATTGCCTCTTGTCTTGTGTCTTGGAGTAGTTGGTTATTGGATATTTTTACTGGCCAAAGATTCCCAAGATTCTGCGAAGACAAGAGTGGTGGAAAACTGCCAGCCTGCTAGTATCTCCTTTGGTCATCCTCCAACACTCCGATCCGTAGAGCAAAAACTGGCAAAACAATGCTTTTATAGAGTTTAAGCTTTGTGGTCCTATTGTAGATTTTGGACTTCCATACTGGTTTCATTCTGGCAAAAGCGGTTCTGGCCTTACTTAGACGTGATTTTATATCTTCCTCTGTGCCACCATTTAGTGTCAGTACGCTACCAAGATATGTAAACTGCTCAACCCTTTCCAGTGTTTCATTTTCTAACATTACTGGTTGTTGGATTTCACTGTTTGTCATAATTTTTGTTTTTCCTGTGTTTGTTTTGAGGCCTACTGTCTTTGCCGTGCTGTGAAGTATTGTACTTTTCTCTTGTATATGTTCATATTTGTGTGACACCAGGCCTATATCGTCTGCAAAGTCCAGGTCCTCAAGCATCTCGAAAGGGGTCCATCTTATTCCTCTTGGTGCTTGTTGTTTTATGGCATTTTTAGCACCCAGTCAATTGTAATACTAAACAAAAGAGAGGACATTACGCATCCCTGTCTTACACCAGATTTTACTGGGAATGTTTTGTTGGAATTCTTTAGGTTGCAGGAGAAATCTTTATAGAAGAGGGCTATGATGTTGACAAGCTTCTGCGATGCGTATTGTCTCAGTATCTTCCATAGGCTGTCTCTGTGGACGCTGTCGAATGCCTTTTCAAAATCTATGAAGTTGATATATATAGTCCTTTGCCACTCACTACATTGTTCTAAAATGTTACGCAGGGTAAATATATGTTCATTTGTTCCTCTTCCTTTCCTAAATCCTGCTTGCTCCATTCGTAGACACTTGTCTACTGCTTCTGGTATTCGCATTATGACAATTTTGCAGAATATCTTACTTGGGATTGAAAGCAACGTGATTCCTCTCCAGTTATTGCATGTATATATATGTATATATATATATATATACATGTATGTTTATATATTGACAAGTAGTTGGGATAGTTTTTGTTTTTTTTGTTTTACCTCCCTTGAATTAACTGCTTAAAAATTGAGAAAATAACCGCGTGGAAAGAGTCAATAGATGCAGAGTACAATAAGATGCAAATAGCATAAAATACAGAGATAGATGGAAGTAGTTGCTGTACCATATATTATACAGTTTCTGCTTGCTCCTGCCCCACGGAACACATCTCCGAATTCCTTGATAGCATCTTTAATCCCATAGTCACCACACTCCGTCATTTCTGAAGGATACAAACCACGCTTTGTCTGTCTTTTCTACCATTGAGTTGCTACCCGAGAGAACCTACCGTCTCTTCCTCCTTGATGTGTGCTCATTGTACACTTCTATACCTCATCCTGACGGCCTTATAGCTCTCAGTTCTTTCTCAATAGGAGAACTAATCCACTTGTGTCAACTTCTGCTCTCCTTCGTCTTGGGGAACTAGTTCTCACTCTTAACTCCTTTCAGTTTAATGACCAATTCTTTGAGCAGATCAGTGGGGTTGCCATGGGTACTAAAATGGGACCTAGTTATGCTTGTCTTTTCATGGGCTATCTTGAACACCTAGTATGGACTACATATGATGGCCCCCTTCCGTCTGTCTATCACAGATACATTGATGACTGTATTGGCATCACTGATATGCCTGAAGCCGATTTGTCACGCTTCATTAATTTCATTAATGTTTTCAACCCTTCTATTCGTTTTACTTCTCACATCTCCACTACTTGTGTCAACTTTCTTGACATTACTATCACCTTACGCCTATCCACTATCTATACATCAGTATATTACAAGCCTACTGATGCACATAGTTTTCTCCTCTATACTTCTTCCCATCCCCGGGCTTGTCGTGACTCTTTGCCATTCTCGCAGCTCTTACGCCTTGTCGCCTTTGTAGTGAGGACGATGATTTTCTTGAGAGAGCTCGAGATGATGCTTGATTTCTTTCGCAGGCGCCTATACCCGGAGAGGGTGCTTGTCTCGACTATGCATCGAGTTCAGAAAATCACTAGCCAGCAGGCCCTTACCAGTCAGCATAGGACTACTAACTCTGACAGAGTAAAACTTATCTTAACTTACCACCCCCATAGTTCCTGGTGAAAAATGTTTTATTCCGTCATCTGTCTCTCCTTAGATCAGATCCTGAGACCCGTTCTGTCTTCCAAAACTATCCTTTGGTGTCTTACAGACGGGACAGAAGTCTTAAGGATATGTTGGTACACAGTCGCCTTAAGTCCAATATCCTGACTCATTTTGGCACTGTCCGGTGTGGTCGTCGGCGTTGCAACACGTGTGCTTATGTGATACAGCGCTACTGTATCTTTTCCTTTAGGCACGTTTCTTATTGTGATGGGTTCACATGCGAGTCCGTAATCTTATCTATGCTATTATCTGTAAGCGGTGTAACAAGGCTTATATCGGCGAGACAGGCAAGAGGCTCAGTGACCGATTCGCCCAACACTTACGCGACATACGCCAATGCTCTGTGACCCTGTAGCCACCCATTTCAATGACACTGGCCATTTAGGTGCTCACGATGTCCAGGTCACAGCCATCCGATCATGTTCCTCGGATGATCGCAGTCGATTTGCTCTGGAGAATCGGTTGATTTCTTTGTATGGTACCTTGCGATCACGCGGGCTCAACGTATTACATTCTTATGCTTCTTAGTACTTTCTCTTCCCATGCTTTGTAATCTATATGGTTATATGCTGCATGTATTCATGTTATATTCCATTCTTATGCTTCTTAGTACTTTCTCTTCCCTGCTTTGTAATCTATATGGGTATATGTTGCATGTATTCAAGTTATATATTTACTAGATGTTTCATTGTTTCTTTTCCTTTCTATTTCTAGTTTTTATGTGTGTTTTTGTGTTACATTTATTTCGTTATTCGTTTTATTCCAGATTTTCCTTAGATACGTTTGTATTTGGTCGTCCATTTGTGTTTCATTTTAATTTGTCACTCCTGTTTGTTCGTTGCTTGATAAAGGCCTTGTTGGTCGAAACGTTGCTGTATTTTGTCATTGTTTTTGTAATTTGTAAAACTACAGTACTTTGTGATTACGTGTTTTGCCAATCAAATAGTTTACTGCAGTTCCATATATATATACCATATATTAAAAGAATCCCTTGATATTTCATTGAAATCATGATAAATGAATCAGATGAGGAGAATAAAAAAAACTGAAACAATGAAAGGTTAATATTGCTATAAATGTTGAGAAACTTACTTTATTATTACTAAGGTTCAGCACTCGAAGATTGATTTGACTGGGGATGTTTGAAATGTCTTCAATTATATTATTGCTCAGGTTGAGTTCTTCCAAAGAGTGATAGTTTGGAAGTCCCTCGACTTTCTTGATGTTGTTGTGGGAAACATTAAGTGAGTACAGATGATGAAGAACTTCAATTCCCTGTATACTGATAAATTAATTTGTTGATGTCAATGATGAAATATTAAAGCAGTATTTCTAAACAACATACACTGCACATGAAAATAAATACAGTAAAGGGAAAAAAGTTACAAATAGGGCTGCTGGACATTGCTGGATTTGTTGAGCCAAAGATTGGAGCCCCTATGGACATGTCCGTAGTGCTATGGTGATAGTCCTCATATAACTTATGGTTCATGGCACATGGCCAAATGGAACAGACAAATAGGACATGCAGATACAAGCTGTGGTATTTGGTAGTTGATGTGTTAAGATATAAACAAAGAACAGTCTGACAGAATAAACCACCATGTCATGGGAAAGGAAGTGTTGGGAGATTCATTAGATCTGACCTTCAATGTGAAGATGGCACCCAAGTGAATTAATAAACTTCTTTATCAAATCAAACTGCTCTCTTAAAAGTGTGATTCTACTTCTTATTTTATCTTCAACAGGAATTTTAAAGTATTAGTTCTATTAATACTTCTTAAGGTGAACTCAGTTTTTAATTTTTGTTTCCATTGCAACTCCTAATTATTTTTACAATCTTATCTTAATTGTTCATTTCATATATCTTAATAGCAGCTCATTTTAATGTTGGTATTTGTACGAACTTCAATGTTCAACTGTGACGTTGCTGATTTTTATCTGATAGTAAATTTGTTTATTAGGCCTACACATACTGTCTGAGTTGATTAAGAGATGCGTCCAATGCTCTTAAATTAGAAAATGGTAAAAGTCCATCATGCATAAGTGATGTCAGCTCATTCAGAGAGATGTCAAGCTTGATAATCTTTGATGGCACCTCTAGTACTGATGATAAACGAGGTCTATACACACTGCAAAAAATATAATATTGATAGAGTTTTTATCATTATTTAATTTAACAGATTAGCAGGTCAATAGTATATACATATATAAGCACAGATAACAAGGATAGATACCATATCTACTTAGTGATATCAAAATATAAATAGGCAACAAACCAACCCTAAAAAAAACTGTGCTTAATTTACTAATAGATAAGAAGAAATCCCAGAGGTCTTAAATTAACAACAATAACTTGACATCTAATCAAGTCTATAGCATAACTACCTTGCATGACTTTAATAATTATCATAAATCAAAGTTTGTATACGGCACATTTTTTCAAAACATGCTTGTAAAACAGCACATGGGTCTCAAGCTCCCATGACTCAGGTACTCAAATTCAGTGAATGGATGTTTGAAATTTAAAGATCTCAAACAACAGATTTCTATTAAGTTACGTTAAATCATAGTTACCTCTCACTGTCCCAGTCAAATGCATAATTCAAAGTTTGTAACTGACACATTTTCAAATCAAGCTCATAAAAAATTCCATGAGTATCAGGCCCCCATGACTCAGGTATTTGAGTCCAGTGAATGGATGTTACATGACTCTCAACAAATTCGGCACTTAGCAGCTCATTCATTATTCTTAAGTTCTTGTCCTGATAGAAAAATGCAACTAGACATTAATTATATATATATAATAATTAATTATAATACATATAATAAATAAATACATTAAAATATATATGCACATACATATATATATACATGAAATGAAAATCGTGGCATATCATTTACATTGCGTAGCCATCAACAACAGTAAACGAGTCTTTGATTTACTAGGTACCACTTATACGTTCAGTAGTTTGCCATTGCTTTCTGAACGGTCCGTTCTATTTTACCTTTTGTAAAATCCCACAGAAACGAATTTTCTTCTAAACTTGCCATCGTGGGATTTAAACCAGGTACGCTTGGGTTTGTGATCGAGTTCACTAAAGCTTAAGCTACAGATGCTCACTATATATACATACATACACAGATCAGTTAATATTTTTTTTAATTTTTCTTGAAGATCAGTAGTGTCTAGTTATTCACAGCCTGCAGTTTCTAAATGGTCTCTTTATTTTATTTATTGTAAAACGAAAATGATGTCTTTATTCGTTAAATAATAACACAAATTCTCTTTATTTTTGCTTACCTTAGATTTATCAAAATTAAAATAGGGAATATGAATGTTGACCATATTATATTGTAAAATCTTAGTGGTACCTATATCTAAGCTTTAACTCTGTTTTAATTCATCTAATGATCTGATGTCTTTGTAATTGTCACAACTATGTAAAATGTGAAAGTATTATTTTGTGTAAAATTTAGACTCAAAAATGTATAGCCTAATTATATTGAAAATGAAAATCCTAGCCTATTCTTTACAGGATGTAGCCATTAACCACAGTAAACGAGTTGTTGATTTTCTAGGCACCACTTATACGTTCAGTAGTTAGCCAATGCTTTCTGAATGGTAGGGTCTATTTTTACCATTCGTAAAAATCCGCGGACACGAATTTAATTGTATTACTAAAGTTTAGAACATGTAATACGAAAAATTATAGGAAATTTGAACTTTTATTAACTTTATACATATATTCAATTTTAAGTACACGGACATATTTATTACTAATTACTCTCACTCTCATTCTCTGCAATTCATTCGTTTACAATATACACAATCTTTTGATCTGTGATATCCTAAGCCTATGATACAATCTATTCGTAGCACGAATAGCTTAATGATCAGTGAACCGTAATACATTTGTGCACTTCTGAATGAAGTTATTATGCTGTAACTCGGAACTAAAGTATCGACACCAAAAACTTTGTGGAGAGCTGTTCAGGTGGAAACTAAGACAAACGAACTCAAATGTAATGGAGTAAAACGATATTGCAATTTAAAAAAGTGCTTATTTCTTAAGCTATTGTTGCAAATTACCGCTATAGAGGCAATGTGGCTTTTTATGACGGTTTCAATAAAGAGTGTGTTTTTTAAAGCGTGTGAATGAATGCTTGTGTAAACATGAGAAAGCCCAATGTTGTTTATTGTGTGACCTCGGTTACGGTTTGGTATTAGTGTCTCTAAAAACATAAGAGTTATCATCATCATCAAGGTGCGTATCCTTCATAGAGCGTTGCTCTTTTTGCAGCCATCTGAAATTAACTCTTGTCTCTAGCCAATTCACCCACTTCGCCGATGGTCATGCAACACACTGATACCAAAGAATATGGTAAAGAAATAGACAGTAACAAGTATTAAGGGCCTCCGAAAAACACAAATTTACCCAACACAGGATTCGAACCACAAATCGTATTTCTTACGGCCCCCACTGCCTAGCCATGTAGACGAGCGTTTTTAAGAACACAGCTAGCTCTCTAAAAGAGACCTTTACTAAGTCGTGTCTTTTAGAAACAGCGTCGATATAGAACACAGAATAATTAGGTCAAATTCGATGGAACAGTGTTTGCACAAACATATGTGATAATCTTTTTGTGTTTGTATACATGAGACGAAACAACAGCATACATACACACAAGAATAACATCATGTTACATCATGTAAGAATTCTACGTTACGTGGTCTTAATCCTATCCACAATTAACCAGACCTTATGAAAGATATAATTTAAACTGCTTGGAATGCTAACCGAAACAATCTTGAGAAATTGATGTCTAGGCACAAGAAAATGTGAAGACCTACAATGAGAATGGATAACGATTAGGTCGCAACGCTCTGGATTACCAAGGAAAAATCAGACCATCATAGTGGCAAACTTTGCAGAGATGAAAACGGTAAATGGAGATCATAGAATTAATCTAAACTGAGTATGCAGATAGAAAAAGATGCACACATATTCAAGACAATGTACTAGGTGCATTCTGAGGATCAACTCTATTCCTTATTAAAATTAAATCAATCTACTGTATGAAAAATAGAAAACTTGCTTCAGTTTTCTTTGAGACAAATATAATGTTCATATACATACTAAATTCTATTGCATTCTTTCTTTTTTCTGCGATCTCTATTTATGCGCTTGTTTATTGTAGACCACAAACTGAACAGTCAGCTTCAGGTCTATCAGGTTTCCCAAAGTTTAGTTTTTAGGTCGAATGGGTGTGGTTACATGTAGCTTCTCAGCTCACACAGCAGATGACAGTCTTGCAGAACACGCCCCGGTGTCTTCTCCGCATGCTGACACTGCAGAGAGCTGTTTGACTTATTTCTAGTCTTTGAAAGTGTATGCTGAGTCTGAAGTGTCATGTACGTAAGTGAAATACAATGACCTTTATATTGCATTCAATAAGTGTTTACTGTGTTTGATTTTTATAACAGTTTGTTTCTAGCTTGGAAGATTACTTTGTCTATATGCATGAGCTTTTTAGTAAATAAATAACAAGTATATATGAGTATAATTGGAAAATAGCACATCAAAGAGATACTGTATATACTACCAGAGCTTTCTATTATATCTTGGAAGCTGCAATGGACCGAAATGACATTCTTAAGGCAGTGAGAGAGTATTGTAGAACAGAGAAGTGTCAGGGCTATGAATCACAGTAGCTGACCAGTTTGAGAGAGAGGGTTGTCGATATTGGTACAGCCCGAAAATAACAACATACCAAATATGCAAAAAGATTGATTAATCAACATCGAACTAACGTGTTAGGCCACTGGATGCTGTTGGATTTGTTGAGGTGGAAATCTAAACACTTATGAACATGTCCAGAGTGAAATGAGATAATCCTCATATAATTGATAACTGAATATTGAAGTGTCATTTTGTTATTAAAATGTGACAACTTCGCTGTCAATCCATAGATGTAATCAGGTATATTTCCCTTTGTAATTCCAGATATTTAAAGTTCATTGTCCAAAATACACCTGACATGTTATTTATCGCCAAGGTTCATCAAGTTATAGTCAAATATCTTGCTGTGTCACTGTTTTACAGTTGTTAACATTAAAACTTAATTACAGTTAGTGCGCTATTTTTAATGTTACCTTTATTTTTAATAGTAAAGCTATCATCAGCTCAGAGACATGTCTGGTCAACCACTAGTGACAACTGTTATAAGAGAAAGAAGATGGAGATATGTTGGACACACCTTGAGGAGAAATGATCAACGAATATCAAAGCAGGCATTGAAGTGGGATGCAAAGGGTTCAAGAAAGAGAGGTCGACCTAAAGAGACCCTGAAACGAACTTTGCTGAGAGAGGCAAGAGGTATCGGTCTCAGTTCCATGGATGAGATTGAGCGAGGTGCCCAGGATAGAGCGGTATGGAGAAGTTACTTACAGTCCCTATGTAACGTATAACGGTACGAGAGGAACTATTATTATCATCAGGTGCCGTGTCGGCTGGTTTAGACGATCGTGGATCTCCACAAATCTCTGTCATTGGTGTTTGCTATCAACACAGATATTGATGCTCTACCGTGCCATGAAGTCAGGCTATCCAAAATGTTCTTTCTCTGTCTTCCCCTGACTCGTTTACCCTGGATTTTACTGGTTGTCACAATGTGTTCTAAGCTTTCCCTCCTCTTCACATGCCCGAAAAATGATGATTTCCTCTTTCTTATATTGATGATAAGCAAGTATAAATAGTAAATAGCTAAATAGTAAAGCGGTGAATCCACAACACTAACCAGACTGCAAGAACTCACAGTTAAGTGTGGTGTAGCTCGACAAGAACGATATGCTGGCAGACAAAGAAGAATTGTAAACCAACAAAGAACCGGTGTCGTTAGTCGCCACACCTGATGGACATACTGAGGGAGAGATCGGAGCACTTATGGACTAATTTGTTCGACGTGCAGTGATGGTGATCCGACGACTAAACTAAATAGTAAAGCTAGTTATCTTAAAAATGTATAACATCATCGTGTCTCCAGTTTTTCTGTGCGATCATTATAACAATAAAATTGTCATATTGAGCATTGGTGATCTCATACATTATATTAGTGAAAGTATAACATTATAACACTATCTAATAGCATATGTGGTTTTATAATACTAGCTCATTGGTTATTCGTTACTGAATCGGCGTCATAGAACTCCGGGCAGACCCTTATATAAGTTCTCAGCCTCTCCACCCCCACCCCCCTCCTATCAGATGTGGCAGGGTATGCATTCTGATGTTTCAGGAGGACCGCTGGTTACTCCCCATTCTGCCCCTCAGGTATCCAATTCTACTTCTACAATGTGTAATTCAAAACTCCTTAACTCACAGAATAGATCCAACTTCAGTTTTAGTGTCCTCATCCAATAGTTTGTCTTCAAGAGACCGACCGAAGATCACCCCCACCGTACCTATCCATCCTCAACTCCCCGATTATCAATGCTATTGATGCAAGTCTTTCGCTCTCTCATTGCCACGAACACCCGCATGCCCATGCCAGTAGATCCACCTAAGTCTCTGGAGATTGGAAACCTTAATAGACGACATCCAATCATAACACAGCTTTCCATTAACCCTTTCGCTGCTACATACTTTCTGACAACTGAGCTAAAAATAGCTACTCTTTGTTTCTAGGTCACAAACGTGAATGTACTCCTATAGCAGTGACAATAGCAATGTATAACGTGTTAACACGTCTTTAGCCCACCGAGAAGAGATAATAACAGACGTGTTAATGCGTCTTTAGAAGTGAATGGGGAAAACGTTTATATACGTCCTTAGCAGCTAAAGGGTTAAGAACATTCCGAAGCATTGAATGAGATTCAGACACAATAACGGCTCCAGTAAACGGAATCAAATGAGCCACTGGAGGGCAGCAGTAACGACCTCAACATTCATTCTCATACTGGAAGTAGTTGTCATGTATATGGCTCTTTGCTCTTCAACGACTCTAACATGTGCGCTAGCAAAATTACCACAGCCTGACATTTCACCACGATGCACAGTTCGATCGGTATAAATAACAACATCATCCTTACTTTCATTATCTACTATCAACAGCTTAATTGCGTGCTCATCCTTCATGTTACCGCAATCTCTACATTCTCTTTCAATATTAAGATAACATTGTAGAAGTTCACCATTCTACCATCCACTGGGATTGGGATTCATTCTTCCCTTTTCGGTACAGTCGTTGGGTATGCGTTCGTAAGAACACTCGTATTGCTGGGCTAGACAATTTGTGCCGTAAGAAATACGAATTTGTGGTTCGAATCCTGTGTGTGGTAATTTGTTTTTTCCGGATATGCTGACGACACTGTCTTGATAATGAAACAAAAACTAGAGCTCCAGAAACTAGTTCATATGTCGGTGACAGAAAGTAACCACAAAGGCACACCTCTGAATAGCCTTCCTTCCTTCCTTTTGTTCACTTGAAATATGTCTATATATTCAATGTTGTCTCTGTATGAACTTCACTGTCTTTTGTAGCTCACACAGAAGTTCGTGTAGTTTTCTGTCGAGTGTTGTTTCGTTAGGCCAGTTAGTCTGCTTCAGTGCCTCTGAATAGCAAGAAGATAGAAGTTATGATAATCTAAAAAAAAAAAAAAGATAGGTTCCGCAAAAATGCATCGTCAAAGGAAATGGGATAAAGCTAAGAGAATTTCATAGCTTTCAATACCTTGGAACCCTAATAACATCAGACGGTAGATGCAGAAATAATGAGTAGAATAGATCAGACACAAACAACATTCCATAAAATGAATGGCATTATATGCAACATGTGGTGGTCAAATGAAGAGAGTTCTTCAATGTTGCATAGAGTCAATACCGACATTGATGGGAGTCATGGGCAGTAAAAAAAAAACTAGATAAAATCTCTGGAATTTTTAGAGATGTGGTTTTACATGAGAATGCTAAGATTACGTTCACTAGAGAGAACAAATTTCGGCCTATCATTGTGACCTGAACGTGATCGGAGTTATTGGTTATTGGTTATTGGTTACTAAACTGACGTCATTGCACTCCGGGCAAACCCATAGGTGCTCAGTCTCCCCAACAGATATCGAAGAGTATGCATACTGATGGTTCCTGTGGCTCGCTGATTAAACACACCTCTCACTCTGCCTCTCAGGCATCCAGTTCGACTTGAACAAAGGGTAATTCCAAACTGCTTAAATCGCTTGATCGATTCAACATCGATTTTAGTGTCCTCATCCAACAGAGAGTCTCGAAGAGACCGAAGAATATCCCCTTATCCATCTTCAACTCCCCAACAATCGATGCTGTTGATGCAAGCCTGTCCGCTCTCTCATTACCGTAAACACCCGCATGCCCAGGACAGTATATCCACGTAAGCCGCTGGAGGTTAGAAACTTCTATAGACGACATCCACTCATACCGAAACCTGCCCTTCTGGATCTTGTGAAGCATCGACTGAGAGTCAGATACAACAACTGCCCCAGTAAATGAAGTCCCAGAAATCCAATGGAGGGCAGCAGTAACGGCCTCAACCTCCATCCTCATACTAGAAGTAGTTGTCCTGTATGCCCCACTTCGCTCTGCAACAACCCTACCATGCGCATTAGCCAAGAAACCCCAGCCGGATTTCTCACCACGTTGAACCGACCCATCGGTATATACAACAACATCATCATCCCTTGCATTATCTTCTATCAGCTGCTTAACTGCGAGATCAGCCTTCATGTTGCCCCAATCCCTACATTCTCTTCCAAGAGTAATGATAACGTTGAGATAGTTCATCATGCTTCCATCTGTTGGGATCCATTCTTCCCTTTTTGGTAGAGTCGCAACCGTAGTCACCTGGCCAATCGTTCTCTCAGCCTGGGCCATCCACGACATGCCACGCTTGATTCTCGTGCCCTTAACATCATTAGTGTTCCTGTGAAGTGGATGTCTCTTATCCGAAGTAACCCGCATATATGCCTTGGTTTGGGCGATTGCATGACGGGAGCGTAGTGACAGAAGGCCAAGCATATATCTCATCTTCACAATGGGGTATCTCTAGTGCAGCCCAGAACTATACGCATACCTTCATTCTGAACCCGTTCAAGTCGTTCACATTGTGATCTTGATATCCTGTGTAATCTTTGATGAACATACCATCGAGCGCAGAGACAGGCTTCGCTATCTTGGAATAACCTTTGATCGTAGTCTATCTTTCAAACACCATATTGAACAGACGATACAACGTGCAAGCGTGGTCTTGCGGCTCTCAAAGTTATGGTGGCGCACACCTTGAGCAGAGACTACTTGCCCTTTTGTTCGATCGACTGGTAATGTCAGTGGTAGATTACGGACTCGGAATTCTTACGATATCAAGATCGGAGTTAGGAAGCGATTTCGCATTGTGGACGTTTCGGACATCGACTAAGTTTTGCTTTAAACTCGTTTCATAATAGCCGTCCATCGACGTTTCATAATAGACGTGTACTGTTGCACCTCTCTGGTGTGTGCGGAGGTGACTGTAGAGTCCAATCCTAGAACAGAATCCCGACCACAGGTGGGGCATACATGATCATTGTTAAACATGTGCGTGTTGTGTGCTCTGTCTTTTCGCGCTGCTCGTTTTCTCTGTGACTCAACAATACGATGATTCTCAGCTATTCGGGTTCCTCTTTGTTGTTACAGCGCCACATTTGGCGATCTTGCGCAAGGGATTCCAGCACGTATTGTCTATATCGAAGCATTTCAGAGACACTTTAAGAGTGTCTTTAAAGCGTTTTTCCTGTCCAAGTTTCACTCGTTTCATATGCGCCTCAGGGCTGCGAAGTTTTCACTCTTGTTCTCCTGCGAAACACGTGGAAACTTTAGTCCCAGTGCAGAGGTTTTCATCAGCAAAACTGACATGAACAATCAGTTAGCTGCACGACATGCCTCTATTTGGACGAGTTGTTTGGCAATGTGGCACGACCAGAAAGTACCCCGCTTCGTTGATCCACAGACGTTAGTTATTATGGGCTGTGCAGTTGTCCAGAACCCGATCTCTAGTCATCGGTCAGGAACAAAAAGTGTAGATGCAATCACTTTAAGATGTTGCTAGTCTCGTCTGCAAAGTAATTTCATCTAATATGCAACTTTTTGTGCACTGTTACCTACTCTCATACATATCTTCCCCTTCGATATCTACTCGTTTAATTAACCATACTGCAGCGTGCAATCTGTTTCCAGGACTACCATGGGGATTTGGTTACGGTCTTGATCAGTGCCAGCTCACTGACCCTAGCGTTTCCTTGTCACTTTATTGTATTGCGCATATGACCTAGACTCAATCACATAGAAGCGAGTTAGCAAGGATAAAACCTTATGAAAAATGCTTGCAGGCCATATGTAACACGAAAGTATCAGATGGAATAGGATTTCGTAAAATGACGATTTGGTAGATACCTAGCACTCTCAAATTATTCACAATTTAGACCTGACGTACCAATTCACTTTATCAGTCCATTTACTATAATTTCACTGAGGCCGTCGATCTTATCTCGATTTACGTATCTTCAACTTGCATATCCCGACCCAACATCACGTTGTGCACATATTTAAAGCAAGTAATTATCTCCCATAGCTTGTGATTTGACACGTGCCAGTTGAGATTATCATGTGACATTACTAGGATAGAATATGATTATAAATAAAGCTCACCTTTCCAACTAATTTTCATCCTGCTTGAAAATGGCGTCACTTGTCGTTTTTGTTATTTGTTTCAGTAAGTATATTTCGTTGCATGTATCGTCTTCATTAATTGTGAGAAAATTATATCGTAGGCACATAAGCTTAATTATGTATTTTGATAAACTTTAGTGTGATTCACTTGACTTTAGTTAGTTGTATTATCGGTGTCGACACAGTTTTAAGACCTGCGAACCATGGGCCGCAAGAGAAAGAAGAATTGGAATACATCATGAACACCCATAAAACTAATTATAGAGCTTTGTTCTCGTTTATGAGAATACACTAGGAAATTGTATAGGACAAATTAGTTTTTTTTTGTTTTTTCGATCCAGAAGCACTTGAGCTTTCAGCTCTTCGGCGCGGTGCCATGGACATCGTAACCCTTCGGTATGGTGCAACGAATACCGTTAATCTGGGGAACCTGTGGCTTTTCTGCCAGCCCGCGGAATTGAACCCGCACTCACAGAGGTCTAGTTAACCGCAGTTCAACTCGCTACGAGCACGCTGGGCAGGCGGGCGACAGATGAGTTAAGGATGCTTACATGAAGCTGTCGCCACGCGTGTGCAAGTCATTGATTTTATTTCTCTACAACAGAAATAACTTGACCTTACCAAGGAGTTGAACAAGGAACGTTAGTTTACCTTAGGAACCACCACCCTTTCTAACTATTCGGTCATCAAAACTGATAAAATAGTACCAGGATGTGGACACTTATGAACTCTCCTAACAAGTAGAAGATAAAGAAAGTAGAAAGCATTGGAAATCCACTGCAGTCTACTAGTGTTTATGAAAGACACCATCAAAAGACACCATCTGTATAGTATGATAAAATGGTTATATGATAACCATGACCTCTAGTATACATTTGAAGACTTGACTAGCTTTACAGATGTTAATATTATCTAGTTTTTTTTTTAAATATTAACTTTAATGTACTCTGTACCGTCTCGGAACATACAGAATGGAAAGACAGTACTATCAAATTGAGTACTTTGTTATACAGAAGTAATATCAATACATAAAAAATTACGAATTCAATATTTATTTTTTTTAAAAGGGAAAAAAAATATTTGCAGTTAGCATAGTTGTTAAAGGTCTGAAATTAAGTCTAACCTCTTGACCCTGTAGACTGGATCACTGGAACAGATTGAGAATGACATATGTAATGTATAAAAAGTGATGTTAAAAGTAGAATTTAAGAAACAGTTGTAACAAAAATACCCAAAATGCAGACTCCAAAATGACATTTTTTTAAAAATGATCACAAACAAGAAACAACAAATTGAGAAGTCATTAAAGAAAACTAAAGATTGGTGAGAAAGACTTGTGTTACACATAATGAATTCACAAACCATCTCCATTGCTGCTGGTCTGCTTCCTTTCTACAAATGATATCCTATGTCTGTCGATATTCTTTCATTTTTCTTTCCCCATATTTCTACAGGTTGCCTTCAGTTTGCCCCTTCTCCTTACGTCTGATGTTCATCAAAGAGCTGTCTTTGCCAAAGTGACTATGAACAATGTACACATATGTCCAATCCAACTCCATCTTCTTCTTCTGATCAAGGTTACCAGTGATGTGCAATTAAATTGTTTTCTGCAGTGCCTCATTCATGATAATTCCACTACAGAAGATACTGGAGGGTAAAATTCAGAGAAAAGAAAAAAAGGGATATTCAAGAACACCACCTATTGTGTAGCCATAAAGAGACTTCAAGGTTGAGACTTATGCTAATAAGAACTGCCATGAATGAGAGAAAGTGGAGACACATGATAACTTTACTACCAGTCTTCAGACTTCTAACCTGATTAGGATAATAATACTATGTAAAACTGGATTGAATAATCAGTTGAAGAAATACAATAGTGCATATATCATTTTGCAATAGCTCCCTGCATTAATATCTGTCATCATTCATTTCAGTTGCTGTAGGTCAGTGTCTGGACCCACCAGTTTTCAACCAACCATACAGGTTGAGAGGTGTGATTCAGCTGCCATATGCAGAGATAGTGGAACCAATCCTTGCTTTCTTTGATCCTGCTAACAATCGCAGCAGGGTAGATTACTATGATGGTAAGTTACACAATTAGATGTATTAGTAAGTAAATAAATCCTTGTTATAGCAAATGGTATATTGGGTAATACAGTGTTTGGCCTGTATTTTTCATTCACCATCGACACATGATGGGGTTAAAATCCCGCCAGCCGTCTTGACTTCCCAGTGCTTTTCCTGGTACAAATTAAGGCTGGGTCAACCTGAGAGCCTCTGTGTTGGAAAAAAATTCCATGCCCACTGTGGAATTGAACCTGAATGACTAGCCCAAGAAGTGAGTTAGATGTAATAGGATTGCTTGATTTCATAGAACCTGAAACAAACAAATAGTTTAGTCCTAATAAAATCTTGTGATAAAAACATAAACCAAAGCAATAAATGCCACATAGATACAACAATACTTTTGGTTTGAAAAGGAACTACGTGTTTTGTTGAAAATTATGTTTATGGACAAGGATGAAGATGAGAAGGTCAGTGATAAAACTAATTTCAAGGATGGAGAGAAAATATATCATTGCAATGAAGATAAACAGACAGCAAGCCAGATTATGTTGCATTTCAGTCAATATTTGATTAAGAAACTGCATTTGGTCTGATAGTTTGATAGTATAGTACAACATATTTAAAGGGTTTTAAAGCTGAAGGATTGACTTCATTGCACCAGATTTTACACTGGCTGGCTCAGACCCTCTCCGAATAAATGGCACGCCACATTCTGAGAGCATTGCACAAAGTACAAGCTCCGTAGCTCCTGCAACAATTCTAGGGGATCTCTGAAAAAAAAGCACTCATGAACAGAACAGCATGGTCCGGATTTGAACCCACAACCTTTGATTCACTAGGCAAGGACTTAACCACAGAAACCGCATAGTACAACATATTTGGTGATTAAGTGGAACCTATGATTTATAAATTATGTGTAGCATGCATGAGAATGCCCAATGTGCCGTGACGTTGATCGCATAACATAACATAGCATATAAATTATGTTCCATGGGAAAAGAAAAAAAGAGAGTGAAAGCGATATGTTGATGGATAAAAGAAGTTACTCCACATGTTGTGAAAAAATGCTGAACTCTCCTTGGTTTATGCATGATACATAAATTTAACCGGTTATGTTCATTTACATACAAATTTTTACTATTTATTGGAAGTTGGAATTATCTTTACACCATCTTGAAGAAGAGTAGTGACTAAGTAATAAGTAAGTGAGAGCTACCAAAGGTAAATGGTCAATGCGCTTGCTTACTAAAAGGATGGTCTCAATTGGAGTCTGAGATAATGTAGGAATTTTTATACTGCAAATGGCACACATGTCGATTATTGTGTGCCATTAGTCAAAGAAAAATTAGGACACAACACACTTACCCTACAGTGGATACCAGGATACAGGGAAATTAAAGAGTAGACACCCTTGCAAAGGCAGGATCAAACAGTAAAAAATATGATAGGCATATAACACTACAGACTTATAGCACTAGAGGTTGCTAAACAGATAATAAGAAGTAACAAAAAGTAGGAGTGGCTGAATGAATGAACAGTGGGTACAACAGACAGATCCCTCTTTAAACACATGCCTCCAAATTCAAAAGATACAATAAATTGCCTTACAAGACCAGAACGCCCGCCTGTCCATAATGTTCGTAGCGCGTTGGACTGTGGGTGACTAGTCCTCTGTGTGTGCGGGTTCAATTCCGCGGACTGGCAGAAAAGCCATATGTTCCCCAGATTCACGGTGTCCATGGCACCGAACCAAAGAGCTGAAAGCTCAAGTGCTTCTGGATCTGAAAAAATGAAAAAACAAGACCAGAACAAGCCATTACATTCCACCCTAAGACTCAGCACATTCCTCTGTAATGAATGCTCACCTGCATCAACATCCAACCACAGATTTGCCTAGTCAAAACAATTCTGGCTTATTTTCAGCCACAGTGAGTGCAAGCATATTGTTCAATAGGACACAATATGTACAAATAGACTACTAGTAAAATTGTACATACAACCCCACTTTATAGTTCCACATCTCCTGAGTTGTACTGTAGCATGGTGTCAGATTTGATTGGTTATATGGGAGACTATCAGAGCTGACTCAAGCCAAGCAAGTAAGTTAGAAATAAGCACTTAGTAATTTTATTAAAATACTGGTTGCATATGCATAATATATATGCTGTGCATTTTACGATTTTAAAATTCAGGTATTCAGCGAACAGTTCAGTTTGGGTCAGTTCCTGGTCTACCCTATGGAGCAGAACTCAAGGTTATTCCCTTCAGCACACAGACTGTGTACAATCAACTCTCATGCTTTCAAGCAAATGGTACACAGGATAGCCCTGCTGGAATCACAACAGTCCTGCCAGATCTAACTGGATTTGTGGTATGTGTGCAATCATGTAATATTTCATCTGTAAATATCATTAAATATTTGTGAAGTATTTTAAAGTCAAATTTTACAACTGAATATATTATATTTGTGATTAGTAAATTCGGTTTTTATTTTTTAGAATTTATGTTAATTTACTGTCAAATGTAACCATAATGTTTCATTATTATATTTGGCTATAATATAAAAGAACTGCATACAAATCCCATTCCTGACTTCAGTTACAGAAATTTATATGCATAGACAACTAACGTACCACTTTCAAATATTTGGGTTGCATTTGGTTTGCTCCCTGTTCCCAGTGTAGGTGAGATCAAATTCCTAGTCCTATTGGAAACAGACAATAAAACGTAAGTCCTGTGTTAAATTTGAGCACATAAAAGAACCCTTGGCAGTTCAAAATCGAGAACAGGCCGGAGAGCCGATGCCCTGGCAAAATTCAGAAGAGAGATTTTTTAAAATTCGTACAAAAATATTTTTGCAATCTTCAAAGTTACATCGGGGATCTTCGTCTGTGCTACAGAGTTTGTGCACTGCCGTTGAGATCTTCCTGTGTAAGAAAGAGATGGAAGCACACATGGTTGCTCACCGAAGTGCAATATGTTGGTCCTATCTATCACTCAACCGATCAATCAATCAACATTATAATAACATTCATCACTTTTATAGTTTCATTTTATTCTGAAGAAATTTTCTTGCAAGGAAAAACATAAATAGAATACTTATCAATCTGTGATGTTATTTGAATAGAAAAACTATTCTGTAGTTAGATAACTATGACAACAAGGAATAGCATGTACAACATTAACAGTATAATTGTATCTTTAAAGAACAAGAAAATAATTGACAGTTATAATAAATTAGCAACAAACTGTTATGTTTTTAAGAAACAATATTATTCTTCTGATATTTGCAGCAAAATGAGATATCAATGGTAGATTACTGTAGAACTATATATGGTCTACCAAAGTTAACTCTTTCCACGCTTTAAGCCGCACACTGCGCCACGGCGGAAGTCCGTTGCACGCTTTACGCCGCACGCTGTGCCATAGAGTTGCTTCCCTTATAAGAAGTCTTTCCAGATTTACTTCTACTACTTTTTAACCTTGTTATTCTATTGGGTTGTCCAGTTTTCTTCAATTTAGTATATAATAATATATATATGTTTATTTATTGACGAGTAGTTGAGATCGTAATCAAATTTTTTTTTTTTACTTCCTTGAATTAATTGCTTAAAAATTGAGGAAATAAATGGGCGTGGAAAGAGTTAAAGATGCAAACATACAGTAAAGTACTGTTACAAAGTACAGCAACAGGTAATATCAACATATAAACCAAACTGTCATTTTGAGGTACAGGGTAGATTGATTTTGAAATTGTGTATGTTAATTTCTTCTCTGTTTCAGTATCTTGGGGAACAGGTACTTAATGGCAGAAGAACAAATGCCTTCCAGAGTGTCGTTGTTAATGGCAAGAAAGTAAGTTCCATTCTTTGTCATATGTATTGTATCTGTATGTTCTTATCTGATTAGCTACAGTACAGAATTGAAAAACAAGTTGTGGCTGAATTAAACTTTGATCCCATTTTCCCATTTGCAGGTGTATGTACAATTTCATCTGCAGTTTTCTTAATTATTAACAGATTTGTATGAGTAACACACCATTTTGTAGGTAAATGAATATTCTCTAACATAGGTCTACGATAATTGTTTGTTAATTTTTAGTAGGAAAGTTGTAAATGTTAAATTATTATTTACAACAGAAAGCATTACAAATTTATAAAATGATGCCAGCTCACTTTCAAGTTTTGAATTTCCAAAACAGCTAATGCCTTTCACTTTGTGGTTATCATATAGTATAGCCAATAATAAGAAAATAATTCAAGAACAAAGAAATTGAATAACATTTACACTTCTTATCATCTGTGACCTTACCACTTGTTGCCATGTTAAACAATTCTGTATGTACAGTTTGGTAACTGGTTTGAAAACTAGATGAATATGACAAAATATGACTTAATAAACTTCCTGTCGGTAAATTAAGATCTCGTACCAAAATAAAAAGTGAAATGTAACTATATAACTTGTTTTTCTATGAAACAAGCCTCAATGCTCATAGCAGCTCTTGGCCTTGATATGCTTTGATGCTCTCAGTGTCTTCTAGTAAGAAAGTAGTTAAAGTATAGCATTATTTGGTTTATTTTTTTAAATAAGCCCAGTAACTTTTCAGTATGATCGGTTCCCTAATCCTTGTTGTTAAAAACTGGTACTCAGCTTTCTGAAAGCTATGCACAATATAAATACTACATACCATTGGATCCAAGGTCTAGGGTTCAAGTGTTGCTGGATCATTGAAGAAGATTGATCTATCTATTTGAAAGAATTTAAGAGTTTTGCTTCGTTTTACAATAACATTGAATATAACCGTGCTACTTAATAGTTCATTCAGTTTGTTAATTTGAGATATGTAGTATTTTTCTAAAAGTAATTTAAACAACATTCCATCAGCAAATTCCAACAGCAAATGAGAAATATTTTATTAGTCTTCATACTGCTTTTGTAATTCACACATAGTCCAGTTCTACACAGGGATAGATACTATGTACCCAAACACTGCAAATCAATGACAATGCATGCCTTTTTATTTCACAGACTAGCACATATACATTCTGGTCATCAATCCCTGAGAATAATCCAGTACGTTATGAAATGATGGGCTATGATTCACTTCTCGGCTCTCATTTTGATAAATATTATGTGGATTACTTAGCCTTTGAGTCACCAGCTCAATTCAATAATGATGACTTTGCAGTTCCAACAAGTAAGTAGCAATATATTTGCCAGATACTTTTATCGAAAACTTCTAGATATATCAAATACATGTACTATATGCTTTTGTTTAGATTACACTTCATAGTTACACGTTTTAAACCATTTGAAAAGTTTTAAAGAACATTCTATAAAATCATCACTTTCAGAAAAGTTCTGCAGAAAGATTGGACATCCCAACATTTGTTCAATTTTGGTTTACTTATTTCTGAATTTTGATGTATACATTTCTCAAGACCTTCACTTCATTTCTATAATTTCTAATGATATTATTTATGTGTGGGTATCTATAACTTAAGAGGTAGTGAGCTCGATCACAACCCAAGCATACCTAGTTCACTCTGTGGTGGGCTGTTTAGAAGCAAATTTGTTCCCATGGATTTTTATGAATGGTAAAAATAGCCACCACTGTTCAGAAAATAATGACAAATTACTGAACATATAAGTGGTGCCTAGCAAATTGACAACTCATTTACTGTGGTTGATGGCAAAGCTCTGTAAAGGATATGTCACGATTTTCATTTTTCATTATAACTGTATTTATAAGTTTGCTCTGAATGCTTCAATGTCTGCTCTTTGAAACTACATCATATGTTTTTACAATTTAGAAAATTCAGATTTTGTGGAGTTCATTTGTTTTGTTCCTCATAAAATATATCTGGAACTGTCATCTGTTACTAATTTATATTCTTTGCTGTCTACTGAAGTTCTGATATCATGCTTCTAATTATTCACCTTTACCTTTTATTATGAATCGCAATTCCCTCTTATTTATTACCTTGCAGCTCGATGCAATAGTGGAGTTGTGTATGTTTAATTTAACTCGGCTTTGTTTTTAAAATTTATATATATATGTTTCGTGTCATCCAAGCTTGTCATGCGGTGACTAACTCTATTTTAGTTAACACAGGGAAGTTAGTGAGATAGGAGATAATCACTTTTCTTGTAGTATTGTACTCGACTTTTTTAGATAACACAGAGAAGTTGAACATTTGCTGCTCACACTGTCCAAGTTATTTTTGAACCTATATCTGACTCATCCTTCACACCAATAGACTATCTTAACATACTTCTAATAAATGAATAAATAGAGTGATTGTCATCACTAGTCATGAATGACCAACGAGTAATTGATAATTAACACAAAAGTTCTGATAGACTTGCCCATATGGCCTCTGTAGAAAGTGGGAGAGCAATGGACCAGGCTGATATTCTTAATTCCCTAAAGGATAGAGGGCTTGTAAACAATTCAAGAAATGGGGGTGAATCTGCAATTCTAACAAGATTGCATGAATATAAAATCAAATGTGATGTAGCTAGAAAAGAGCGCTGTACTGGAAGCCAAAGAAGATTAATATACCAAAATAGAACAGGTGTTGTTAGTTGCCACTTGCTGAGAGACCTAATAAGGAGGAGATAGGAGCATGTATGTACTAATTGGTTCAGTGTGCAGTGATGATGACCTGACAACTAAATTAATAAATAAGTAGATGAATATAATACCATTTCAATTCAGATCTGACTTGCGGTCCCTTTCCTGATGGAAGTGGTAACTCACACACTGGGAAGATACTGATGAATCCCATCCGAGAATATGTTCACCACCACGATCATCATGTTCATGAAAGCTTTGAGATGTTCAAGAAGACACACAAGA
Source organism: Arion vulgaris (assembly GCA_020796225.1). Classification (NCBI taxonomy): domain Eukaryota; kingdom Metazoa; phylum Mollusca; class Gastropoda; order Stylommatophora; family Arionidae; genus Arion; species Arion vulgaris. The sequence continues at coordinate 13,784,853 of CM036763.1, read as the reverse complement.
GACAGTACACAATAAATGAACATGATTCTAGAAAGCATGTGTTTAGACAGAACCTCAGGTAAGACTTGTCTAGTTTGATAAACATCTCGTGTATTTATGCATACAAACAACTGAATACTTATGATTCATTTTATTAACTAAATAAAGGTTATCATTGGAACAAATTTTCTTACCTGATGAAATAAAGATTTCATATGTGCAGTTAGACTGTTGTAAAACTATATATCAAAAGTGAAAGATTAAACATTTAAGCCACGAACTCCAGGTTGTACTGTGATCCTGTTTCAGAGCAATTTTAAAATAAATTAGGAATATATATGTACATTATGGGGGGATTTGGTAGTGGGGGGAAGAAGAAGCTATTGTCTTTGTTTTCATATTAATGTAAAATTTGTATAACCATTTTGAAAGATTATAACCTAGAATAGTAGAAAAAAATGAGTAAATAAAAATGTCAAAGCGTTGCCATGGAAACAATACAAAATGGCCACCAAAAACAAACTTTCAAATTCCTACGGCTCTGAGTCTAATGAATGTAAAGGAATTCTGTTTTCACTCTAAGGTCCGAATTGTAATATCTAAAATATTACACATGATTTTTAGGATATATTAAATATTACATTTTTATAAATTTTGGGTAAAAATTCCTCAAAATTTGGTTTAAAAAAGCTGTTTTTCAGGGATGTGTTTACCCAAAAATTCATAACAAATGTAATATTTAATATATCCTAAAAATCATGTGTAATTTTTTCAAAATTGTAATACAAATTCTACATTAATATGAAAGCAACGAAAAAGTTTCCAGACCAGAATCCCCCCTTAAAGGGCTCCTACGCCCGTGTGCCCGCATTGGACTGCGGGTGACAAGCTCTCTGTGAGTGCAGGTTCAATTCCACGGGCTGGCAGAAAAGCCACAGGTTTCCCAGATTTGCGGTGTTCGTGGCACCGAACCGAAGGGTTACGATGTCCATGGCACCGAGCCGAAGAGCTGAAAGCTCAAGTGCTTCTAGATCTGAAAAAAGGGCTCCTACAATAAATATGTACAAGTGAACAACACTTTGACGTATACATTTATAACATAGAGACTTACCTACTCTATAGCACTCTCAGGATCTCTGGTTTCTTAAATCATTAACCTTATCAAAATCATTAAAAGCATCTATCACTTCTTACACAATAAGCAGTGCAGTATGTTTTTGTTTTGTCCCAGACGTTCTGGCTTGAAGATCCGTTCATTTCATGATGAAAATCTACATAATTTTCACACAAAAATCAGTCGTCTTACCTATTGATGTACGTAGACATATTGTACAGCATGTTAGGGAAATAAATTCAAGCTGGTATTATAATTGGCTTAAATTTACCAATATTTTTTAAGTATCAATACTTCTTCTTTGCGTTCGTTCTTTACGATCAATTTTAATCACTCTTTGTGATATGTTTGATCTTGCCAAGAACGTGTATACGTTGTACATTGGTTTGGTAGGCCCCTAAACTTCTACACGTTTAGAACATGTGCATCCGATTTCAGCCAAACTTCTTTTGTCGCCTCTTACGACATACGTGGCAGGTAACAGTGGTTCTATTCTTTACACCCCAAATTTTGCCCTGTAACCACTCGGGCGAGTAACAATACAAATAAACCTCAATTCCACGTTAATTTATTCCACATTATATGGGAAAATAAGAATACAGCTTACGAGTTTAAAGGGCTAAAATATTTATAAAACTAGTTTTATAAAATATACCACAGACTCACTGCAGGTAAAAAATGACATGTTACAGAATGAGGAGATGTAATCCATCGAGGTTTCCAAGAACCATAATATCAGGCACAGAATATCTATGTCAAGATGGTTGATGTAAGCAGAAATGATGACATATACTAAGAAATAATTGATGAAGAGCATTTAAATCCATTATAAAGAAATATTGAGGATTTTATTATTTAACCGACATATTCCTCTGGACAGACACATATGTGCTCAGTCTCCACTTTCAGATGTAGAAGAGTATACATGCTGATGGCTCTCGTTGCTCGCCAGTTAAATATACTTCTAATTTTCCTCTGCGATAACCATGTTTAAACTAGTGACTTATATTTTTAAAGACATGCTAGGTGTGACAAAATATTTTGTATGTATTTGATAGATACATTCACTCAAAGAATCGTGCTGGTCTTTCCTATACACTTGGTGTCAACCATCTTACTGACAAGACAGAGAAAGAGATGAAGAAGATGAGAGGATACCGTTACACACATGGTGACCGTGGTGGACAGAAGTTCTCCCTTGGAGCTCTGAGAGTGAAAGATGCCCCTGATCAGTGGGATTGGAGACTTATGGGTAAGGAGGATGATTAACCAGAGTTCACTGTTTACCTTATTTACTAAAAGTTGGAACACAGTAATGTACCAGTATCTATTTTTGAAAAATGACATTTTATGAATTAATTTGTGTAATTTCTGCTGCTTTCAATAATTATCACATATACTACGATGAAGAGTGGCAAAGTGTGCACATCTGTTCTGTTTAAGAAATGAATTAACATGTTTAATGGGAAAATAATTTGACTGATCCCAGCAATTTTGAAGTTAGTGTTTGTGAGACTAGAACATATCCATCTGTTCATCTTGTAGGAGCTGTGACTCCTGTGAAAGATCAGGCTATCTGTGGTTCTTGCTGGAGTTTTGGAACCACTGGTACCATTGAAGGAGCCTACTTCCTGAAGGTAAATACTTCCTGTAAACTTTATTCTACAATCGAATTCACCTTTTTTACCTGCATTCTTTGTTGTCATTTTGTCACTCTGTCTAGGATATCTATTACCAAGGTATATTTGTAACTGTCATGCTGAACAGATTCTATCACAAAGAATCATGGATTGCTGAAAGGACTAATGTAAGTTTGTTGAGAGAAGTCACATTTGAAAGAAATCCTTCTGACAAACATCCAAAGGAACTAGTTGTTGTTTTTTGGACATGTAATACAGAGACCCAGAATTAGAACACATTTTTGCAATGCAAAACGTTAATGGGAAGAGCGATAGAGAACTAAAAAAAAAAGAGATGCTGAGCAACTTGACACCATGACTTTGAAGAGATCAACAATTGAGTTGGTTGCAAAGCTGGGAAACGAAAGTTGTGGAGCTCCATGATTGCCAATGCAATCCGCACACAATAGCTGGCTGAAATCGAACACCCACCGAAGGATAAGCAACTGTGCTCAAATAGGTGCTGAAGGTTGGTGCACATACATCACGTTCTGATGTTTGGCTGTCTATATATCACAAAGAGAATGATTAAAACAGGCCTAGAACGATCGAAAGAAGAGAGATTGCCAATGCGAGCAGACATGGTACCTTTTTGATGATTTTTTTTAAACCCAACCATTTTATAATTTCAAGATATTTGTCTTGTATTTTGCTTTGGTCAGGACACATGCTTAACTGGTGATCTGCTGAACTGATCCATTATGGATTTGATCAACTTTATTTTATTATACTATGTGTAGTCTTATAAAATACTTGTTGAATGCATTTATTATCAACCTTGACTGATATATTTTTTTAATTATTTGCTACTGATTAGACTGGTAACCTGGTTCGTCTGTCCCAACAAGAACTTGTCGACTGCTCCTGGGGTTTTGGCAACAATGGCTGTGATGGTGGTGAAGATATCAGTTCTTATCAATACTTGATCAAGAATGGAGGTCTGACTAGTGAAGATCAATATGGACAGTATTTGGCTATTGTAAGTAATGAAGGTTTATTTTGTTATAAATTAGCCAAGATATATAACATTGTATTAAAATCTACCCAGTCATCCCTTTGGTTATTGGTTATTGGTTACTAAACTGACGTCATTGCACTCCGGGCAGACCCATAGGTGCACAGTCTCCCCAACAGATATCGAAGAGTATGCATACTGATGGTTCCTGTGGCTCGCTGATTAAACACACCTCTCACTCTGCCTCTCAGGCATCCAGTTCGACTTGAAAACGGGTAACTCCAAACTGCTTAAATCGCTTGATCAATTCAACATCGATTTTAGTGTCCTCATCCAACAGAGAGTCTCGAAGAGACCGAAGAATATCCCCTTATCCATCTTCAACTCCCCAACAATCAATGCTGTTGATGCAAGCCTGTCCGCTCTCTCATTACCGTAAACACCCGCATGCCCAGGACAGTATATCCACGTAAGCCGATAGAAGTCATCCCTTTATAAACATCAAGTTTTCTTCCATCTATGTAATTTCAGCACCAAAGATTAGGTAAGAGAAGAAGAGTATAAGGAGTTTTAAGAACCTCATGGGAAGCACTGTTGACAATGAATATGATCAATAAATAGACACTGAACAAGTATTAGGGCACTACCAGAAAAAACAAATTACCAAACACACGATTCGAACCACAAACCTGTATTTCTTACGACACCCATTGCCTAGCCCTACAGACAAACTTAAGGCACCCATTGCCTAACCCTACAGACGAACTTAAGGCACCCATTGCCTAGCCCTACAGACGAACTTAAGGCACCCATTGCCTAGCCCTACAGACGAACATTTTTAAGAAAATAAGCAGTTAGATCTAAACCAAAAGAACACGACTTAGTTAATCTCTTTTATTAGAGAGCTAGCTGGTCAATATAAGAAAGAAGCAGTCATCATTTTTCGGACATGTGATGAGGAGGGTAGGTTTGGAACACATTGTGACAACCGGTAAAATCCAGGGTAGATGAGACAGAGGAAGACAGAGAGAGAAAATTTTTGATGGCCTGACTTCATGGTACGGTAGAGCATCAACATCTGAGTTGATGGCAAACACCAACAACAGAGATTTGTGGAGATCCATGATTGCCTATGCCAGCCGGCACGGTACCTGATGATGATGATGTGTACACAGAAGGTTCTATAGAAAAGGTGGTCTCGGGTAGTGAAGTGTGAATCTATTTTGTGACACCAGATGAGGAATAATTCTCTTGTATTGTCATACCTTCCTTTTTTTCAACATTAATTTTCATGTTGTAATATTTACATGTGTTATTTAATTTGTTAATTTATTTGTTAACATATTCTTTGCTTAGAAGTTCTTCACTTATAATTTGGATGTTGCTTTACCAACTTTAGTCAAGTTTTGTGTTGAATATACTTCATAGTTTTATAACTTGTGATCAATTTAATTCTTTGACAGCATAAATAATTTTCTATCCTATTTAACTTCCTGTTTATGAACCAACCACCAATAACAGCATACAATAAAAAGAGATCAGGTACTAGAGCCAAGGAAAACCAAGAAAGACAATATCAAGACCACACTAAATAAACATGGATATAATAGAACAATGGCAACTCGTCTGGCCCTGGAATGCAAATTAAAGCTCCCAACCCTACGGCAAGAGTGAACAACCAATTCCATCATCCACCTGGGAGAGACATTAGACGATTGAGTGAAGAAAAATGTAAATTTATCTCATAAATTTTCTACTAACAGTTTAAAGGTAATCAGGTGACTTTATTATTGGAAAATATTTGCTCCCATAAATAATTATTAACTTGAAGTATTGCTGCTCTGACATTTCACAATGTAAAATTGTTACTATTCTTTCTTTTATTCTGTTGGCAGGATAGCTTCTGTAAGAGTAAACTTGTAAAACCTGTTGTACAGCTTGCAAACTACACCAGCATACCTCAGGGTAACCTCGCAGCCTTAAAAATTGCCCTTTTCTCCCAAGGACCTATCTCAGTTGCAATTGATGCATCCCATAAATCATTTGGTTTCTATGCTAACGGTGTTTACTATGAACCTGAATGCAGTAAGTACTTTATATAGTTTATTATTTTTATGTACATTTAGGATATAATGAACAACTGCATAAACATATTGCCTACTTGGATCTTGGAATATATAGAAAAATAACTAATATGAAATATTTTAAATGTGGCAATGACACAAAAATTAAATAAACCGTGTCACTCAGAAGGTCTTCATCCGAGTAACAAGATACACAAAGTTAAAATCTTGCTGACTCTTGTTGAATTGGAAAGAAAAGAACCCTTGTAAAATAATGAAGGTTATACATGTGACTAACAATCCTATCATCTAAAATTGCTACAGAAACTTGTTATAGAACCAACATCATAGAGCACCTGACAGACCAATATATTCTCAAACTTCCACAGTAGATTTCGAGGGTATACTCTTTGATCTGTTACAGAAGCTGGCAATGTTAGAGAATATGAAAGCTTTGGTGCAGGCTACCTGCAAGGACCTCTTCATTCATTATTATTATTATTTTTTTTTTTTTATGGGGCCCGTCCCAGATGTGCCATACCAGGTGGACCGCATACGGACGTGAAAACGTTTATAAAACTATCAAGCCCCATCAATCCTTCGATCGATGGCACTCCCAGTTTTGTACAAGGGTAGCCATGTGGTTTAATGAAGGCTCGACCATATAGATCAAATGGGCACTAGTTCCTGATAACAAAGCTGATATCTTTGTAAACCATATAATGGGCCACGTGACAGATATCAGCGATACAGATACTACACTGAAACAGTGAACCACTACCACGCCCGGTAATATTTTGTTGGGCAGAAGCACTTAACAAGATACTGTAACAGTTATATTTTGTACAAAGTCAGGTGTGTCATAACAATGCTGAAACCTTCAACCTGCAGTACTAGGGTACTTGCTTTAGTCTGACCCCACCTGCACAAACCTGTCCATATTGGATGAACCTTCTTTGGAGTAAAACTACTTCTGACATAACTCGGGGAGGAGGTGATAATACTTTTAGTTGTATAAGATCCCACAAGGAATGACCTCCCTCTAGTAGGTAGTTTCACCTCTCAATATTGCACATCCTGTTGAGCACCTGAGGGGTCTTCTGGGTTTGATAAAAAATTCTTTTGAGATACCAGTATAAAGTGAGAATAAAAGAAGACTGAAAACTCATTTCTGCAGAGATGGGATTGTAAAAAGAATAAGTTAAATCTTATATTTTCTTTAAAATAATGATCATTAGAGAAAAAATGTTAAATTTCCTTGGAAATCGAGATAACAAAAGTAGTGAAAACTCATATTTTTGGGGGGAATCAAGATTGTAAAAAGAAGAATCATTATAACATAGAGCACAAGAAAAATAATGTATGGAGTATGTATTTGAAGCTTTCATTGAAAATATACCATCACATACACAACCTTTAAATTGAGGAGGAATATATTGATTTGATTCTTATGCCCGCCTGCTCAGCGTGTTCGTAGCGTGTTGGACTGCGGGTGACTAGCCCTCTGTGAGTGCAGATTCAATTCCGCGGGCTGGTAGAAAAGCCACAGGTTCCCAGATTCACGGTGTTCGTGGCACTGAACCGAAGGGTTATGATGTCCATGGCACCGAGCTGAAAAGTTCAAGTGCTGCCAAAAAAAAATTTGATTCTTATTTTTCTGTTAAACTGTCAATGGTTGACAAATGTACTTGACCCTTACTAGTTTTAAGTGACCATTTTTTATTCCACAGAAAATGACCCAGATAGCCTAGATCATGCTGTTCTTGCTGTGGGTTATGGAAATATTGGTGGTCAGAACTACTGGTTGGTCAAAAACTCATGGTCCACATACTGGGGCAATGATGGTTATATTCTGATGTCACAGAAAAACAATAACTGTGGTGTTGCTACTTCTGCTTCATATGCAACTGTCCAATAAAACAACAATCAAATAGAGCTTTTAAAGTTGTAATGTTGCATTTGGAGATTTATAATAGATTTGCTAATGTAGTTTATTTCTTTCAGTACAAATTTGAAAAGTGTTGCTTGTCTCTTATAAATTTTTTTGTAAACACTTTGATCAAAAGTAGTTAATATTTTGAAAGTGCAAAAACCATTAAAAAGAACAGTCTTATTGTTAACTATCATTTTTATTTCGATTATAGGTATCAAAATATTTGATTGCAAAATCTTCTTCGTTTAATCTGTACGCTTATAGTGTGAAAGATATATGGTTTTACACATGTTTCAGCTTTGTTTGAGACACATGTAATGTTTCTACAAACCAGATGATGACTTCTATTGCATTTAGTCATGGTTTTACAGTCTTTAATTTTATGCAGAGTTTGTTTCTGAAGTATTTTTGAAAACACTTTGTAAAGACATGTATATCTGCATATACTTTCTTGTTTGAGTTGTAGAAATAAGGATAAGGAGTTCTAGTTGTGCAAATACCAAGTTTTTAAGTGTTATAGTTGTGAAAATAAAGCATCAAAAAGATAACTGTATCTACCAGAGCTTTCTATTATTGATATAACATTTTGTTATCAATGTGTGCCAACTTCGCTATCATTCCATAGTTGTAGTCAGATCTATTTTGTATATTTGTAAAATAAAAAAACAAGCATTAAAAGTTGATTGCACAAAGTACACATGACTTGTTATTTATAGTTAACTTTATCTGTTAGTTATAGAAAAAAAGGTTGCTGTGGATACAATATATCACAGGTATATGGGTAGGCTCATCAATCAAAATCGAACTGGTGTGGTCAGTGGCTGGATGCTGTTGGGGAGATTGTGAAGGAGTTTGTAGCATCTATGAACATGCCCGAGTGCTTCTTTCTTTTTTTTTTCGAATGCTCCATATCGAACACTTGATAACCACTCTGTGTGATCTGTATGCAAACTGAGCCTAAGAGTGATTGTATGTTGTGTCAGTTATGCGCCTACAAGTAGACCAGCACATCCAACTTCTGCAATGCTTTTTTATTTACTAGGGTAGCTTCCCTAGGTCCTACATCAGTCGCTTGCATTGTAGGTCGCAGTAGTACTATTCCTTGCTTCCTTTGTGGGCCCCGGCACCAGACAGGCGAATCTGGAGTGCAATGAAGATATTCGAAACTGAAAATATTTATGTGGTTTTAGTACAAAAATTTCTTTGTCACTGTGATACAGTTGTTAACTTAAAACTTAATCACATTTTATTTTAATCTCACCTTCATTATCAATAGTAATACTAGCGGCCTCAAAAGATTTATAATATCATTGTGTCTTCACTCTTTATGTGCAATCATTACAGCTATCAAATTGTCAGATTGACATTATCAGACAATCTTGTGAGGGTTAATAAGATGTTTATGCAACCAGTGGTGGACAGGAACCATCACGGAACATGTTCTCCACCATCTTCAGGAAAAAACATGGGCCTGTTGCCTGCCAGAGTGCATTTGTGTTTGTTGAAATTATCTGTTATCATATAAAAAGGATTTTAAAGCAGATGGATTGACTTCATTGCACCGGGTTTTACCCCATATAGCTCTGTCCCTCTCCGCAGAATGGCAAGCCACCTGCAGAGAGTATTACTTGGTTTTTGGTTACTAAACTGACGTCATTGCACTCCGGGCAGACCCATAGGTGCTCAGTCTCCCCTAACAGATATTGAAGAGTATGCATACTGATGGTTTGCTGATTAAACACACCTCTCACTCTGCCTCTCAGGCATCCGTTGACTTGTACAATGGGTAACTCCAAACTGCCTACAACGCTTGATCATTCAACATCGATTTTAGTGTCCTCATCCAACAGACAGTCGCGAAGAGACCAAGAATATCTCCTTTTTCCCATCTTCAACTCCACAACAATCAATGTTGTGATGCAAACCTGACCACTCTCTCATTACTGTAAACACCCGCATGCCCAGGACAGTATATCCACTAAGCCTCTGGAGGTTAAAACTTCTATAGACGACATCCACTCATACCGAAACCTGCCTTCTGGATCTTGTGAAGCATCGATTGAGAGTCAGATACAACAACGGTCCTAATAAATGAAGTCCCAGAGATCCAATGGAGGGCACCAGTAACGGCCTCAACCTCCATCCTCATACTAGAAGTAGTTATCCTGTATGCCCCACTTCACCCTGCAACAACCCTACCATGCGCATTAGCCAAGAAACCCCAGCTGAACTTCTCACCACGTTGAACCGATCCATCGGGATATACAACAACATCATCCCTTGCATAATCTTCTATCAGATGCTTAACTTTTAGATCAGCCTTCATGTTGCCCCAAACTCTACATTCTCTTCCAAGAGTAATGATAACGTTGAGATAGTTGGTCATGCTACCATCTGTTGGGATCCATTCTTCCCCTTTGGTAGGGTCGCAACCGTAGTCACCTGACCAATTGTTCTCTCAGCCTGGGCCATCCACGACATGCCACTCTTGATTCTCATGCCCTTAACATCATTAGTGTTCTTGTGCAGTGGATGTCTTTTATCTGCAGTAACCCGCATGTATGCCTTGGTTTCGGCGATTGCATGACAGGAGCGTACTGACAGAAGGCCAAGCATATATCTCATCTTCACAATGGGGCTATCTCTAGTGTAGCCCAGGCTAACGCATACCTTCATTTTGGAGTCGTTCACATTGTGATCTTGATATCGTAAGAATGCCGAGTCCGTAATCAACCATGGACATAACCAGTCGATCAAACAAAAGGACAAGTAGAGAGTATTGCACAAAGCATGAACTCCATAGCTTCAGCAACAATCCTAGGGATCTCTGGAAAAAATTGCACTTGTAAACAGAACAGTGCAGTTCGGATACGACCCACGACCTTGACTCACAAGACAAGGGCTTAACCATTTAACCACAGAGACCCCAAAATCTGTTGTCATATTCTAATTTAACAACAAATACTTGACAAGTGGCATAAAAAGCACTATAACCACAATATTTCTCCCAATAACCTAGTAGCAATGCTTTAACAACACATTAACAGAATCCAGTTAACATGCTTATACTATAACATGAAAATCAACACACAAAACTGAAGTAATGACATCATCTAGAGAGGAATGCACTAAAAATATCTCCATCGACAAACATTAGTTAAAACGAGTTGAAGACTACATATCTGGATATAGCTTTTTCAGCAAATGGAAGAATAACTAACAAAATCTAACACAGATGCAAAAGAAATAATAAATGAAATAATACAGATGCAAAAGAAAGTCAAATGAAATAATAGTCAATTAGTCCTTAGTATTTCAAGAAAATTTTAGAGTGTAAAATGCTGTAGAGTGTTCAAGATCAGTTTCAATGATTTTGGCATTTAAAAAAATGTAGTTACTGCCTGGAGTACCGCTTTTTAGGGTGGTGTAGGACTTGTGGGACGAGAGCCTGAGGAATTTCAAGGTCGCATAGCTAGTGTAGTAGCTCGTGGAAGCTGTTAAGGTTAGAGTTTTTCTGTTATGCCCATGACAGAAAAACTCCTTGCCTTACGTGATTGAACACAGGTTCCCGCATGGAGCCACGCCTAATCCATTTGGCCAGATGCTCATGTCATATAAAGCCACTATACATATGCCTGGTAGTTATGGACAAATAGTAACTATTTGTTACTTGAAAACCTATTAATACCTGGGCCTGAAAGTACTGAGTATAACCTTGGAAAAGTACTCATTACCTTATCCACCCATGTGGTGCCGGGGTCCGCAAGGGAAGCAAATAATAGTACCACTGTGACCTACAATGCATGTCGTAAGAGGCGATTGATGTAGGACCTAGGAAGCTACCCTAGTAAATAAAAAGCATTGCAGAAATTGGATGTGCTGTCCTACTTGTAGGCTCATAACTGGCATAAGGTACAATCACTCTTAGGCTCAGATCACATAAAATCACACAGAGTGGTTAACAAGTGGCGGACATGGAGCATTCGAAGAAGATTACCTTATCACTAATAGATCATCAGCTTGTATGGTCTCCACATTGAAGGTTGACCGCAATGGATTTCCAGCAAAATCATGTTCCTTGCTCTGAAGGTACACTCTGACAGGCTGATGCCTGTTCAGCTCTTGACCTTTAACTCCTAATTGTGCCTCTTGTTGTGCGAGGGAGAATGATTTGTGTCAATAGTTCTGATAATTCTAAATGTCCGTTACTCTTGTGGATAGCAGTTGTACACAGCAACTGATCTGTGTATTTCTAATACTCGCTATCTTTGTCTATATAGTCAGTTAACTGTTAATTTTATTGCATGTACTCCTCCAGCGTCAAATTGAAGGTTTCTTGCTGCCACCGTCGTCTTGATCATACACTGCCTCGTGCTCCAGGATTCATGCCTTCCATTACCATTATCTCCAAACGACTGTGACGTTAACTGGGGCCAAAATATTTCATCTTCCGAGACATGATGTTATTTATGAGGTAATGGGCTCCTAGATACGCAAATCTTGTAGGATGTCTTTGTTTTATTTCTTTTCTATCCAGGATGTTCTAAGAAGGATTCTGTAACACCTTGTTTCAAAAGATTCAATTTTGTTCTTTAATGTTTATGTTATCGTCCACAATTCACAGTCATACGTTGCTACAGGGAATATGCATGTTCTAAGAAGTCTTACTTTTGTTTCTTTGCTTGTGTCCTGCCATAGTTTAATCATACTGAATTCCCAAAAGTATGAGAGCGGAGCCGTATAAATATGTAGAGTATGAATAGCGGTGTCAAGAGTGGCTAACGTAGGTGCATATTCGCGCTGAAAGAGAGAAGATTGATGGTCTAATGGCTAGTGGTGCCAAGGGGAGAGGAGGGATGGGAAGCAGAACGAGGCAAAGAGAGGTGGGACGCTAGGAGAAAATGGGGGGGTGGGGAGTGGAAGGGGTGGGTAGAGCAGAGAAATAAAAAGTGGAATAAAATAAAGACACTAAACGTATAGAAGTCGTACATTGATCTCTTTCGGTGCCACCACACCTAGTTGGACGATCATGCGAGATTCCAGCGGTAGCCGGCTACGGCCATCAGAGGAGCAGTGCACCATACTGGTGATTGAGACATCTCGTCTACCCCGGTGGGTGGAACTATTGAAATGAACCGCCGCAGGGGTGGATGCGTTGTTAGAGATATTCCGGAGGTGCTGGGCGACGCGGTCTACAAGGCGGACGCCAGTCTCCCCTACGTAAGCCATTCCACAACGCTTACCACATGCTGTGTAGGTAGCAGCGTTACTATTCTTTGCTCCCTTTGCGAGCCTCGACAACACACGGGGGGCAGCTGACTATAAAAATGATGTACAGAAAACAGCGAAAAATTAACAAAAGTAGCAAAAGTCACAAATCTAAAAACCCGTGTGTTTCCGGGGCTCACAATCAGATCACAGAATAGTAACGCTGAGACCAACAAGGCAAATCGTTAGAGGCGACTAAGGTATGGTTCAGTTTAAGGCTGGTTACTACATACGGTAGAAAACTTTAGCTGCACAATCCAAACAATCATGAACTAGCAACAATTGGGTGATGATCTTTGTTTCAAATGGGATTTTAAAAAGCACAAAAGAGACGAGAGAAGGGATAGCAAGCTCAACATGAGAATAGCAGACAGCAATTATATCCATCAACATCTGCAAACCATTAAACAGACAAGTGGTTAGACCGTAGCTTTGCTTTCCCAAAGTTGTGAGTTCGAATCCGGTTTGTGTACTGTCGATGAGATCGTCCTGTGTAAGAAAGAGATCGGAGCACACATAGTTACTTATCGAAGTGCAATGATGATGTTCCTATCTTCCTGTGTAAGAAAGAGATTGGAGCACACATAGTTACTTATCGAAGTGCACTGATGATGTTCCTATCTTCCTGTGTAAGAAAGAGATCGGAGCAACATAGTTACTTATCGAAGTGTAAGAAAGAGATTGGAGCACACATAGTTACTTATCGAAGTGCACTGATGATGTTCCTATCTTCCTGTGTAAGAAAGAGATTGGAGCACACATAGTTACTTATCGAAGTGTAAGAAAGAGATCGGAGCACACATAGTTACTTATCGAAGTGTAAGAAAGAGATCGGAGCACACATAGTTACTTATCGAAGTGTAAGAAAGAGATTGGAGCACACATAGTTACTTATCGAAGTGCACTGATGATGTTCCTATCTTCCTGTGTAAGAAAGAGATTGGAGCACACATAGTTACTTATCGAAGTGTAAGAAAGAGATTGAGCAACATAGTTACTTATCGAAGTGTAAGAAAGAGATTGAGCACACATAGTTACTTATCGAAGTGTAAGAAAGAGATTGGAGCACACATAGTTACTTATCGAAGTGCAATGATGATGTTCCTATCTTCCTGTGTAAGAAAGAGATCGAGCACACATAGTTACTTATCGAAGTGTAAGAAAGAGATCGGAGCACACATAGTTACTTATCGAAGTGTAAGAAAGAGATCGGAGCACACATAGTTACTTATCGAAGTGCACTGATGATGTTCCTATCTTCCTGTGTAAGAAAGAGATCGGAGCACACATAGTTACTTATCGAAGTGTAAGAAAGAGATTGGAGCACACATAGTTACTTATCGAAGTGTAAGAAAGAGATCGGAGCACACATAGTTACTTATCGAAGTGTAAGAAAGAGATTGGAGCAAATAGTTACTTATCGAAGTGCAATGATGATGGTCCTATCAGTCAATCAACCTCTTATTTTGTATGTATATTTTCTTGCATGATCTGCTGGATGACCACTGTAGCCGTAACTATTGGACAGATGCCTGTGCTGGATACTCCATTTGCGATGGTATGATAGGACCACAAACAGCGAACTATGGAATAGAGCGCGCAACGGCAGGTGGAACACGAACTGAAGGCATAAGGTGGCAATGGATAAACACCGAGGAAACGCGGTTATTATTCTTTGGATGGAGACCCCATCTTCGAGGCTCGAGCGCAACGGCAGGTGGAACACGAACTGAAGGCATAAGGTGGCAATGGATAAACACCGAGGAAACGCGGTTATTATTCTTTGGATGGAGACCCCATCTTCAAGGCTCGACACCGTTGTGTCCACCTCGCGTTTCTTTTTGGTACCCCTTCGTCAATTTCTGCTTGTGCCCTCGTCCACCCCCTTTTCACTTCATCACTTGTGTTGACATTGTTCTACTGGGCAACACCTTACCTATTTCTATCTCATTGTGCACAGTTTATCACCATTCGGTAGGAACGTTTGCACTGGATTCAAGCCTCTGCTTTTTTCTGCACATTTGGGTGGTCCGCTCACCCCTACATCTGCCACACCTTTTCGTCTCTCCATCATTAGCACCGCGCATGTCTGCCCCACCGGTGGGCTCACCTGTGTGTCGTCCGTATGCGTGTTCGCTCTACTTTGGTGCCTGCTCACCGGTTTTATCAGGTTTCTCACCGTGCTCACATGTACTATGCCTCGAGACTGTCAGGACACGCAACTCAATTCGGGCCCCCACCTCAGGGCTCCGAGTTTCACCACATGTGAGCCCATGTCTCTTCTCTGGATGCACCCCTCATCCCTTCATGTTTATTTGTTAAGCTTTTCCCATCGGCCGGGAGAGACGTGTATTAATAGTCACTCTGGGATTCTGCTCGTCTGTGTTGGGAGCGAATCTCATCCACCGTAACTGCGTCTGCATCACTAATTATACCAGAGTAGCTCTCCCCCGATCCCTACCCACTTAGCCAGACAAGAACCGTTGTCTGTTTCCCGGGTCACCACGTGGAGGTGGGGTAGGATCTTGGTTAGTGAAGCTCACTAATCCTGGCGCGACGTTGTCCTATGCCCCCTCCCGAATCTGGAGGGAGGAATCCTAAGGCAGTTGATGGTTATGAGTGTATTCTATTCCATTTTCTGGCATCCCCTGTTCGAGATCAAACGTATGGACTTTGCCTTTCCTTTGGATAAAATAACAGGGTAGAGAGGGAGTTTGTGCAAAATTGTCAAGGCATATTCTCAATATCAGCTGCCCAGTCTAGGCATAAATGGAGAGGACACCACTTTCTTGCTCTCGTCTCGGACACAACTTTTTTTTTCAATTGACCAGCTGTAAAAACAAAACCATATACTAATTTACCATTACTGAAATTACTCTTTTTAAAAATCATCATGTTGTAACTTCTGAGCAATCTGAGATCATTAACAATTTAGACCGAACTTATCAATCTTTTCAGAAAGCAATGGCGAACTACTGAACGTATAAGTGGTGTCTAGAAAAATCAACGACTCGTTTACTGTGGTTGAATGCTACGTCCTGTAAAGGATATTCCACGATTTTAATTCTTTATCTTCTTCTTCTTTGCGTTCGTTCTTTACGACCAATTTTAATCACTCTTTGTGATATGTTTGATCTTTGCCAAGAACGTGTATACGTTGCACATTGGTTTGGTAGGCCCCTAAACGAATAGACTTCTACACGTTTAGGACATGTGCATCCGATTTCAGCCAAACCTCCTTAGTCGCCTCTTACGACATGCTTGGCAGGTAACAGTGGTTCTATTCTTTACACCCCAAATTTGGGCCCCGGTAACCACTCGGTTACCACTAAATCAATCCACTAAATCAACCCATATGCTATAATTTTGCCTAGGTGTTATACATTTACATATCGATTTACATATCTGCCGTTCTGACCCTACATCACGTTATGCATATTTAAAGAATCATTATCTCGCACAACTTGTGATTGTCACGTGCCATGCAAGAATATCATGTGACCGTACACAGAAGGAACAGCATTATAAATAAAGTCCACTTATCATGTGATTTCCATCCTGTTGAAAATGGCGTCAAGTGTCGTTTGTGCTGTGATTCTTTGTTTCAGTAAGATATTTTGTGACTTGAATTTCAGCGTTGATTGAGAAAACAGTATTATCTAGTAATATAAACTCAATACTATAATTTGTATTGCAACAAACGTTAATAGCGTATTAAGGTTAAGTGTTTATACAGTTTAAACACCCGCGAATTTGAATCAGATGAGAATCAATTCAATCATTCTCATTCTGATTCTCTGAATAATTGATTGAAACGATGAGAATCTCAGAATAGAATGCATATTGTGACTTGTCTCACATCATCGGGATGTGGGCATTTACTTACTAACTTTGCGAACAAGACAAATATATAAATTATTGAAACTCCACTGCAGCCTACTATTGCTATGTAAAAGATTAAAGTTGTCATTTAGTACGATCTGTAACTACTACTACTAGTAACCAGTGTAACAGTAACACTTACACGTAACACTACACTGTATCGCTAGTTTTATGGAGTAAATTATAACTAAATTTGCAGATAATGGCTAGCTTTAGACATCCATAAAGAGTCCAGGCCACCCAAAAACGCTGTAGCTAATCAGTTAACCCATAAGTCATAACTTTCATTATTTGTCATCCTTCTTTATTGCCAATCATATTTTAAGACGGCAAAGAATTACACCATTGATGATATATTCCTCCTCAAACCTCAAAAGGCAGAAATATTGTATTTTAAAGAAATCTTTTTTCAAAATCTAAGTATAAAATTTTGATAGGAATTATTAGTCATATACAAGTTTTGCCCAGGTCTAAAAGTAATGACCATGAACTATAGGAATTTCAAAATATTTTGTTAACACTTTCTAACTTCCCTAACCATTTTATTACTGTAGGACTATTGTGAAAAATGTATCGAAGTGCCTAGATGGAATTATGTTTGTAGTTCTAAATAATTTGCACTTGTAGCAAAACTAAAGTAATTCTTTCTAAATATGCTTTACAATATGACTTGTTATAATATAGCATATATATAATATAACATAATATATATCAAATTGCTGACAAATGGATGTAGTTTCTCAAAATATTTTCTGTATTAGCAAATATAATGCAATATTAACTATGCAAGAAACATATAGGCATGCATTAAAAATTAAAATGAAATTGGGAAAACAAAAATGGATGAAAGTGGAGACACATGATAACTTTACTACCAGTCTTCAGACTTCTAACCTGATTGTGATAATAATACTGCCTAAAACTGGTTTGAATAATCAGTTGAAGAAATGCAATAGTGCATATATCATTTTGCAATAGCTCCCTGCATTAATATCTGTCTTCATTCATTTCAGTTGCTGTAGGTCAGTGTCTGGACCCACCAGTTTTCAACCAACCATACAGGTTGAGAGGTGTGATTCAGCTGCCATATGCAGAGATAGTGGAACCAATCCTTGCTTTTTTTGATCCTGCTAACAACCGCAGTAGGGTAGATTACTATGACGGTATGTTGAATAGTTAAATGTATTATGATTGTTTGATTCGTTTTTGTTCTTTATACTGTGCCAGATATTTTGATCTTTATGATCATTGTAGTGTGTCTATCCTGGTAACTCATTTGAGTCTGGCAGAGTTCCAGAACTTTTTCTGAAATTCAAGAGGGCTGCTCAGGCTCAATGTGGAGTTCTGTACAGTACCACAAGTTATATCTTAACTTCTACCACATAAGCAATTTTGCTGTAACTATTGCAACCTTGAAGGTGAACATGAGAACAAAGGGTTAATTCCCTTCTTTCAGTTAGGCTAGATTCAAGCAAGTTTCACCCCTGCAGAGATCATGTTGATCTTTGGCTCTTTCAGATTAACTTCTTCCATGATACAAAAACTAAGGTGAAGCATGGTCTAAGTTAGTATGTTAACCCTGACAATCGTCTATGCAATCTTGGTACCAGTTATACGTTCAGTAGTTTGCCATTGCTTTCTGAAGAGGGTGGTCTATTTTTACCTTTCATAAAAATCCCACGGAAACGAATTTGCTTCCAAACTGCCTGCCGCAGAGTTTGAACTGGGTACCACTTAGGCTACAGGCGCTCACATACTATATATACACAGCATTAAAGCACTTGGGAGTCATAATTGGACTACTTGAGCCCTATGGGACTAGGATGCTTCCTTTGTTGCTCAGTAATACAACAGCCATGTTAATTTTCACAGTGCTCAATTCCTGTTACCAAATTCTCTATTGGTCATTCCTTCTTCTTCGATTGCTCCATATCGACCACTTGTTAAACCACCTACAAGTAGGCCAGCACATCCACTTTCTGCGACACTTTATTTACTAGGGTAGCTTCCTAGGCCCCTACCTCAGTCGCCTCTTACAACATGCCTTGTAGGTTGCAGTGTTACTATTCTTTGCTCCTTTGCAAGCCCCAGCAACACACATGTGATCTGGTCATTCCAAGTCTACTATAATCTTGACGAGTGTCCAAATGTTGATGTCAGAAGTTCATTACATCCAGAGAAAGTTAACTTATTGGTTCTCTATCTCCAGTTCTAGTTTTTATCATTCTAGTTTTTATTCCAACCACAGAGGGTACATGCATTTTGTCAACATATTGTACAATTGGCTACTATACAATTTTACATACAACCCACTTTATAGTTCCACATCTCCTGAGTTGTACTGTAGCATGTTGTCAAATTTGATTGGTTATATGGGAGACTATCAGAGCTGACTCAAGCAAGCAAGTAAGTTTGAAATAAGCACATAGTAATTTTATTAAAATACTGGTTGCAAATGCATAATATATGAACTGAGAATTTTGCAATTCAGGTATTCAGCGCACAGTTCAATTTGGGTCAGTTCCTGGTCTACCCTATGGAGCAGAACTCAAGGTTATTCCCTTCAGCACACAGACTGTTTACAATCAACTCTCATGCTTTCAAGTGAATGGTACACAGGATAGCCCTGCTGGAATCACAACAGTCCTGCCAGATCTAACTGGATTTGTGGTATGTGTGCAATCATGTAGTAACTTTTCATTTGTGAATATCATTAAATATTTTAGTAAAATTTTAAAAGTGACTATATCTTCTTCTTCGAACACTCCACATTGACCACTTGTCATCCACTCTGTATGAAATGCATGTGATCTGAGCCTAAGAGCGATTGCACGTTGTGCCAGTTATGCACCCACAAGTAGGCCGGCACATCCAATTTCTG
Source organism: Arion vulgaris (assembly GCA_020796225.1). Lineage (NCBI taxonomy): Eukaryota > Metazoa > Mollusca > Gastropoda > Stylommatophora > Arionidae > Arion > Arion vulgaris. Next base: position 13,765,099 of record CM036763.1, on the reverse strand, counting down.
TTTTGTTTTTTATTTACTATTGTAGCATCCCTAAGGCCTACATCAGTCGTCTCTTACAAAATGCATTGTAGGTTGCAGTGGTACTATTCTTTGCTTCCATTGCGGGCCCCGGCACCAGACAGACGAGTGACTATAATATATTTGTGATTAGTAAATTAGCTAGTTTGTAGAACCAATGTTAATTTGCGGTAAAATTTAAACATAATGTTTCACTATTATATAATATAACATTTCTTGTAGCCTTTTCAGACCTTAGAGTATGAAGTGCGTGTCACTTCACATTTCTAGGCCCTAGTGTTTCCTAGTCTGAGATAGAAGGACCAGTTCCTTACCTCACATCTAGAATGTGGAATCCACAACCCTCTTTAGTTCAAGTCGATGTGTCAATGCTTACGCATTAGGCTAATCCTTCACATTTCATTATTATACTTGGCTATAATATAAAAGTCTTGGATACAAATACCATTCCTGACTTCAGTTACAGAAGTTTATGTGCATAGACAACTAAAGTGAAACTCATATTTGCATAGTTTGATATACCAACATTATAATAACATTCATCATTTTTATATCTTCCTTTTATTCGGAAGTATTTTTTTTTTCCAAGGAAAGAAACATAAGTAGAATAATTATCAAATTTTGATGTTATTCAAATTAAAAACTATCCTGTAGTTAATTTAGCTATTTCTTCAGTGTAATTTGATCTCAGTATATGCAAGATTGACTTCCTAGTGCTATTGGAGATAGACGATAAAACATATGTCTTCAAGTTTAGCAAATAAAAGAACTCTTGACAGTTGAAAATTGATCAGGTTAGGCCAGAAAGCCGCTGAGCGTGCAAAAATCATAAATACAAAATAAAAGTTCCTATACAATTTTTTAACCATTCACAAAATAAAATCAGGAACCCTCAGAGATTGTTCAGTCGCTGATATGGGGATTGAGCGAGAGAGTCACTGATATCTTCTCGAGTAAGAAAGGGATTGAAGCACACATGGTTTTTTACTGAAGTGCAATAATGAAGGTTGAATCAATCAATCAAATTATTTGTTTACTAATCTTGATAATACTATGTTCTTAATGAAATTGTATATTTTAATTTCTTCTCTGTTTCAGTTTCTTGGGGAACAAGTACTAAATGGCAGAAGAGTAAATGCCTTCCAGAGTGTCGTTGTTAATGGCAAGAAAGTAAGTTTTTGTCATGTTATGTGAGTGTTGGCATGTGAGGTTTTATATAATGGTAATATTTTTGTGTTTTTAAATGTTATGTTATGCGATTGACGTCACGGCACATTGGGCATTCCCATGCATGCAGCCATCCCAAAGTGTTTTAAACATGTAGTTTTTTAAAATAAGAAAATTCAGTTCACAGCACAATCTGTCATATAGTTCACATCTTTGAAAATGGGTACCTAGCTTTCTGTGAGGAAAATTGTGAATTGCCCTTAGAGCTACTGTAGAAGTGATGTGATATTGACATAGAGATACTGTATAAGTGATGTGGTACTTTCATCAGAGCTACTGTAGAAGTGATGTGGTACTTTCATCAGAGCTACTGTAGAAGTGATGTGATGCTGTCGTCAGAGCTACTGTATAAGTGGTATGTCAGGTACATATTCAGAGCTACAGTATCTTATCAATATCTTCAAATTTCTAATGACAGGCACTCATCATAAAAACACAATAACAAGATGTGATGATCTTTTTGCTGTGAAAGCTAAGAGACTTACCTAGAGTATAGTAGAACTTGACATTACTGGCATTAAATGAGCGCAGTGAACGCTACATTGGCTGCTGTATCATTGAACAGCACAGTCCTCTAGCGCTAGAGCAGTCCAGTTTTGTGTCCTGTCTTGTGTGGCAGAAGGTCTACAGACAATCCAGCTCTTCAGTTCTATGTACATCATAAATACTGCATGTCATTGGGTCAAAGGCCACGGGTTTAAGTGTTGCTTGATGATTGAACAGCAGTCCTCTAATGCTTTTTCAGTCCAATTTTGTGTCCTGTCTTGTGTGGTAGAATACCCAGCTCTTCAGTGCTATGTACACAAAATTATATGCTACTGGGTCAAAAGACAAGGGTCTAAGTGTTGCTGGATCATTGTAAAAGATTTATTTGAAAGAATTTTGCCAGTGTATTGCCAGGGCAAAGATTAGGGTAACTCTGCGATCTACAAGACATGTCGTAAGAGGTGACTGAGGTAGGAGCCTAGGGAAGCTACCCTAGTAAATAAAATGCGTAGCAGAAATCGGATGTACTGGTCTACTTGTAGGGGCATAACTGGCACAACATACAATCACTCTGAGGCAAAGAGTGGTTAGCAAGTGGTTAATATGGAACATTCAAAGAAGAAGTAAGCATTTTGCTTTGTTACAATAACATTGAATATAACTGTGTTACTTATTAGTTCATTAAATTTGTTAATTTGAAACATGTAGTATTTTTCTAAAAAAGAATTAAACAACAAATTAAAAGTATATATTATATTAGTCTTCATACTGCATTTGTAATATACATGTAGTCCAGTTCTACACAGAGTTAGAGGTTTATGTACCCAAACATTGCAAATCAATGACAAGACATGGTTTATTTAATTCACAGACTAGCACATATACATTCTGGTCATCCATCCCTGAGAATAATCCAGTACGTTATGAAATGATGGGTTATGATTCACTTCTGGGCTCTCATTTTGATAAATATTATGTGGATTATTTAGCCTTTGAGTCACCAGCTCAGTTCAGTAATGATGACTTTGCAGTTCCAACAAGTAAGTAGCAACATATTTGCCAGATGTACCATGTTTTTGTTTAGATCACACTTCATAGTTACAAATGTTTTATACCATTTGAAAAGCTTTCAAGAACATTCTATAAAGTCATCACTTTCAGAAAAGTTCTGCAGAAAAGATTGGACATCCCTTTATTTGTTTATTTTTGGTTTACTGATTTCTGAATTTTCATCTATGTTGTTTGGTGTATATGTTTCTCAAGACCTTTATATACTTTTCTAGAATTTGTTACAGTATTATATAGTTATTCCTAAATTTGCCTTGAATGCATAATGTCTGCTCTTTGAAACTGTCATGGACGGTCAAAACAGGTAATTGATAATTAATAAGTAGATGAGTATAACACCATTTTCACTTCAGATCTGACTTGCGGAAACTTTCCCGGACCTGGTAACTCACACACTAGTAAGATATTGATGAATCCCATCCGAGAATATGTTCATCACCATGATCATCATGTTCATGAAAGCTTTGAGATGTTCAAGAAGACACACAAGAGACAGTACACAATTGATGAACATGATTCTAGAAAGCATGTGTTTAGACAGAATCTCAGGTGAGACTTGTCTAGTTTGATAAACATCTTGTGTATTTATGCATACAAACAACTGAATACTTATAATAATAATAATCCATTTTATAAGCTAAGTAAAGGAAATTATTTGAAAAATTATTTTGCTTAACTGTTAAGCTACTAAATTGAAAAATGGGTTGCGGCTGAATTAAAATTTAAATAACACCATTTTCCCAACAACTTAATGTCTATAGTCCATTTTATATACTAAGAGAAATGATCTGAATAATTTTTTTTACTAAATATATATTATATTCCTCTTGTACCGTTACATGTTACATAGGGCCTGCAAGTAATTTCTTCATACCGCTCTGTCCTATGCAATTCACACTAATCTTTTCTATGGAAATTAGTGATATTTCTTGCTTCTGTCTGTAAAGTTCATCTCAGTCAATTCCCTAGTCAGTGAGGAAGATATAGAATTACAGAAGAGTCAGTAATAGTGTTCCTGTATCAAGTGGCATTCTCAGTGTCATTCATTTGCACAATTACTCTAACCACTAGACTATGCTAATAATTTATAATGAAACTAGTCTTCTTTGCGTTTGTTCTTTACGGCCAATTTTAATCACTCTTTGTGATATGTTTGATCTTTGCCAAGAACGTGTATACGTTGCACATTGGTTGGTAGGCCCTTAAACGCATAGACTTCTACACGTTTAGGACATGTGGATCCGATTTCAGCCAAACCTCCTAAGTCACCTCTTACGACATGCATGACAGGCAACAGTGGTTCTATTCTTTACACCTCAAATTTGGGCCCGGTAACCACTCGGGCGATTAAACTAGTGACTTAACATTTCTAAAAGATTGATGCCAGGAGTGACAAAATATTTTGTATGCATTTGATAGATACATTCACTCAAAGAATCGTGCTGGTCTTTCATATACACTTGGTGTCAACCATCTTACTGACAAGACAGAGAAAGAGATGAAGAAGATGAGAGGATACCGTTACACACATGGTGACCGTGGTGGACAGAAGTTCTCCCTTGGAGCTCTGAGAGTGAAAGATGCCCCTGATCAGTGGGATTGGAGACTTATGGGTAAGGAGGATGATTAACCAGAGTTCACTGTTTACTTTATTTACTAAAAGTTGGAACACAGTAATGTACCAGTATCTATTTTTGAAAAATGACATTTTATGAATTTGTAATTTCTGCTGCTTTCAATAATTATCCCTTACACTGTGAAGAATAGTGGCAAAGTGTGTACATCTGTTCTTTTTAAGAAATGAATATTTAATGTGCAAATAATTCTTTATGCATTCAAAAAATTGTTACTGTAAGTTACAATTGAATTTAATTATGTATTGTTATATGTATAGTAAGGGAAAAAACAGAAATAAATTATACAATTGAGATGTACAAGTGTATAATTTGCCCAAATATAAAATCAGCTTTTTAGTTACTAAATTTGACCGATCCCAGCGCAGTTAATCTTTGTTATATAAGAACATGTCCATCTGTTCATCTTGTAGGGGCTGTGACTCCTGTGAAAGATCAGGCTATTTGTGGCTCTTGCTGGAGTTTTGGAACCACTGGTACCATTGAAGGAGCATACTTCCTGAAGGTAAATACTTCATGTAAACTATTTTACAATAGAATTCAACTTTATTACCTGCATTCTTCTGGGTTATCTTTAGCTAAGTGGTTAAGCCCTCATGTTCCGAAGGTTGTGGGTTCCAGACCCCAGCGTTCTAGTTACAGTATTTTTTCAGAGACACCTAGGATTGTTAGGGAGCTACAGTTTGTACTTTGTGCAATACTCTCGGCAGATGGTGTGCCATTTCTACGGAGAGGGACCAAGCCATATGGGGGTACAACATGGTGTAATGAAGTTAATCCTTCGACTTTACACCCTTAGTTGTCATTTTGTCTAGGATACCTGTTACCAAGGGAACATTTTCATCATCTTGCAGAACTGACTTTAGCACACAGGAACTGTGCTTCAAAAACTTTCTTTAGAAGGGCTAAAAGAACTAATGTAATTGTACAATCAGACCATTGCTTTAGTTACTGCCATGTTTTTCATAGTCACACTGCTTGTATTTTTCTTTCAACTGTTAAAAATCGAGTGCTAAATGGACTAATGTAGATGTGAGAAAGTCGGTGAAAATGGGAAACTTTTGTTGTTTAAATTCGTCATATGCTTGTATTTAAAACTCTCTCTCATGCCTTTTTTAACCCTGATCAAATCAAATTTGATTTGTTTTGCATGCAACTTTATAACTGGTATTTTATGTTCTACTTAATTTAACGTTTTTTAATATGTATGCAATTTCATAGAATACTGGTTGTATGGTTTCAATTTCAGTTTGAAATATCTTCATTGCACTCCGGACATGTCCATAGGTGCTCCGATCTCTGCAGTATCTCCAACAGCGTCCAGCGACTGGCCGTACCAGTTCTATTTTGATTGATGAGCCTACTCATATACCTGTTGTACCATTCTTTTCTTGCCACACCAATCTTCAATCCCAGTTCTCTTAATCTAGTAGTTGATGTGGATTGGTTTAGATGGTCTTCTCTGTGGCCACGTTCTATGAGGCCGTTCACGATGTTAGCTCTGTCCATTGGCTGGCCCTCTGATATAGCGGCAGAACCAGCCAGCCTGTCTGCTCTCTCATTGCCAATGACACCCATGTGCCCGGGAACAAAGACAAGTGTAATTCTGCAAATTGTTGACGCCTGCAGTTATTCAGTATGGATGTGTTCTCAACCTTTATTGATATTGTTTTAAATTGTTTATATAGAGTGGTAACCTGGTTCGATTGTCCCAACAAGAACTGGTCGACTGCTCCTGGGGTTATGGCAACAATGGCTGTGATGGCGGTGAAGATTTCCGTTCTTATCAATACCTGATTCAGAATGGAGGTCTGACTAGTGAAGATCAATATGGACAGTATTTGGCTATTGTAAGTATTCAATTGTTTGTTTTATGAACATTTGTTTCACCATATATAAAATATTATTAAAATCTACAGATGATCACTTTATAAACATTTCATTTTCGTTCATCAATGTTCTTTTAGCATCAAAGATGGTATATAAAGCTATCTCGTAAGGTGGCTACACACTCTGAAGTTCTTGCATGTTGCTTAATCCCATGATTTTGTCCTCTCTGGTGATTTGTTCTGCAAAACTTTTATTTTGATCTTCCTTTCTTTCTGCTGCCCTATGAAGTGGAAGTCTGTTGTTGTTGCTCACTGTAAACAAATGACCCAGTTATGTCCATTCTTTCCTTATGGTAGTTCAGACATATTGCTGTTTAGTATTTTCTCTTGAATTTAAGTTATTTTAAGTATTCATTCTCAGAAGCATTCAATTTATTCTCCAGTGTCTTTGTTGTTTCTCAGCTTTTGTATCTGTACATGAGCACACATATATTTGCTGATTGTGTTTGATTTTCAAATACTTGTAAGTTAGAACTAATATATTGGGTACCTTTAAATTACTTTAATACTGTACATTTAAAAAAAAAAAGATTAAGATTTGTTAACCACTTTGTGATGCTCTTATTAGTTCTACAAACTGTTTGGAAGTAGGTGACTTTATTATTATAACATATTTATGTAAATGCCTGTATTTTACTGGGACTTGCAAGGGGAGCAAAGAAGAGTGACACTGCGACCTACAAGGCATGTTGTAAGAGGTAACTGAGATAAGGGTCTAGGGAAGCTACCCTGGTAAATAAAGTGTCACAGAAATTGGATGTGCTGGCCTACTTGTTGGCACATAACTGGAACAACGTACATTCGCTCTTAGACTCAGATCACATACATATCACAAAGTGTGGTTTAACAAAGTGGTTGATATGGAGCTTTCGAAGAAGTTGTGTAAAAATCTTCTTGTTTTGTTGTTCTAACATTTGACAATGCAAAATTTTACTGCTACTTCTTTTATTCTGTTGGCAGGATAGCTTCTGTAAGAGTAAACTTGTGAAACCTGTTGTACAGCTTGCAAACTACACCCTCTTACCCCAGGGTGATCTTGGAGCTCTAAAAATTGCTCTTTTTGCCCAAGGACCAATCTCAGTTGGCATTGATGCATCCCATAAATCATTTGGTTTCTATGCTAATGGTGTTTACTATGAGCCTGATTGCAGTAAGTATTTTGCATAATGTATTATTTTGAATTACATTTAGAGAATAATAAATGCCTAAAGAAACATATATTGAGAGTTACAATAGTATAGTGGTTAGTGCACTTGCTACTTAGACTCTTGAATCCAGGATCAAATTCTCCTCGATAAGAAGTATACTTATTTTTTGTTAACCACCTTTAGTGGGCCTCTGGGACTTGGAGGTAAGGTACCTCTTACTCCAGAGGTACCTGGTTTGTTTCCCCTCATGGAGAGATCAAGATATTTTTCTAGAGATCTCTGATCAAATGTAGTTGAGTTCCCATCCATATCGGAGACAGACGATAAAGCGTATAGGTACTGTGTTGAAGTAGAGAATGTAAAAGAGCTCTTGACAGTTCAAAGTGGATAAGAGTAGACTGTAAAGCTGCTGCCTAGGTAAAACTCATTAAAAGATTGTATAAAATTCCTACAAAAAATTAGTTTGCGATCTTCAAAATTACATTGAGGACCCTGAGGGTGCTACAGAACTTGTGCAGTCGCTGAGATCTAGTGTAAGAAAGGGATCGAAGCACACATGATGGTCCACTCAGTCAAGTTGATTCATATTCACTTTAGCACTACTGACCTAACACCACATTCTTGAATGTATCTGAAGGTATGAGAATGTATGTTGATTAAATTACCACTTTCTATTCCACAGAAAACGACCCAGACAGCCTAGATCATGCTGTTCTTGCTGTGGGTTATGGAAATATTGGTGGTCAAAACTACTGGTTGGTCAAAAACTCATGGTCAACATACTGGGGCAATGATGGTTATATTCTGATGTCACAGACAAACAATAACTGTGGTGTGGCTACTGCTGCTTCATATGTGACAGTCAAATAAAACAATCAAATTGAGCTTTAAAGTTGAATTTTGAGAATCAGCATAATTTTGTTAATGCGGTTATTTTTTTGTGTGCACAAATTTCAGAAGTGTTGTTCGCTTATTACAATTGCTTTTATAAATATTGCAAATATAGTTAATGCTGAAAGAATGTAAAAACAATTTTTTTCAAAAATAAATAAAAGCTCCTATACTGTTAATTAACATTCTTATTTCAATTATAGGTATCAAAATATAGGATTGCACAATCTTCTTGTTTAATCTGTACTTCTGTACGCTTATAGTTTGAAAAATATATAATTTTACACATTTCAACTTTGTTTGAGCCACATATGTTCATACCTAATAATGACTTCTATTGCAGTCATTCAGTATCCTACAGTCTTTGATTTTATGCAGAGTTTGTTTCTGGAGTATTTTGAAGACACTTTGTGAAGACATCTATATCTGCATATACTTTCTTGTTATAGTTGTAGAAATAAGTATAAGAAGTTCTAGTTGTCCAAATATTATGCTTTGAAGTGTTATTGTGAAACTTTCTAACATTTTGTTATCGATATGTGCCAACTTCGCTGTCATTCCATCATTGTAGTCAGATCTATTTTCACTTTGTAAAAAAAAAACCCCAAGGATTAAAAGTTGACAAAGTACACATGAGACTTGTTATTTATAGTTAGCTTTATCTATTAGATATAGATAAAAGGTTTTATGTGGGTTTTAGTTAAATCTTGCTGTGTCACTTTGATAAAATTATTTTAATTACAGTTAGCGTGCATTTCTTTTACTGTCACCTTCATTATCAGTAGTACAGACAGTGACCTCAAAAAATCTGATAACAACATTTGTGTCCCCAATTTTTATGTGTGATTACAACAACATTGTTAGATTAACCATTAATTATTTACATTACCAGATAATCTGATACAATATATCAGTGGAAGTTTAACATTGACATTACAACACTAGATAATATATATCAGTAAATCTTGGTAGAATCTAAAATTGGAGAGCTAGCACACAGGAAAAATAATACAAATAATTTCAGTCTTCCGCCTCCTCAAAATGTTTTTTTATTCAATTTTTCATGTAAGCTAGCTCTCCAATTTTATATACTACTAATAATAAATAAATTTAAAAAAAGTTATCAAAATATAAAAATAAAATAAAAAATTTTCCATTTAAAAAAATTAAATCACTTAATATAACAAAATACATCTATAAAAGAAAAAATATTTTTTAAAAATCTGCAGGAACGCTTTTTTTGTTTATTGGTTGCTATGTGCAACTAAGGACTGGTCTTATTAGGACCGCTGTTCAACATTCAAACTTTCATTACTTCTAGAAATACCTTCAAATGTTTGTGTAAACTATTATAAACTGTTTTATTTATTTCTAGTGTGAGGCTATTTTTATCCTCTTTAAAAATGAACATTATTGTCGATGACTCGCATCCGTATGTCAGTATTGGTTCTATGTAGCACTGAATAACTCGTATTCTGACCTCAACCGACAAGGACCTGTTGCATATGATGCTTCTCATTTTCAGGAACGATGTTTTCGCTTGCCCTATTCTGCTCTTTATTTCTGATCTGCCATCTGATGTTACTGGGACTCCGAGGTATTTAAATTGCTGCACTTGTCTTAGCTCAGTCCCATTTACTGTGACAGTGCATTTTGGCAAAGTCTGCCTTTTTGATATGATCATAACTTCTGTCTTCTTAATATTCAAACTGAGTCATTTGTTGTTACTTTGTCACAACCGTATCAACTAATTTCTGGAGCTTCATTTCTTGCTATTAAGACAGTATCATCAGAGTATCTCAGGTTAATTATAGTATGTCCTTCTACAGCTATTCCAGCAATATCCTTTATAGACCTAAAAGTGTTTTCACAATACAGTGATAACAGATCTGGTGATAATATGCATCCTTGTCTAATTCCCTCTATCTTTTTATCTATTCTTATAGCTGCTGTTTTCTGCCAATATATGTTCTGAATGACTCTTAGATCTTTGGTGTCGATGTTTAAGCTCTCTAACATTTTTGAAAAAAAGTTCCTTGATGGTTTACTTTGTCCAACGCCTTGGTGTATTCTATAAAGCACAAGTATAGATCTGTTTTTACTTCTGTTGTATTGTAAAGACAATCTACATACAATATCCAGTTGCTTTTTTTTGGCGCTCATTCTTATTAACCAAGTTAGCCACTCTTTATGATTTTCCACAAGAATGTATGTTGTGCCTCCTGTTAATCCTCTACGACATGTAGGACAGACACATGTGAATGTCAGTCAAAGTGTATACATAATATCCAACAGGACACAAATTTGCACAGACAGGTAACTCTTTTCTGATCACTGCCCAGACCTCCCCATAAATTCTATTCATGTGGAAATCTGATTCATGCAGCCTTAGCATTGGTGTGTTTACGTCACAGCTTCAGCACCATTTGGAGCTCTGGTGCTTATCCTTCGGCGATGTGTCCGGTTTCAGCTAGCGTTTACTCTGTTCGTTCTCCGTTCTGTAGACATCTAGTGTTTTTTATGGTGTGGGATAGCTAGCCCCACCTCCTTAAGTCACCTCTTACGACATGCGTGGCAGGTAACAGTGGTTCTATTCTTTACACCCACATTTGGGCCCCGGTAACCACTCGGGCGAGACTGGTCACTCAAATTTTATAAACAGAAAATCCCCACTTTAAAGTACCACATCTTGAGTTATACTGTAGCATGGTATCAGATCTGGCTGGTCATAATGAAGCCATCAGAGCTGATGAAGTCCAAGGCATTTGATGAAATAACATTCTGTAGAACAACTGTCTGTGGCTTAGCAGCAGTGAACTTCATCACAACACAAGTACCTAGTTCAAACTCTGTGGCGGGCGGTTTGGTAGCAAATTTGTTCCCTTGGATTTTTATGAATGGTGAAAATATACACAGTTCAGATAGCAATGGCAAACTACTGAACATATAAGTGGTGCCTAGAAAATCGACTCTGCTTACTGTGGTTGATGGGGACGTTCTGTAAAGGATATGCCACAATTTAATTTCAGAACTGTATAACCTTAACAGAATTGAAGAAATACCAAAAGTAGCGTCATATCTACCACACTTTCTACCATATGTATTTGGTGTAGTAAGAAGAGAGATGAACTGTCACAATCGTCTACTGATACAAAAAGCTCTCTTCATCTTTCAACAGAGCACAGGTCTTCAACAAACCTCTTCCAGCAGTTTTCTGACAGAAAAGAAAGTTAGATCCCGGATCTTTTCGGCATCCCTGGCTATATATCATTTGCCTCCCTGTTGGGGACCTTCCCTGGTTTGGATGGTTGAGTTAGGTTTTTCAATTTACGAGTTGTACTTCCAATGTTTGTTGAAGTTTCTTTAGCTTATCTTTTCTATCGGGTAAGGTAGCTAGCCCCACACCGATACAAACTAACTAGATTGAAGTAAAAAAAAAAAAAAAATCAACTAACAAACAAATTCAACACATTATTTTGTTTATTCTCATAGAGGAACAAAAGCCTCTAAGAATCTAACAATGTAAATGAAAATTCATGACATTAAAACAAGCAATGCACATTGATAACAAAGTAATTGTTTTGCTCTGGTGAAAGTAACCAACTATTACAGGTAGCAGTTATTTTCATGAGTGCATTCATTTGCTATAGAATTAAAATTAAACAGAGTATATTTTCCTTGTCACAAAACATTGCACTTTTGGTCATAAAAATTAATACTTATATTTGTCAAAAATATTATACAGGGAGTACCTTGGTGGGGTTTTATTCATAGATTAGACAAGTTGTGGTGGGGTTTTATTCATAGATTAGAAAAGTTGTATGTATACTAAGATCATGCAAGAAATGCTGAATTTTCCAACTAGCATAATGCAAAAAATGTTTTTCGAACTTTTATATTAGTCGCTTCATCATCAGAAGCTTACTATGTGACATTTTGGGTGTGGGATGAGGGGTGGTGAAACTGAGAACCTATATGATATTTTTGGGGTAAGGTTGAGCATCTATCCATCACCTGCTGGAGGAGACTTAGTAACTATGTAACATTTTTGGAGGGAGATTGAGCACCTATGTGGTGACATCTGGTGGGCAGTATCCTGTACAACCAACCATTAATAACAGCATACAATAATCGGATACTAGAGCTAAGGGAAGACCAAGAAAAAGATGGATAGACAATATCAACACCACACTACATAAACACGTATACAACACAACAAGGGTGACTCATCTGGCCCTAGAACGCAAATTAAAGCTCCCATCCCTACGCTAACGGCAAGAGTGGACAGCCAACTACATCTTCCACCTGGGAATAGACAATAGTATTCTGTCATAATTCTCCCATCAAAATGGTGAGGCAGATCTCTCGAGATGGGATTGCATCCTGTAGGGAAGCAGCCTTTCATCTGCTTGTTTGATTAGACTGTGCTCAAAATGCAGGCCTACTCTGAATTTCCTTTCTCCAGGTACATCTGTCTTTGGTAACTGTTGCGCATGTGTTTATGTCAAGAGCATTCAATTCTTGCTTACAGGCACCCTTATATTGCATTTGTGGTTTTCCCATTGGTCTTCCCAGAGAACATTTCTCCATAAAGTAGATCCTTGGGAATTTTACAATTTTCGATGTGAGAGAGGTGGCCCAGCCACCGGAGACATCAGTGCTTGAGGACGGTGTAATTGGTCGAAATTTCTGCTCTCACAAGCACTCATTTGTTATATAGTTATTCTGCCTGTGTGGTGCCTGGGACCACAAGGGAAGCAAAGAATAGTACCACTGCGACCTACAAGGCATGTCATAAGAGGAAACTGATGTAGGACCTGGGAAGCTACCTATTTTTAAAAAAACATCACAACAATCGTATGTGCTGGCTTACTTGTAGGTGCATAATTGGCACAAAGTACAATCGCTCTTAGGTTCAGATCACATACAAATCACATAGAGTGGTTAACAAATGGTCAATATTCCATGATATGCCAAGAATACATCTAAAGCATCTCATTTGAATAATGTTGAGCTTTCTTTCCTGTCGAAAGTAAAGAATCCAGGATTCGGATCCATAAAGAAGTGGGTTCACCATGCAAGCCCTATAGACCTGGTTACTTTGTCAGTCTGTAAAATGTAGCTGCTGATAGCAAATGCTCCAACTCATTTCAGTCATGAGGGAAAGGTTTTCAGATAGTTGAGCCCAGGATCACAAACTCACAGACATCCTTCAGTTTGTGGTTTGAGATTCTGATTGATGGGAGTACACTAGCATCCTACAGCATCACCTGTCGTTTATTTAGGCTGAAGGTAGTCCCAAAGTCTGGGTTTATGATGCAGTCGCAAAGCAATCTATGAGTCTTAGATCTTCTGCTTTATAAGTAGTTAAATGCAGCACAGTCCCCCAAACAGAAGTTCTTTGATGCATTTCTTCTTAACTACATGACACACAGTATGAAATAAAGAATTTTCAGCACTTTGGTTAGGTCAAAATTTTGGATGCCCTGCCCTACACTTGTTCATTGGTACCATACACATGTAGGTGCCTAAGAATCGAGGTGCAATATATAGTCGTTCTTGGCTAAGAACAATTATACATCATAATAAAAAGTTAACTGCATATCCTTTACCTAATTTTGCGAATCAACCCCAGTTTTTAAACGCTATTTTTTATTTTTCTAGACATTATTACATTAAGTAGTTTGCCATTGCTTTCTGAACGGGGGTGCTATCGTCCTTTCGTAAAACTCCATGCGAAACAATTTGCGACCAAACTGTCCACAGCGTGATTCAAACTCAGAACATTGGGGTTAATAGACTGAGTCAATATCCCCTAAGCCACAGACGCCACCATACATCACAATAAGAATGATATAATTGGTCATAAAGAATGTTCGCAAACAAACGAACAACAGCACTGTGGTAAAGTAATGGTGACCTTAAAGCAAATACACTACTACTTTAGGGATGTCAAATGATCAACAATAGATATAACCTTAAACAGTTGGAAATGAAGTGTAGGATTGACTACAGCAAATCTAAGTTTATGAAGGGGAAACCTGTCGCCACAGATTGATAAGCTAGCTCTCTAACCACTTGATTACTTCCGATCTCTTAGAATTCTTGAGGTAGTTACTACATTTGAAAATTTGGAGGAGACTTCAGTAAAAAGAAGTACAAGTTGATGAATGAACAATATACTAGTTAAAAGATAAAGTAAAGAACCCATTTTCATACCTTGAGGTATATTAGGAATACAGTTGTAGATCTGAACTGTTTTCTTTGAGCTTTAGTTCACAGTATTCCTCTGGTAGTCAAATGAGGCTGGGTCAACATGATGAAAGCTGTATAGATGGGAAATAGAACCCCAATTCCAGTGGGATTTGATTCTGGGAATCACACCTACAAAGCATGTGCACTAACCACTATGCTATTGCAGCTCTCAAGAAATTCTCAGTTTTACTTCTGAATATTTTTTACTTATTAATGCTGCTTTGTCAAAATTGTGCTTCATTTACAGACAATATGTTCTATGCTGGATAGCATACATAATCATGGAATTTAAACATCTTTCTGTACTTGTTTACTAATTCTTTTGTTGACATTCTGCGTGTTAAATGTTTAGCTGTACATTTTTATTTTTGACATATAATGCACACAAACAGGGAGAGGTTAGAGCACAAAGTCTATTGTCTTTCCCCAGGTTGATGATGGAATTGGTTGCCCACTCTTGCTGCTAAATGTAGTGGTGGGAGATTTAATTTGCATTCCAGGGCCAGTTGAGTCGCCTTTGTTGTGTTCTATCCGTGTTTATTTAGTGTGGTCTTGATATTGTCTATCAATCTTTTTTTGGTCTTCCCTTGGCTCTAGTACCTGACACCTTTTATTGTATGCTGTTATTGGTGGTTGGTTGTATTCCATTCTCAGTAAATGTCCGAACCATTGCATTTGTTGTCTTTCAATGTATTCGGTACAAGAAGTTATGCCCACTCTGCTTCTGATGTCCTCATTTCGTAGTCTATCTTTCCTGGTGACTCCACCGCCTTCCTCAAGTATTTCATTTCCCATGTGGTGAGCTTTCTATGGTGTGTTGCTGTCAGAGACCAAGTTTGGCACTGGTAACAAAGTTGTTAGAAAAATACTTTTTATCTGTCTTTTTATTTCCATCTTGATCTTTGGGTGATGTTGTAATTGTGACGGCTGATAGGTCACTGCATTTGCTTAACAAAACTACAAGTTATAATAAACAGTATTTGATAGACTACACACAGAAGAATTATGATGATAAATATAAACCTGAACTGACAAAATAAATGTGATCAGTTTTATGAGCACTGTTTCACAAGCTATACAAAATATGTACTTACTTGTATGAGCATTCATATGAGATATGCTTAGTAAACTAACAAAGTTATAATTATCTTAATATTTAGTAATGCATTATTTATACTGGTATGAGCACTGTTATCAAGTAAAATAACTGATGAGCACCACAATTGCACTGTTTCATTAGCTAGAGAAGATATGCAAAGTAATTTATACTGCAAGCTCGAAAATGACCCCAAAAAAGTCCAACGGTGAAGGATTGACTTTATTGCACCAGATTTCCCAATATGGCTCTGTTTCTGCAGAGATGGCATGCCATTCATATTTTCATTATCCTCAAAATTACAATGGGGCTACAAAATTCATGCACTGCTGTTGAGATCCTATTGTGTAAGAAAGAGATTAGAGCACACACAGTTATTCACTAAAGTGCAATGATGATGATCCTCCTATCAATCAATAATTTTATTCCAAAATGTTGTTATCATTGTTCACTTTGTCCAAAACTTATGGTCTTATTCTAATATAGCTACATTTTAAAGAAGCATTTATTATTTTGTGTTTAGTTTAGTTGATACAGTGTTACAACACACAGGGGAGATGATGAAGCTTCATTTAGTAGACCAGTCCGTTGCAAAGTGAACAAGGACTACTCTACATTATTGGAGGAGAGTTTATTGCAGAGTGGCTATAGATGTCTCGCAGAGACTGGGTTGAATTAAGCAGAATTTGAGAATATTGTTGTACATCTTCTTTTCTTGTCACACTGTTACCGGGTTGTTGACCAGTGTAGTGGTTTTCTGTTTTTGTCTTGCGCTGTTCTGGTGGCTTGGGTGATTGTCATTTTTGCTCTTTGACAGGATTCTGTTCTGCTATCTAACCATCTTTTTCGTGGTCTTCATCTTGCCTTCTTTCCTGATGTTCTGTTGTAGAAGACTGTATACTGTGGAGTTTGGATGCATTCTTATTAAGTGGCCAAACCACTTCATTCTTTGATATACAAGTTGTTGTATCATTGTTGTATAGTATTGATGTATATACAAGTCTAAAAGGGATCTAAAGGCAAAGGATTGACGACATTGCACCGGTTTTCCTCATATGATTCCATTCCTCACAACAGAAATGACATGCTACCTTCCGAGAGTTATACACAAGCTCTGTAACTCCAGCAACAGTTCTAGGGGTCACAAAAAAACTGCACATCTGACTCGTTCCAGGTTTGAATCTACAGCCTTCAGAATGCCAAATAAACGTCTTAACCACTTGGCCAAAGAGAGCCCGAATACACGAGTTCACCTAACGAGTATTAAGAATTCCACTATAGTTTGTAAACTCACAATACATTTGTGTGTATTATGTCATGAAAATATAACAGATCTCATACCAACATTAAGTCATTTAAACTGCACAAAAATGTTATATAAGGTGTTCAAGATAAAAGCAGCCCCTTCAAGGGAAACCATTCTGGCATATGTTTATGAAAATGAGAAGGTTCAATTTTGCGGAGTATAGGTCAAGTGAGCGAGTCTTTTTGTGATGGTGTGTAATTATGATGCGGGAAGGGTGAGAACAAATGTGACGAAGGATGAGCTGGTCAGAAGCAGTTTAGATAGTAAATAGACAAAACACAATGCGTACCTGGCAACTTTTGATTTGTCAATGAGGCTGCTTTTATCTTGAACACCCTATATATTTTCAACAAGATATAGCTTATATGTAGATGTACTTGGACTCTGGTTGATCACCAACTACCTTAGAAGTATACAAATCGATGTTTGAAAACATTGGAAGAAGAAGAAAGGACAAGAAATTGTAACGAGAAGTTAACTCTCCAGGTAGTATCATTATCATTGGTTACCTCCCTTTAAATCGGTAAACATCTGTGACTAATCTACGACACATAATTCATGATAAATATTTAATAATTCATGATAAACACTTAATAATTCATGATAAATATTGATAAGAAATCATGATAAATAATGCTTAATACAAAGCTAATAAAGATACCCTAGTTTGTACAGTTAGAAAGATTATTAACAAAATCACAAGAAAATTATCATGGTTCAATATAGATACATTTACGCAAACATAAATACAGCATTCTTCAATCATAATTTAGATATTTTATGAAATATCTAAATATCTTTGCTAATACAGTGAACTAATTTAGCAAAGATTTGAAAAATTGAACTATATCATAAATTGACAAAAAACTAATTTAACAAATATTTGAATTGCTAAACTATTTCACAAATTCAAAGTGAGCTATTTTAGCAAATATATGAAATGTTAAAATGTCAAAAAGTCACCAAAAAATAATTTAGCAAATATTTGAACGGTCAAAATTTGTCACAAATACACAGTGAATTAATTTTCCAAATATTTGAAATGACGAACTTTGTAATAGATTTATTGCGATCAACTTTCACAAATATTTGAAATGTCAAAAACTATGCCACAAATTTATAATGAACTCATCATCATCAATGTGCATGTCCATTATAGGACGTTGCACTCTTTGCAGCACATCTGAAATTCACTCTGTCTCTAGCCAGTTCATCCACTTTGTCGATGGTCATATTCATGGTTTCTTTAATATCTTGTAGCCATCTTCTTGGTCTGCCTCTGCATCCTGGGTTTATAATGAACTAACTTTACAAATATTTGTTAGTTTGAAAAATGTGTGTTCTTAAGAGAGTTCACTGATAACAAACACCTGCTGCCTGGAAGGAAGGTCCAGGAAAATTAAAGATCAGGAAAGAAGCCCTAATCAAATGCACACAAGATTGGTGTACTGAGCAGTGCGGCATAAAATATAGTGCAAGGTGACCAGCATGGTAAAAAACAAACACAAATGAGAAACAAGACTGAACTAACTTAATGAATGTCTATCTGATAAAAAGAGCAAGTAATCGCAACTAGGCGTGTGGTAGATGGTGAAATGACTTCCAGAAATGAAATGTTTGCTGCAAGCTAAACCCATTTCATACTGGACAATAAGCAGTTGTTAACCAAAGGGCAATGCTTTCTTAGTATTACAAGGTGTGGCAAACAGGTAGTTCTGATGTTCACAATTAAAAACTCTGCATGTCCAATGATGAGAACATGGAGTGAGTAAGAGTCACAATAAGCTTGAGCCACTAAGAAGGAAACCTTCGTATATTAACCAACTAGTCGTCTTGCAGCCACCATCGCGAGATGAGCAGCCACCATCGCAAGATGAAAAACTATGCTCGACTAGGAGATGGACTTGTTTAGGTCTGTTATTTTTATTAACTATAATTTGTACACAACCCAAACTGCTGAAGATGAATTGCATCCGCTACGAAGAAGAATAAATCAGGACATATATGCACATACATGGATATGTGACAATCTGATTTATTGCCATAATGCTGCTCCTATCAGCTACAACTCTACAATTGTTAAACTCACTGTCTTATGAAGGGGGCATAGGAGAGAAAAACCCTAAAAGAAAATCCCTACCACCTTGAGGGTCAGCATGGTTATGCAGAAGGCTAGAGGAGTAAACCTTGACCACAAATCCGGAGGGAGGGACCCTAAGGCAATTGATGGTTATGTGTGTCTCTTCTGGCATCCCCTGCAAATCCTGCTTGATTCCACCACATGGACTTTGTATTTCCTTTGAAAGAAACAGTAGTGTATAGATGGGGTTTGTACAAAATGGGAACAGCACATTCCCCATATCAGTTGCCGAGGCTAGACATAAATAGAGAGGACATGTCATCCTTGCTTTCAGCTCGGACACAACATGGAAAGCAAGTCACAAGAGACTTTGGGATGAGCTGAAAGGCAAGAAATACAAGTGAAAACTCAGAAGTTATCACAGTAAAACACTTATGAACTGACTGTCTGTAAAGACGAAAAAGGCCATAATCATCTACAAACAGGGAGAAGAGAGATGATCAGATTTTTTAGAGGTTGCCACTTAAACTGAAGACTGATCATCTAGTAGAACCAATTCCTTGAAGAACACAGAAAATTTGAACACCAACATTAATAAGCTTTGTTATTTTGTACTGATGTGATATAAACTACACTTGTCATATATAAAATAAATTATTTAGTTTTATACTTCTGTATTGAGAAGAATACACTTTATTAAAATGGTTTTCAAATTTGTATGCGTCCAACTTGCAAACATCCAAGATTTTATGATGCAGTAATTTAGAGTTACCTTACTGATATTGGGCTGTAAAAAAATGAAATTTTCAAATACAAGAAATGTTTGTGGCATTCTCGTGGTCTTTCAAACCACAGAATGTGGGAACCTCTGGAAAAAAGTAAAAATTATAAGAAATTAAATATGGATTACATCAAATATAAGTACTTGTGAGTATCAAAAACACAGATGAATATCATCACTTTATTAAGTTAATCATATTCACGTTATTAACTCATGTCAACCATTTTCACTTAATTAACTCTAGCTAACCCTTTCCACTTTCATTGTTCATTTGATCTTCATGCACATTTTCATAATTGCTCTGATCTCCCAAGCATGCATTTCAGTGTGTTTAGACTAACAACTCTCATTCTGCGTTGGTTGATGTATCTACTGGGGTTTCTCTCATGGTTTTTCTGTCTTGCCGCACCTATCGATATGTATAACTTGCACAACCGAGATAGAGAATACCTTTTATCTTCTTCGTTGAAATTTTCAGAGCATTAACTCTTTTTACTTTAATACCTCCTACTAACCATCTTCACTTTATTAAGCCCTGTTAATCATCTTCACTTTATTAAGCTCTGTTAGCCATCTTCCCTTTATTAGCACTATTGGAAGTCTTATCTAAAAACACACAACTCCCATTTCTTGAGTATGTAAAAATACAAATATGGAACTACCCAGTACATTGTCGACTACACCACAATAAATGTACAATATAGATGAGACTGCAGTAAAACTATGTAGAATGGTGAAACACATAATAACAAAGTATTTCGTATTATGTTGGTCGAAACGTTGTATATTGTCATTGTTTTTGTAATTTGTAAAACTACAGTACTTTGTTATTACGTGTTGCGCCAATAAATGTACACACATTTAAGACATTTTATATTTTTTTTATCACAAGTCACATGAAAATTTGAAATTATTAAAATAAATTGAAACAAAATATAATCATTTTTTTAAATACACTGCACTATTTTTCTCGTTAATACTTCATGTCAAAATGTGAGAAATTTGAAAAACAATGAAATGTGTAAAGTATACAAGGGACATGTTATTATATTATGAAGCAGAGGTTGATACAAATAATGTAATGAGAAACTATTACCTACAACAAGGACACAGTCAGAGAGTATTTATAAAAAGTGATTTACATATAAGGTTTCTACCTTTGGTTTACTGAACATCAGGCCCTCCCTGACTTACATGAGATGCAATGATATAAGTAATGTTGAAAAACTACAAAGTAGAAGGAATGCAAGTCACATATACTGACACTATTGACAAGATGAGTTGCCTAATTGTTAAGACGCTGATGTCTTAACTCTGCGGATGCAGGTTAAAGTGTAGAGTCAGTGTTTGTTCTTTTCAACGGTGGAAGTTTAAAAATATACCATAAAAATACAGTGTTTATTACTCATTTGTTTCTCCTTCTTTGAACGCTCCATATTGACCACTTGTTAACCACTCAGTGTGTGATCTGCGTCTTAGAGCGATTGTACGTTGTGCCAGTTATGCACCTACAAGTAGGCCAGCACATCCGATTTCTGCAACACTTTTTATTTACTAGGTAGCTTCCCTAGGCCCCTGCTTCAGTCGCCTCTTATGACATGCCTTGTAGGTCACAGTGGTACTATGCTTTGCTTCCCTTGTGGGCCCCAGCACCACATGGGCGGCTCATGTTTAAAAATGTCCCTATGGATTTCTAAATAAAGAAAAAAATGCCACCACAAAGCAAAAGTAGGAAAGCTAAAAACATTGGATAAAGTAACACACAGTAAATTTAGAAAGCTGTGGCATCATATTCAATTGTCTATTGAATCCACCTCACATCACATTGGGCAGACTCGTAAGATAAGTGCAGTCTCCCAGAGTAGATGTTGAACTGTATGCAAGCTGATGCTTCCTGTGGTTCGTTGGTTAACTCTTAAAGTGTCACATGCCATTATAATGGCTTTATTAATGTATCCATTTTCCGCTCGGGACAGTTTCAATGGTAATGCAGTTTCTTTTCTTTTATATCAAATGCTTCCAGTTTTATGGGTCACAAGATGAAGGATTGACTTCACAGCACAAGGTTTCCCATATGGCTTCGTTCCTCTCTGGAGTTATGCCAAGCCACCTGTCAAGAGTGATGTACAGACTTCGTAGCTCAGTAAGGATCAACCATAAGGATCTCCAGTATAGAGTTCCCTTAAAGCCAAACTATTTACTGATTGTATAAATAACTTAGATGCTGATCACAATGTGAGAATGCAGTAGCTGTTAATAAACTTGCTTCTTAGGCTAGTGGTCCTGATTCAATTCTACAGTGAGCGTGGAATATTTTTCAGACCGTAACGACTCTTAGGTGGACCCGGCACCAATTGGATACCAGGATAAGCACTGGGAAGATCTAACACCATATTACACAATATACCTAGAGGTATAAAAGGGGTTACCTCGGAGTACAATGTAGAAGTAAAGAAAAATGATTACGTTAGTTACAGAAAAGTGAAAACAGTGTTCATGTTTCAACAGGCAGTCCTTTTATCAAACATGACAACACTCTCAAAAAAGAATGAAGGTGGGAACAAATATGGAAGACTTTTGAGACACAAATGGTGTAATAAAGACCAAAGTATACCTCTCCAATTATAAAATTTACAACCAAGTCTAACAAAAGCTGCAGACAAATGGTGCAATAAAGATTATACCTCTTGAATTATCAGATGACATTCAGAAATAGAGAGGTGCATCTGGTCAAATGGATTAAAGCGCGACTCAAATGTGAGAGACCCATGTTCAATCAATGGTAAGACAAAGGATTTTTCTGTCTGGGGCATAAAAGAAAAATCATAATCTGAACAGTTTCGCTGCGACTGCACTAGCCATGCGCCCATTAAATTCCTCAGTCTCTCGTTCCACTGTCCTATACAGAGGAACTACAGGCAGTAACGATAGTTTATTTAGTACCGAGAAAAATTGCAAACAAATGGTATATAGTTTATACTAATCATATCTGTTGTTTTTGTAAAGAAACATAATGCATAACGAGCTGAACAATTATCTAAAACATGTACAAAGAAGTGTTACGAGATCGCACATGTAAGATTCAATATTATATAAGCGAATATGAAACCAAGTGAGTAGTGCCAATGATCTTCAACCACTGAGAGTGACAAAATATTGATATTGTGATTTCATGAGGTTATGAAACCTAGGAGCTGTGATAACTGCAAAATGATTTCAGATAGCATCTCTGTCAGTCACAGCAATCACATCTTGGTGTTAAGATGTGGTCCTGTTCAATTTTCCTGTATTTCACTCTCTGTCACACACATAAAGACAGGCACTTGTGTACAAATACACATTTAAAAGAAGATTTACTGACTGTTTCAATTGTTAGAGTTACTACCATGGAGATCTGTAGCAAACCAAGATAAAATAGACAAGATTTAGTACTTATATAAATAAAATCAAGTTTTTAATGAAGGGAGATTGGTTTTGGCCATCATAGAGCTGCTACACATCTGTTTTACAAATCTCTATCATGTCATTGGCCTCTTCGTCTCAAGAGACAATAGGTTTTGCATCCCATAGTTTGTTGAATCACTTGCTCATTGTGGCTGTAATAACCTATTCTGGAGTGGCAATCCTTGTCACAGTTTCTGCAGGTCTCTCTTCTTCGTGTTTGTTCTTCGGTGCGACCAATTTAATCATTCTTATTGTGATATATAACTGATCTTTGACAAGAACAACTAACGTTGACCCCTGTTAAGTAGACCCCTACTTATAGTATGGTATCATACATGTGTAGATTAGGTCTTTTGTTTTTTTCTCCTAAGATTCTGCAGGTGAAACAGATCTCTCAATCAATCATGTGCCATGCCTGCCAGCGTAGGCGATCATGTCTCTCCACAACTCTCTCCTTGGTGCAGGTAATCAGTTCTGATAACAATATTTTGTCAAACCAAGATGTCAGAACATCCAACATGTTCTCTCTCCCTCTGTCTTCCACAATATCTACTTCCTTGAATTTTACCTGTTGTCACAAAATGTTCTAAACCGCCTCTTCGCATTATATGCCAATAAAATTATCTCTATATAACAGATCTCTAATACATATATAAATGGTATAAAGGTTATTCGACTCAATATATACATTAAAACTCTCAGCACATGCTACGTAAGTGCACAGTAAAGTCGGGAGCATACATCTTTGTTGTATCAGGTGCTTCTGAATCTAACATTCTCACCGATACATCATCTAGTAGCTTGTTTTGTGCAGAATTTTCCCCCCAAAAAGTTCTGAATATCTCTCATCATAAGCCATGTCCTGCTTCTATTGGTGACATGTTCAAGTCATCTACCCCATCCTGTATCCATCTTTGTCTTGGTATTTATTTCCCGGCTTTTCAAGAATGTACCCCTACATAATTGAGAGCTGTGATAACGTAGTGGTTAGTGCATTCACTTCTTAAACGCATAGTCTAAGTTCAATTCCACAGTGGAAGTATAATTTTTTTTCAACTGCACTGACTCTCAGGTTGACCCAGCGTCAGTTGGGTACCAGGAAAAGAACTGGGAAGTAAAGACTGTTGACGTGATGTTGACCATATCACCCATTGTGTGCCAATGAACAATATAAGCTTAACACTGCATTCCCAATATACCCCAGGGTATGAAAAAAGGTTACTTTACTTTTTTATTACTCTCTTTATAATTGTATTTTCCAAACTTTCATATCTCTTTGTGTGTATCAAAAATACTTTACTTTCCTCCATTTTATTTGTCAAGTCAATCACTTCTGAGCTCATAAATGCTTCTTATTTTCTCTGTGCATGGAATTTTTAGAACTCTTCTATAACATATATGACACTACATACAATAGCTAAGTTTAACAGTTGTACTGGATAAAAACACACATGAAAAACACCAATGTCTAATTTTAACATTCATACTAATAAAGATGAGAAATGGTTCAACATGATATGCTGCTACAAGACACAGGAGTATAAATATCTGCACACAAAAAAAAAAGACAAAACAACAATCTCCTTCAAAATCTTGCAACTAGTTCAACATTAATGAAGATATTTGCAAGTTAATGTTTGTGAATAGCAAGGCAGGCATTGTTTTGATAGCTTCATTGCAGTTACAAAACATATACTCAGTGAACAATTTAATATGCAAACTTATCTACACCAGAACAGTTGGTAATATACATCCTTTGTTTTGTGTCTGGGGTGGTTTATTTACTACTGAAGATTAATGCAATCTGTATATAATTCTTCTACATTAAAATAAGGGATGCTAGACTCACCGCATCATCAGGTGCCACCATGGGATTGAAGGCTGGTTGCAATGGACCTCCAACATCCTTGTTCCATGATGTCACACTCTGCCATGCTGCAATTTGTTCACCTCTTGATGTTCTCCTCCTTCTTATGTCTCAGTTTTCCTCTTGCTCGCTGTCCTTCAACCTCCTCATCATCATCAGGTGCCGTGCCGGCTGCTGTAGGCGATCATGGAACTCCACAAATCTCTATCTGTGGTGTTTGCTATCAACTCAGATGTTGACGCTCTACTGTGCCATGAAGTCAGTCTATCCAAAATGTTCTCTCTTTGTCTTCCTCTGTCTCGCCTACCCTTCAACCCACCCCTCCAATAATGTTTTGATGAATGTTTCATGTTTCTTTATGTGTCCAAAAAATGTATTTATTTTATTTTTATTTCTTGTACTAATAATTTCTTAATTCCCAGTTTTTATAAAACTTGTTTAATTGTCCTTTTTCTTTCCATGAAATATGACCTATTCTTATCTATATCCACATCTCAAAGGTATTAATTCAGTCTTCTAAATATTTGTTCATTGTCCACGTTTCTGAACCATACAAAATATAGCACTTGATAATCCTCATCTTTAGCTTGTTTGTTTAGATGTTTGTAAATTGCTCATGTCATTGAGTGTACTTTTGTCCATTCCTATTCTATTACATCTACTTTTTACATCTGCAATCATTTGAAATCAAGTAGTAGCATGTCCCTTGCAAAACGTTGCTTTCATCACAGCGCGGTTGAAAAACTGTCTCTAGCAAGTTCCCTGGACTCTGCGCCATGTTCAAGGTTTCTTTTATGTTCTGCTGCCCCTTCTTCTTGGTGATCCTCTATCTTGTACTCCAGGACCCATGCTTTTCATTACCATTCTCTGTAAACCACTGTTACATTTAACGTGGCCCAAATATTTCACCTTCAGGAACATGTTATTTATGAGACAATGCTTCTTGATATGTAGATCTTTTGTAATTATGTGTTGAAAATATAAAATATTGTAATAAATTGATAATGGTACAACATGTAGTTAAATTGTGCATATTTGTTATACAAAAATATATATTTGCTACACGAACAAAGTGACAAGTTAAACCATATTTCTGTTCAAAATTGTATGTACTAAAATATATTTTTGACTGAACCAAGCAGTTGTGTATGCAGAATTTGAAATTAAGATGATCTAGAAGACTGTATAGATTCATGAAATAAATTAACGCTTTATATTTACTTGTATATATATTTATTTGCTATTTATAACAACATACATTTTTTCCATTTATGCATCCATCATCCAAGAACAATTAAGTATTGATGGTGTTGAAGATGGAATAAATTTCCCAGTCATTTTTGAAGTAGGTTTACTGTACAATATAATTGTACATTAATTTTAGCTCACAGTAACACAACATACAGTTTTGATTTCTGACAGCAACACATCATACAGTTGTTATATCTGAGGGCAACATATCATGCAGTTTTGATATCTGACTGCAACACAACACAGTTTTGATTTCTGACAGCAACACATCATACAGTTGTTATATCTGAGGGCAACATATCATACAGTTTTGATATCTGACTGCAACACATCATATAGTTGTTATATCTGAGGGCAACATATCAAACAGTTGTTATATCTAACGGCAACGCATCAAACAGTTGTTATATCTGACTATGTCAGATTTCATATGAATCATTTATTGATCGATCACAAGAGGATCAGAAAAATAATCAGTCAGATAAATCATTTCTTGTAGCATTATATTGTATACTTGGATGACTTGACAAAGCATTTGAATATTTCCGGTACAAGTACAGTAACAAGAATATCATCATCACATCTCTTTGCTTTTCTTGTCAATATCTGTTACTCTTATTAGATGTTGATTGTCTTCTTTCTTCTTTAATCTTGTATTGCCTCACAGCGTCAGGATATGAAGATATTTCTAGAACTGGCTTTTGTGTGCGATTCAGTGTTTTTCATTATCTCTGAGTTTCACCTTTTGCATTGACTGCCTTTTGCTTCTTTATCCTTGTGAATATATGTCTTTATTATCATTCCATTATCCTTTTGCTATGAACATAACATTCCAAAAATCTCAACCAATTTTTTAAAAATACTTTGCCTTTGGACTGAAAAGGTACTGGCATTTCAATTTTATATAACCGCTGTGACGACACAGCTCCCTCTAAGTAAAAACAAAAAAACAATGAGAGCTGTGTAGCCATTTAGCCCATTAAAATTCAAAAATTATAATAAATGTGCAAATGCTGTAGCAGTGATTTCGTATTTATGTTTTGAACATTATATTCTCTTTTAACTGGTTTTTATTAAGTGCTGATCAGTAAGTAACTTCTCCAAACAAATGGTAACCGTAGCCATCTGTGTCTCTAATGTCAACAAACAAATGGAATGTACTATGTAACAGATACACTAAATAATTATTACAATACAAAGATAAAAAGTGCAGTTTCCTAGAACATTCAGAGAAATATGTGATGCATACAAAGAATTTAAGTGTCCCTACACAAATAGTAAATGGAACCCTTGAGACAACAGGCAGAAAGAAATACTACTGACTAGTACCAACTGAAAGAACCAATGACTTAGATCAATGATTCTCAAGATTTATGTTCACAACACCACACTTTGTAACTAAAGATAGTATAAGTTAAAATGTTACAAATTTCTGTATATTAGTTGCAACAGTTTGGCCGAATGGATTAGAGTGCGGCAGACCATGTTCAATTCACGGTAAAGTCAAAGATTTTTTTCTGCTGTGGGTATAAATGAAAAATCCTAACCTGAACAATTTCACAGCGAATGCACTGGCCATGCTGCCATTAAACTCCTCAGGCTCTCGTCCCACACCACCCGAAAAAGCGGTACTATGGGTAGTTAGTTGCAACTTTGTCACAGAAAACTTGAAATCTAGTTTGGATACATAAATGTGCTACAATTGTTGTTGAGAGTCACTTGTGTACAGTTTAAAATGTTACAAATTTTTGTATATCAGTTGCAACTTTGTCACAGAAAACTTGAAATCTAGTTTGGATACATAAATGTGCTACAACTGTTGTTGAGATCCTCTTACTAAGACCGATAACATTGCATTAAAATTAAATTAGCAGCAGATAGCATCTCACAACACTAATATCAAAGCGTAGAAGAAACAAGACAATTTGGCTGACTGGAATAAATGCAATGATGACAGCCTTGTGTTGTCCTGTCTACAACCAAATGTTACAACAGGAATAATTACACTGTCTATGATATATAGTCTCATGCTTCTGAATCATCAAAAACTGAATTGGTATTTTTCAACATAACATTCTGCTTTCCAAGTTGTAGTTCTGCTAACTTTGAATCCTTTATAGTGATAGTATTGGGTCCACCGCCATTCCATACATCATCGTCTGTACTGGTCAACTGTGTAAAAGATTAGCAAAGAAAGTAAATGACAGACCTAACAAGAATCACCACACTAATTTCTACACAATAAATTGTGTATTCTGAGCATATGATTACATTTAAAAAATAATACATACATGAACATGCATTATGTTTTGTTCTTAGATTGACGTCATGGCACATTGGGCGTTCCCACATGTACTCCATCCTCCGCTGCATCAGCCATCCCAAATTTCACTTGCTCACCCATGAGAAGTTGATTATTATATTTTCTCTCTCTATCATGAAAGTGACAATGTCTGGTATGTCCAAACGTAACTCCTAATTCTCGCATTCAGTCCAGTGTCTAAGACTTGTCCACGTTGTACTATAGTAGTGTGTGCCTGTATGTGTATCCTATTAGTCTCAACAGAGAATGGATGTAGTACACATGGGGAAATAACCTACGAGTTTATGCTTTCTCATAAAATGTTTGATAACAAAGTAAAATCTGATTTCACAAATTCTAAGACCAGTCCTCAGAGCCTGCTTCCAGTTAAACCTGTCCGTGGCAAGCTGTTTCCAGTTTGGTGTACTCATGTATATAGTTTTATGAAGTCTCTTCTAGTAAAGGAAAGGTAGTCCCAAAGTTCTGTAATAAAAAATTAGCACCCCCATACAAGATATCAAACTGTCAGCCATCCGGTACAAGTAAAACAGTCATCTGTGGCAGGGTTGGTAAAGGAGAATGGTCATGCTGAACATTCCAACATATTTCAATACTTCTGTGTTTGTAAATCTGTCACTCCATGAGATCAGGAGTATATGTTACATGTATATGGCAGTCCATGTGGAATGAATTAATATTTTTCTCCTGTGATGTGCGATGTCCACAATTCACTTCTATAGACTAATGTGCTCAACACATAAATTCTGTATATAGGAACCTCAGTGTTGATGGTTCGCATGCAACTCCTTCTTACTCTATGCAATAAACAAAATCTATGAACTTGATCAAACGTCATCAAGGAACAACAAATTAAATGGTTCTGCCACATAAGCAGATTACCAACAGACAGTGCACCTCAAAGATCAATGTTGCTCAGATACAATGGATACAAAGCAAAAGGCCAGCCACACAAAAGGTGGACCTCAGAGATAACAGAGGTGACGAAAGACACTATTTATGAAGCACACACAAGGGCTCATTCTAGAAATCTCTTCTTATCCTGATGCTGTAAGGCAAAACATGATTGGAGAAAAGAAATCGGCCTTGACAAATCTATCATGAAGGACATAATTCAACTTTTGTGTGTGTATCATCTGTAAATAGCATATTCCTAATGACCACTTCACTGCTTTTGCCATCTGCTTTTAATCCTACTAGATTCAATAATCTCCTATCTGACAGAGTGTGTAGACAGACAAATTTTGTTGATAATCCAAAGGCATGATTCAGCAAGACAGCAAAAAACATATGATATCTCAGGCTACGAACATGAAAAACCCAAGATGCAAATTAAGGAACTTATGAGACAAGAGGTGGAAAGGTCATCCAGACAATAACCAAAATGACCCAATAAATTATCTCCCATGAAAGCAACAAATTTCAATATTCAGATGTGGAACATCACAATATGCTCTGGAGTAACATTTATACAAAGGTCAAGATCAGTGAGACAGAGGTCAGCAGCCTGTGGTCAAGAATTGAAAAAACTTTTCATACATTACAGCCATGTCCTACTTATACAGTCTTGAAGAATCAAATATAACTATCCCAAACCTCAGTCATTATTTTCTGCCTTAGGACTCAACACATGATTTGTATTCAACCAAAGATTTTCCCTGCAATACCATCTGTGCGACTACTCACAAGAAACTGTAACACTATATCTCTTCCAGTGCTCTACAATCAGTGACTTACTTTCCAAGTACTTACCCTCCTACTCAGAAGTTGAGAACATTCTCTACACAAAAATATCACAACTCAGACAGACCTGTAAATTTGCTGCCACTGCCTCAAATCGAAGGGCAAATACTTAGATGACTGCTGGATCGGAAACTAAACTATGCCAAACTTCAGAAAAAATTCAACTCTACAGTATGATGGATGAGAACATATTCCATACCGCAGCCTTAATAGAGGCCTTAGATCTACTAATCTAATGATAACAGTAAGAATGAAAAAGCAGAATCTCAAACTCATTTTAAATACTTTCAAAGTTCATTTAGATTTTCTCATAATTTTACCCACCATCACCACACATAAGCTTTTGTTAGTCACATAACAGTGAGGGAAAGGTGAGATTATCATGAAATCAAGGGCATGTAATGGCTACTCAGAAGTAGGTACAAGATTTCTGAGTTACCTAATAGTTCATATTTGTGTTAATTCTAACAAATTTAATTGAACTTTAAAAGATTCATAACTTAAAGAAGTTAACTGCAATATAAATATTTGTTTCAAATATTTAACAAAAGAAATAACAGAAACATATTTCACAAAAGAAAAAACGCAGAGATAAATTTAACAAAAGAAATAACAGATTTAACATAATTAATAATTTTAAACAAATGGCTTTATCAATAACAAGAGTAACAAATTTTATTATTTTTATTATATATAATCCGAGATTTTTAATAACTTTATATCAACATCAGTAACTTGTTAATAGACCAGATACTAGTAGAAGAAGAAATCACGCACACGATTAAGTTAATGAAGTAATGGTCATTGTTGAAGTTCCCATGTTGCATTACTGGCCCCAACTTGGTGTGATGTCCTCAAACTGGCATAAGCAGAGCAAAGAAAATACAAAATCTGGCATAAATGATGTGATCTAAATATAGAAAATTGGTATAATACTTTGAAATGCATAGATAAATTCATATAAGCAAGCATAAGCACAAATAAGCTAAGAAAGTGTAAAATACAAAAAAAAAAGGAAAGAAATCTGATTTTATACAATGAGATATTTGGGAATACAGTGTTAGGGCCATATTTTTCTGCTGACCGACAATGAGCGATGTTGGCAACATCATGCTGACCACTTACTTTCCAGTATTTCTCCTGCACCCAATTGTTGCTGGTTCGACCAGAGAGCCTTCAAGTTTGGAAAATAATTCAATTTCCACTGTGGAGTTGATTCAGGCACCAATCGCTTACAAAGCAAGTGCACTAACCACTACACTATCGCAGCTATCCTAGTCTAATGTAAGTCCTGCTTTTCTTGAAAAGAAAAAGTGGATCTACTTTGTGTGTTCCTAGGTGGCCACATTTTGGGGGGAAGCAAAGAATAGGTTTTCTGCTCCTATGTTCTAGAAGGTAATAAATAAAATATGTACATGGGGCTAGTAACCTTATCATACATAACACATTGCAATAAAGCCAGCAATCTAAAAGAATATACATGCATTTTCCCAGCTCACCTGTCCAACTATTGTGGTACTACCATGCTCAGATTAGAGATAATAAGGATAACCTGGTGATCTAAAGATCAATATAATTAATACTGTTTCGATCTCCAAGGAATAAACATTTTTTTGCTATTTTTCCTACACTTTCAGGGTAACGATCTCCAGATCTTTCTTTCACAACCACAAACTCCAATTTTAAGTGTGATGTGCAATACTGTAGGTATACGGCAATAACTATTGTAGGTATACTTCATAAGCAACCATACCTTAAGCAAAACAGTTCTTGTCATACCTCCTCCTAATCCATTATTGCATTATTCTTTGCACTGCAGGTTTAATTGATTGATAGGATCATCATTATTGCACATTGGTGAATAACCATGTGTGTTCTGATCTCTTTTTTACATGGAAGATCTTTGAGGCAGTGCACAAACTCTGTTAGTACAAGGGTTGCTGATGTAATTTTGAGAATGGCAAAAATGCCACTTTCATTTGCTGATTGATTGATGATAGCACCATCATCATTGCACTTCTGTGAGTAACTATGTGTGCTCCAATCTTTTTCTTACATAGGAAGATCTCAGCTGCAATGCATGAGCTCCGTAGCACTGGCGGGTCCCGATGTAATTTTGAAGATGCTGAAGATATTTTTGTAGGACTTTTAATTTTAATCTTTTCTAATGAATTTTGCCTAGGCAGCGGCTTTCCAGACTGCTCTTTTCAATTTTGAATTGCCAAGGGTTCTTTAACGTGCTCATATTGAACACAGGACCTACATTTTATCATGTCTCCGATGGGACTAGGAACTAGATCACACCTACATTGAGATAAGGGATCTCTGGAAAAATATCCAGATGGCTCCACGAGGGATGAACCTGGTACCTTTGGCACGAGAGACAGAGACCTCTACTTTTCATTGCTAGTTTCATTAAGTATCCTCTCCATTCTGCTGGTCTCAGTCTCCCAGATTCTGCCAAGTAATTTGTGCAGTAGTTTCATACAAATATCATAACTTGTAGTATGGTAGATTTATAAAGCTCAACAGACTAAATTGATAAACAATGAAAAATAGTATGATGCAGCAGGAAAAGCCACCCATAAATTGGAATGGTTCTACTAAAAGGATAAAAATAAATTATATTTTGCCTTCTTTTTATCTTGTGTTCTTTTCTTGATAAAGACCATTAGTCTTAAATGTCGATTTAGCCATTTTGTTGTATATTGTAAAACTACATTACTTAGTAATATTTCACTTTCTGTTATTGGTTATTGGTTACTAAACTGACGTCATTGCACTCCGGGCAGACCCATAGGTGCTCAGTCTCCCAAATAGATACCGAAGAGTATGCATACTGATGATTCCTGTGGCTCGCTGATTAAACACACCTCTCACTCTGCCTCTCAGGCATCCAGTTCGACTTGAACAACGGGTAACTCCAAACTGCTTAAATCGCTTGATCGATTCAACATCGATTTTAGTGTATTTCACTTTCTGTACCTAGCTTTGCTACAGTCTATCCCATTAGATATTCAAATATCACAGATGCCGGGAGGAGGTAGGAGTTCTATAAAAGATTGATATATTCCTCTCGTACAATTATAAGCTACATGGGGCCTGCAAGTAATTTCTCTATACCATTCTGTCCTGGGCAAATCGCTCAATTTCATCTATGGAATTGAGTCTGCTATTTCTTGTCTCTCTCCGCATTCATTTCAGGGTTTCCCTAGGGTATCCTCTCTTTCTTGAACCCTTTGCATCCCACTTCAGTGCCTGCTTTAGTATTCTTTGATCATTTTTTCTCAAGGCATGCCCAACATATCTCCATCTTCTCCAGTTTATAACAGTTGTTACTAATGGTTGACCAGACATTTCTCTGATTTCATTACTTCTGAATTTGTCCTATTTTATATTCACTATTTTTTGCAGACATCTATTTTCAAATGCATTCAACTTACTTTCTATAATTTTAGTCATTTTCCAACTCTCGCTGGCATATGTTAGGATTGATAAACATTGGAATTGAAAATTACAACTATAAGAGATAGTGACACAAAATAGTCTTATCCGTCTTTTCTACAAGTCTGACACATATGCTGGCTAGAGTATATCAAGACCAGTGAAAATTTACCTTAAAATCAAGAAAACAAAAAGGTGTAGAATAGTTGATTACAAATAAAAGAAGAAAAAAGCCCCAAGATTTAACCTATATGCTCATACAAAAGTCAACATACCTGTATATATGTTAAATGTCAAGATTTAAATGATGTGTACTTCGAATGTTATATCCTCAAGACGAGAAAAGAAAGATGGTGCAGACATGCAATGCAAGGAACACCACAGTGACAGCAGGGAAAAAAATGGAAGCATAGGGACACACAGAAGAGAGCTTTAGCAGCAGAGCTCAAGGACCTGCATAAGACTAGGTTTGAGATAGAAAGAAAGGCACAAAATCGAATTGAATGGAAATTTGTTGTCTCTGCCTTATCTGTTCTTGGCGCCCGTGTGGTGCTGGGGCTCAAGGAAACAATAAATAGTACGAATGTGACTTACATGGCATGTCGTAAGAGACAACTGATGCAAGGGCCTAGGGAAGCTACCCTATTAAATAAAAAGTGTCACAGAAATCTGATGTACTTGTAGGCGCATAAATGGCACAGTGTACAATTGCTCTAAGACTCAGATCACATACAAATCATACAGAATGGTTAACAAGTGGTTGATATGGAGCGTTTGAAGAAGATCTCTTGTGCATAACAAGCACTGATGGTGATGGATGTCTAATGTTTTTTGTTTTTTCTGATCCAGAAGCTGAAAGCTCTTGGCTCGGTGTCATGGACATCGTAACCCTTCGCTCGGTGCCACGAACACCGTAAATCTGGGGAACCTATAGCTTTTCTGCCAGTCCGCGGAGTTAAACCCGCACTTACAGAGGACTAGTCACCCGTAGTCCAGCGCTCTACGAACACGCTGGCTATGATGTCTAATGTTAAAGACTAATGTTGATGTGCTGAAAGGGGTAAATAGAGGAAGCTCATTATCAATATCAGAAAGTCATGATTTTAATGACATGTCATGGAAAAAAATAAGGTTTAGAACACATTGTGATTGAAGAGGCCAGAAAAGAACAGCACAACAGATATATGAGTAGGCTCATCAATCAAAATCGAACTGGTATGGTCAGTCGCTAGATGCTGTTGGAGATATTGCGAAAGAGATCAGAGCACCTATGGACATGTCCAGAATGCAATGAAGATATTCCAAACAGAAACCGAAACTGTGACAACCGGCAAAATCAATGAGGGTTGAGACAGAGGACAATATAAAGATAATTCTGGACAGTCCAACTTCATAAAAATATCAGAAGAATCAAAATTGTTACTCAGTTTTTTTTAAGAACAGAAATTTGAGGAGATCCATATATGGATATCGGACTCAATTCCACGAAAGAGATTGAGCGAGTTGCCAAGAATGGAGTGATATGAAGCAATGACTTTCAGGTCCTATGTAATATTTAACGGTATGCAGTGGCGGCTCATCATAAAGGGCCAGTGGTACCGAGCCCCACCAAAAATAATGTGTAACATGTATTTATTATTTTATAAATTACAATATAACCTAACCTAAAAACCATGATTTTTCCGAAAATTTGGTTGTGTCTGGCCCCACCAACACAAATGAGCACGAGCCGCCACTGACGGTATGAGAGGAATATATATATATATATTTGGATATGCCTGTTGAGAAGGTACATAAAAATGATGCCAAATGTCACTTTAAGAGTTAACAAGCTATGCTAGCTAGTTTGTTTTGTCTTGAACAAATTATGAATGTGTTTTTCTCTTCTTAAAGTTCATCAGTATTTAACAAATCAAAATGACATTTGTGAATACTTTAGAATGTTGATACAATTCAGAAAAGTAACTAACTGCAAAAGCCGACCGAAAGCATTGCAAGACAGGCACTATTTTGGAACTCGCAGGGAAAGATGAGTAGGGAAGGCCTATAAATACCTGGAGACTGATATTAAAAGGATAGGCAAAATGTGGTAATAATTGGAAGTGATGACAAGTGAGAGGAAAGGCTGGAAGAAGTTTGTTGAAGATCTGTGCTCCATTGGGAGTTGAAAGGTGAAGAAGAGCTAACAGCAAGTCATCAAAATTGTGTCATGATCATAACAATGATTGAATCTATAAGCTGTCACTATCTTGTCCATATATTGTCCTGTAATTTATTCACTTAAATGTCAAATATGTAATTTTCTGAACAACACCTGCTATTAGATTCATTGAAAAACAGAGACGCAAATGGTTTGGCCACTTGGTGAGAATGAGCCTGAATGCACCAGTTGCAAGAGCGTACAACCTGAAAATGGAATCATCAAAACCAAGAAAAAGATGGACTGATGGAGCTACAGATATCTTAAAACTCCACAATACCACAGCATATCAAGCGACCGAGCGTGCATTATCTCGAAATCGATCATCAGTTAAACCTGCTACAGCATTATCAAGCGACAGAGCAAGCACTATCTCGGAAACCGATCATCAGTTAAACCTACTACAGCATATCAAGCGACCGAGCGTACTATCTCGAAACCGATCATCAGTTAAACTTGCTATGCCTAACAGTAAAAAAGCAGAAGACAAAAGAAGAAAGAAAGAATTACTTACATAAATCGTATGACATGTCATTTGATAACTTATACAGATCAAATACCACAGCATTTGATCACCTGTATACCTCAAATGCCATGTCATTTAATGGTACTATTTACAGCAAATGACATGTTACTTGACCACTTATTTACAGCAAATGTCATGTCATTTGATCACTTACATTGAAACATTTTTGTAAACTAAATGTTAGTATTAGCACTATGACAGCAAACTAAATTTAGTCTGAACAATCATGTCTCTAACAGTCAGCTGGATTAATCAAATACATACCTGCTACCACAACCTACAATTAGATGGAACTATGTCTTACCTTTCCAGGGCTAAAATCTGCAAAATTTGCAAATGGGTCCGCTGAAATATCTCCGGCATTGTTTTTTATTCCTGAGCTGCTAAATGGATCACTTCCCCCAAATGGGTCTGATTCAAATCCGATTACAGGCTGAACTGTCACATTTGGTGATGACGACATTGACCCAAATGGAGTGGGGCTCTTCGATTTTGGTGGGGCAGGACGGGGTGGAGGGGCTTTCTTTTGTGCAGAATTAAAACTGGATTTTGGTAGAGCACTAAATGGATCAGTACTAAAACTGGATGGCTTCTAGATTTTAATAAGGAAAAAAAGATATGAAACATAACAGGTGAAAATACAGTGAGCAGATCTACTACCCAATAAGGTAGTTGAAACATTATAACTGATTTTATGTCTGTTTTCAACGGAAGGATATATATTCTTGTCCGCCCGCTATGAATTCAGGTGTGGTCATGGAGCGTGAGTCAATGTAACACTGTGGCAGTGAGTTCCATTTGCACACCAACTGTTCAAATTCTGTTCCAGTGGATTTCGCAGTAACTAAGATCAAAATGCGTATGTACACAAAAATTTTGAGCGGAGGAAAATTTTGGAATCATTGTCGGACGATTGAATAAATGCACTGCACTTGACACTTTCAGTTACTGAAAGGAGTCAAGCATGACGAATGTTGGTATCTGACTTCAGAGGTACTAGTAATTTAGATTCCCAAGTAAAGGATTAGGTTTCCTGTAGTCCAACCATGTACTGACACCAAACGTTTTTGGCCCAAGATGGCCTCAGACCCCTGAATGTTTGCTGTATATTATCACTAGTGCAGCCTGTTATCAACTGAGTCATCAAAGACCCCAAAAGAGGTATTAAATGTCCTCTGTGAGAAGGCCTTTCATACAGCTGACTATCGTACTGTTTTCATTTGCAGTGAATATATTTGAACAAAATATTTCATTAGTCATTTGGTTTGTTTAAGTTCAAATAAAGAATTAAAGTATCCGATTACCATAACAAAACAAAAAAAACAAGTTAATGAAGTAAGTAGATGTTAAACAAGTTTACCGTACAGCATAAAATTTAAATAAACACAGCAATAAATTACCATAATAGTAAGCTGTTTACCCATAAGCGTATTTTAACTTAAAATAAATAAAGGACTTTGATTCAACCAAAAAGGTATGACCCAAAAAATCAATGCACAATAATTTGTTCCTAAAATTTGAAACCATACAAAGTACCTCATATGCAATAGCCTAAAAAATGAAAATAAAAAGGGTAAGGATTGAGACAAAATCAAAATAAATTTAAAAGGCAAAGAAACTGTGCTCCGTATGAGAAAATTTTTCTTTTAATGTATGCACAGACTTTCGTTGCTCTCTTTGCAGCACATCTGAAATTCACTCTGTCTCTAGCCAGTTCACCCACTTCTAGCCCACTAAATGAACAAAACTAGATAATACTTACAGTACTAGATTGACTAAAAGCACTGCTTGTACCCCAGTTTACACCAAAAGCATCGAATGCTCCTGCAGTTTTCTCAGTTTTGGATGAGCTA
The DNA here is from genome assembly GCA_020796225.1 of Arion vulgaris. Classification (NCBI taxonomy): domain Eukaryota; kingdom Metazoa; phylum Mollusca; class Gastropoda; order Stylommatophora; family Arionidae; genus Arion; species Arion vulgaris. Next base: position 13,726,572 of record CM036763.1, on the reverse strand, counting down.
GTGAAAGGGTCAGCATTCAAACCAAATGCATCTTCACTCTGAAACACACAATTACAGACATATTATGTAACAGATTACAGAAATGACAAGATAATGACAAAGATGGTCACAGACTAACCACCTTTCATTACTCACATCTGTGTAGAATTCACACATTTTCTGGTCATACAAATTATCAAACAATAAACTTCTCTTATGTGCCAGTAATGAAATGAAGGAAAATATCACGAAAAGGAAAGATGAAAATTGTATGACAGTATTGATTGCATGGAAAAAAAGAGAAACGAAAATGACTTGACAGTATAGAAAACATGGAAAATATCCTTAAGAGATATGAAAATGGTGTCACAGTATAAAAAGCATAGAAAATATTGTTAAAAAAGAGATGAAAATGACTTGACAGTATAGAAAACATGGAAAATATCCTTAAGAGATATGAAAATGGTGTCACAGTATAAAAAGCATAGAAAATATCCTTAAAAAAGAGAGATGAAAATGGCTTGACAGTATAGAAAACATGGAAAATATCCTTAAAAGAGACATGGAAAATATCCTTAAAAAGAGATATGAAAATGGTGTCAAGTCTAGAAAGCATTGAAAATATCCTTAAAAAGATACAAATGGCTTGACAGTATGAAAAGCATGGAAAATACCCTTAAAAAGAGATATGAAAATGGTGTCACAGTATAGAAAGCATAGAAAATATCCTTAAAAAAGAGAGAGAAAAATGGCCTGACAGTATAGAAAACATGGAAAATACCCTTAAAAAGAGATATGAAAATGACTATGGCACGTTATGAGAATAAACCCCTGATATACCTACAAGAATGGCCATCACTTGAACAAGGAGGGATAAATAAGAACAAGAAGAATATAAGAGACACATGGTAGAATAAGCAATACATGGAGTATCTCTGAGATGGAACACTGTGCTAAGAATCACAAAAGATAGGGGAGGATGGAGAGTCTTTGTAGAAGTCTCATGTGCTACAGAGCATGACAAGAATTAAGTAAGCATATAACTGATTATTATTAATAGGATATATATATATATATGTATTTAAGTCAGTGATTAAATGCATAAATACTCTTCACAATCTGTTGGAAGAGCATCAGATGTGAAGGGACACAGTTTCTGTTTCAACTATATAACTAACATTATACATATATTTCTTCATTTTCTTCTCTTTCTCCATTGTACCTCAGTGATGTGGGAGGAGGGGTAAATAAGAATCTTCTGTGGGTCATGTCTAATGCACTTCGTAAGTTGGTATCAATTTCTCTAAAGTTGTTCTTGATGCTGTCACTAGATCTCTTGCTCTGTAATCATTTCTTCTTCTGCACCCTTCTCCCGCCTATCCAAGGCCATCTTTTCCAGATCTTTCCACATTTTCTTGCATTCCGTCTCCAACTCCCGTCTCCAGGTGTTCCTGGGTCTTCCCCTACCACTATTGCTCTGGGAGTTCCATCGGAGAGCCGGACTTGTGATACTGTTAGGGGGTTTCCTTATGGGTGTCCTATCCATCGTCACCTTCTGCTCCTCATCTCTTGTTCCAGCTGTCATTGTCCTGTTCTATCCCAGAGTTCCCTGTCCTGTAATAATTTAAATGGGTTTAAGCCGCAGAAGAATTGACTTCATTGCACCAGTTTTTACCCCATATGGCTCAGCCCCTCTCCGCAGAAATGGCACACCACCGGCTGAGAGTACTGCACAAAGTGCAAGCTCCGTACCTTTGGCAACAATCCTAGGGGTCTCTGGAAAAATGCACCGTAAACAGAACAGCTTCTCAGTGCAGTTCAGTGTGGTAGACAATACCATGGCATTCTTGTAACCACTTGATCTGTTCTTTAATAAATTACTAAATGGACAAGATTATAAATTATACATCATTAGATCTGATTTACTAATAACAAAACATAAACAGAAGCACAAAGTATGGTTGTTTTTTATATCTGTTGTTATTCTTTGCAAAACTGTGATACTCTGTGCCTCGTTATCTTCTACCATGCTTCGTTTATCTTCTATCATTTTAGACAAACTCATTAATTATCAACTACCTTAACAACTGTAGAGGTATCACCAAAAGCATCTTTAAATGGATCCTCAGAACCAAATGGATCAGCAGACTTGAATGGATCATCTGCTAGAAAACAAAATATAACAAATAATCAGATAACACTTTTGAGTTACTTATTCGTTATTTGATACAGTATTACATATATATATGTGGACGTCTGTGGCTTAGCGGTAGTGAGCTCGATCTGAAACCCAAGAGTACCTGGTTCAAACTTTCTGGCAGGCAGTTTAGAAGATAAGTTGTTGCTGTGGATTTCTACGAAAGGTAAGAATCGACTTCACCGTTCAGAAAGCTATGGCAAACTAATAAACATATAAGTGGTGCCTAGAAAATCAACAACTTGTTTACTGTGGTTGATGGCGACATCTGCAAAGGATATGTAAGGATTTTCATTACATATATTCATTATTGTTGTTCGCAGCGGAAATGTGAACAATGAACAAACAGTTGGATAGAAGGATTGAAGCTTGTGAAATGTGGATATACAGAAGAATAGGGAAAGTGACAAGGAAATAGAAGAAACTAATAAACAAGTATTTCAACAGCTATTGAGTGAAAAGTGAACAGCTCAAGGAGATAGAAATTAGACAGACAAAATATCTTTTGTAATATTAAGAGATGTGACACTATTGAAAACCATCTTTTCATTGAAGGTAGAAGAGCACGCGTAGGCAAGATAGAATTGAGAAGGAAACATCAGATGGTGGACAGGCAAAAGTCTAATCTAGCGTTTCCCAAAGTGGGCGGTACTGCCCCCTGTGGGCCTGAAGCCTTCCAGGGCGATATCGGGTTCAGAAGCATTTGGGGGAGAGTTTTTCGTGATTTTGCGATTAAAAAATCATGAAAAATTTGAATTCTGCATTTTAATTCTTCTTATGCCCATCTTAGATGATCCATTTTTTCCATTAATTTTCTATATCATGTATATAATCATTTTTAAAATGACCATGTATGATAGAAATATATATCAATTTTCTATGTCAAAGTGAAAATAGAGCATGCATATATATGGGGAAGGGAGCTGCACGTTGGCAAACTGTTATGACGGGAGGTGGGGGCATTACAAAGTTTATGTCGTGCAAAGTGGGTGGTGTGCCAAAAAAGTTTGGGAATCTATGGTCTAATCCATTCAGCCAGACGCTCCACTAGAACATTGTAAAACTAAGAATAAATAATAAAATTAAGAAGCTGCAGAAGGAGAGAATAACAAATATGATTTATTTATTTAAACACTTAATGAAAGAATTTTGCGCAAAATGGGTTACTTCAGAATACTAAGCAAATAACAACCAGAATATCAACTTACTTTCTTTGAATGGATCCTCATTTTGGAATGGGTCATTCTGAGAATCTACTGATATCCCACCTCCAAATATATCATGATCTTTGAATGGGTCATCTTTGAAATCGTCTATTGTAGCAACAGTGTTGTAACTGCTAATGCCAGGCTGTATTTGAAAAAACAAAAGATTATATAGGATTCAACCAAATGTTATTGCTTTTTGTTTCGTAATCGTTTCTTTTCTAAACTGGGTGTAATAATAATAATAGCGTCCATCGCTGGCGATGATGACAACAGCCTCAGAAGTGTGCTGTTGCACCTCTATGATATATGCGGAGGTGACTGTTGAGTCAAATTCTGGAACATAATCCCCTACCACAGGTAGGACATACATGATCACGGTTGGACATGTAGGTGTTGTGTGCTCTATCTTTTCGCTTTCTCTGTACCTCAACAGCACGACGATTCTCAGCGATGCGAGTTTCTCTTGTGTTGCTATAGCGCCACATTTGGTGATCTTACGCAAGGGATTCTCAGCATGTACTGTCCACATTGAAACATTGTGGTACAGGTCACACAGAGAGAATGCCATGTGATTCTATCAGATTTTGCATTTTGGTCTGGTTCTAGTTCAAGTCATAGGCCTTTCAGCAACTATCTGATAATACTTTCCCACCAAATTCTGGATCATTAAAGGTTTAGATCCATAATTGTTGGTTTTCCATGCTTTAAGATGGGAACCAGAAACACTGAAACTGTTAAATGTTTTCTATGCTCTATCATATAATTCAATCTAGCAGACGTATTTCTTGCATGTTGTTTAAATCTAGTTTTGTCCTCTTATATTTGCTCTGTGAAGCTTTTCTTTTGTTCCTCCTCTCTTTCTGCTGTCCTTTGTTACCAAACTGATTGCTTGTAGTGGAAGTTTCTTGTTGTTCATTCTAAACACATGACTTATGTATATAAATTGTTTTGTTCGTAAGAAGGTAGAAATATATTGTTGTTTGGTGTCTTCTTTTATAGTTTGTCTTTAATTATTACCAGTCAATATTTAAAAGTTTTCTGTGAGGCCTATGCAGTTTTGATTTTCAAATATCTGTAAGTTGGTTAAAGGCACTTGTGAGCAAAAACAATTGGATAAAAACTTCTGTTTCCGTAACCTCATTTTGAGCAAATTTACTAAACAAATAGGGAAGTTATCAACCTTCTGCCTTATTTTTTTGTTTGGTTTGGCATTGACAGAATTATTTATAAATTGTATGACAGTGAAGTAATTACATGAAATCCAAAAGTTGAATTTGAGTGAGATAAATCACCTGCTTGATGAAATATCATCACCATCAAGTAGCATGTCCCTTGCAGAACATCGCTTTCATCACAGCATGCATGACAAACTCTGTCTAGCAGTTCCCCCGTCTCTTCTAATGTCATATTCAAGGTTTCTTTGATGTACTGTGCCACCTTCGTCTTGGTCTTCCCCTGCCTCTACCCCCAGGAACCATGTCTTCCATTACTGTTCTCTCCAAACCACTGTGTTGTTTAACATGACTGAAATACTTCATTAATGTTGTTTATAAGCCAATGCTTCTCGATACGCAAGTCTATCAAATATGCAAGTAAAAAAAAAAAGTAAAGGAACCCTTTCAAACCTAGTGGTATATAGGCCAATACAGTGTTAGGCCTGTATTTTTCATTGACCTTCGGCACACGATGGGTGATGTGGTCAGCATCACGCCGGCCGCCTTTACTTTCCCAGAGCATGTCTGGTACCCAGTTGAGAATGGGTCGACCTGAGAGCCGCCGCGGTCGGGAAAAATTCCAGCACATTGCGGGAGCTGAACCCAGACCACCAGCCTTGCGAGCGAGTTCACTAACAACTACGCTACAGCGGCTCTCAAATATGCAAGTATGTCCTTGTTTTTTTTCTTCTCTGTCCAGGGAGTTCTAAGAAATTTTAGGTAGCACCTCATTTTGAACGCTTCGATTTTGTTCCTTAATGATGAAATATACATATAGCATATAACATACATATAGGCAGTCTTGGGATTTGAATTCATGGATCGATTTCAAAATTGATAAGTCATGAGTCAAGTATTCTTTAACTAACTTTTTGAAAGACAACATAATATATTATTAAATTTGAACTTCAGAACATATTTCTCTTCAAATGTGAAGCACTAATACAAATTCTGTTAGCTTCCACTTACATTTGCTGTAATAACTGTGTCAGCACCACTTAAAATATCATCATTGAACTCTGCAAAACTGGAAAGTCCAGGGCCAAGACCCTTGTACTGGTTCTCAAGCTGTTGAAGACGGGTTTTTGTCTGTGAATGAAAACCATATAACCTAATACAATCCTGTGTCATTGTGGAAAGACTTCAATAAAATAATACAATGACAAAATGCAAACCATTTTGCGTAATTTGTCTAGAATAACAACTTCATCTCTCATTGTGCATGTGGCGTTTTTTGTCTTTACAGATGATTGATTGGACCATCATCATTGCACTTCGGTGAGTAACCATGTGTGCTCCGATCCAAACAGGCATTTGTGTGCGCTTCATAAACATTGTCTTTGATTGTCTCTGAGGTCTACCTTTTGTATTGATGACCTTTTGCTGTATCCACTGTATCGGAGTAACTTTGCTCTTTGAGGCACACTGTCTGTTGGTATTCTGCTTAAATAGCTGTAACATTTAATTTTTAATTTTTTTATGAAGTTCAGTTCTAATGAGAATGGAACCACATTTACTACCATCAGGTGCCTATAATAATCAACACTCAGGGCACAGAGCAAGAAGCAGGCCAAGAACACGATGGATAGATAACATCTCAGAGTCCCTGCGAAAGCATGGACTGACAACATCAAATGCAACACACCTGGCATAAGATAGAAACTAAATCTCCCCACGACGCTTCATGGCAAATGTGGTTAGGATAAGAAAAGATGAAGTTCAGTACTGATGTTGGGCCCACTTTTTTCCTGATGCCTTCATTTCTAAACAGGTCTTTTCTTGTTACTTCCAGCATTCTGTGTAGACTATTATGTGTTAACTGCATCAACATATTCAGAACCCTTAGATATGTATCTTGTGTTACATCAGCTATTCAACATATTGGTAACTGCATTAATTTTTAATTCCTCCAGTGTTTCTATCAATATTTGTGTTATATAAGTCAAGGTTTATTGTTTTTGTATCAGAAACAGCAACAAAAATGAAGACAAACATGTGTCAACAAATGTGAAAAATCAGTTTCAGTTTGGAATATCTTCATTGCACTCCGGACATGTCCATAGGTGCTTGGATCTCCTTTGCAATATCTCCAACAGCGTCCAGCGACTGACCGTACCAGTTCTATTTTGATTGATGAGCCGACTTGTATACCTGTTGTACCGTTCTTTTCTTGCCACACCAATCTTCAAATCCAGTTCTCACAATCTAGTAGTTGACGTGGATTGGTTTAAATGAAGGTCTTCTCTGCGGCCACGCTCTATGAGGACGTTCACGATGTCAGCGCTGTATGTGAAAAATCACAGACGATGAACAAGTCAAGAAAATAAACAAAACTAAAGAAAGTTTTTTTTAAAAAAAGAATCAATAATGAATACAAGATAACACTTACAAGTAAAATCTCACTAGAAATTTCCCCTTGTGATGTTGCCAACTGCTCTAACTGTTGTTTACTAGAGTCTGTAATCTGTAATAGTTTTGTTTCTTCATCCTTCAGTTGTGTCAGCTCTGCTTTTAATTTATCTAGTTCTGCTTCATGATCCTGTTGATAGATAATATTTCAACAAGAGTTAGAGAAGAAAATTTCAAATTTGTACAGTGTCATATGTTATAAGTTTGAAAACCAAAATAATAAATTTGTACCTGTAGAATAATCAAATTCAAGGTTTAGTAAAACAAGATTTAAAACTTTTACATTTTACATGAAAGATCACATTTCAGAAAAAAATAACAAAACCACACCTCCAATGTGCATATTTCTTCAAAAAATGATTCTAGTTTTCTATATGACTATTCAATACTCTCTTTATGTATAATTGGATATGGCAAAGAAGTTTATTGCTACTATCAGTGGATCACAAATTAATTTAACTGTAAAATATTTTGCATGTTTCAATATATCCACATCTCTTGAAGTTACAGGATAAAGAATATACAGTTTTGAAAATTCCAGATATGTTACAGAATTTAGTGTTATTCATACTTGTACAAGTTTCTATAACTTTACATTAATTGTTTGAAACAAGTTGTTGCACAAATTATATCTCTATTGTGCTTTTCTAACCACAGTTGGGGTATAGGCCACTGCAAGTTTTTCTATCTTTAGTTATCTCTTTCCATGTTTACTGTATATCATTAATCTCTACCTCCAAATCTCTATAACGAGCAAAATTATTTCTATTTTACCAAATAACACAAATCTTTGCTGTTTTTTAATTAGTAACAGAACAAACAAAAGAACAACAAAATGTATTTGATCTTTAGGAAACTACAAACAGTAGAGTTAATGTGGAATTATGAAATTAAAAATATAAAATGTCAACAGTAGATCACAGTAAGATTATATAAAAAGAGGCAGAAAAAAAACCTTCATTGAACCAGAGCAACAACATGTAACTGTATGGACATGGGAATTGTTAGATTTGTAGATGTTCCAGGCAAAAACTAAGACATCACTTGTGTATGTAGATAAGATTTTTAAGGTTAATACTCTGCATGTGGCTGCAAGTGGGAAGACAAATTAATACATCATAACTACCTTAAAAAACATGTTACTGTCTGTAATACCATTTTTTGGGCAGTGTAGGACAGGAGGGACATGACCATGTGGAAGTTAATGGCCTCATGGCAAGTGCAGTCACAGCGTAACTTTTCAGATTAGGTTATTTTATTTAGGTCCTCGACAGAAAAATCTCCTTGGCATTACAGTGGATTGAACCTGGGTCTCTTGCATTGGAGCAGCGCTCTAATCCATTCAGTCAAATGCTCCACAACTAGCTACGAGCCCTCACAAAAAAATCTAGAAGCCAAAGCTGAATATTTTTCACATGATAAACTTAACAAAGACGGGTGGAAGAAAGTTAGTTAAACTTGCATATGAATAAAATACAACAACACAATTTGAAAGACTGTGTGCTACATCAACTCAAGTATGTTCATACTTATCATTCACTAAGTTATACCAGAAATATATCACTGATGAATTATTTTTTTTAAAAAAAGGACATTCAGTTTTTACAAACTTGTCAGAGAAATCAGAAATCATTCAAAAAGCCTAACATACATAGAATTTTGTTTGTTTGTTATGCAGGGGATTAAAGCCTCTTTAAGCTGAGGCACAAAATTAGAATGTTTAACTCTCATGTTAAAGCAGCTCTGCTGTATGGATCTTATCTTATCTTATCTTATCTTAACCACATTTGCCGTGAAGCGTCGTGGGGAGAGTTAGTTTCCTATCTTGTGCCAGGTGTGTTACGCGCGTTGTCAGTCCATACTTCGCAGGGACTCTGAAATGTTATCTATCCATCTTGTTCTTGGCCTGCCTCGTGCTCTGCGCCTTGAGTGTCGATTATTATAGGCACGTGATGGTAGTAAATGTGGTTCCATTCTCATTAAATGGCCGAACCACTTGGATCTTTGCTTCTCGATGTACTGTATGCATGGTATAGTACCAACGATGCTTCTGATATTCTCGTTTCTCACTCTATCTGCCTTTAACGTTGACAGCTTTTCGTAGACATCTCATTTCACATGTTGTAATCTTTCTTTCTTGTGTCTTAGCTGTATGGATATAATACAATAATGCATAAACTGCAAACATTCATTAACTGGTGTCTGCGCAGAATAGAGGTCACTAAGATGGTATGATAGGGTTACAAATGAGGAACTTATGGAGAGAACAAAACAGATTCCAGTGGGCCAAGAGGTTAAAAAAAGACACTGGCGCTGGATAGGACACACTTTGCGAAAACCTGGGAGGAATATAACAAGGGTCTTTTCCTGGAACCTAAAGGGAAAGCGAAAGAGGGGGAGGCCGAGAAATACAAGGAGAGATTTGGAAGCATAGATCAACAATATAAAGAAGAGCTGGAGGGAACTGCAGGAGATAGCTAGAGATAGAATTGGCATGAGTTGGTTGAGGGCCTATACCCAATTCGGGCTAAAAAGAGCAGAGAGACACAGAAGCTGAGGCACACCCTTTTCAACCAAAAGGCCCTTTATTTGTTAAATCGTAGCATGTGGGCCAACAAAATCTTAAAAATAAGAATTGACTCCTTTCGGAGAATCCAAGAGTATGAGTGACCTTTATACATGGCATCAAGTACACACACTATGGTGCAAAGTACAACTGTACTGAGGTTACAGTTAGAGTTACAGTGAGTAAATTCCACCTTCATGATAAGTTTACGAGAATCAACATATAAATATTATGTTTATATCAAGAGAACTTCCAAGATATATCAAGCACACTTTTATCATTACTCCTTCATCAAAGTGACACCAGACAAGTAACGTTGGGTTCCTTTGTCCCAGTTCTTCAAATGTTTGACGTTTTGTCATTGAACGAGCACCATGTCAGTGCATAAAAGTATCAGTCTTATCAGTGAAGAGGTGAATATTAATCCACAGTTAGAACGTGGTGAGAAAAATATAATTTTTTTTTTACAAAATTTAATGTATCCTTAATGACAGTTTCAACAGTATTGAACAATAAAGAAGCAAGATATCTGTCCAAGAGAACAACCTAACAACGAAAATTAGAAAGTATGGCTTGAGTACTGTTGATAAAGAACTGCTGGAGTGATTTGAGATCATGAAAAATTATGGTTTACCAATCAGCACTTCCATTTTAAAAGTTCAACACAATATTTCTCCCAATATTATGCTATTAGCACCAAACCTGGATGCTGACATCAAATAATAGAAGAAAACTAGTCCGACAGAGATGAAGTGTCTACACAGAATTCTAGGAGTATCAAGAAGAGACTGGTTTAGAAATGAAGACAGGAAAAAAGTGTGTATGACGCCAGTACTGAACTTCATAAAATAAATAAAAAAATTAAATGGTCCAGCTGCATAAGCTGATTACCAACAGACAGTGCTTCTCAAAGAGCAATGTTAATCTGATACAGTACATACAAAGGAAAAGGCTGTCCATGCAAAAGGTGGATCTCAGAGATAACAGAAGCAATGAAAAATACTGCTTATGAAACACACACACAAAAGTCTGTTCTAGAAATCACTTCTTATCCTTGCTCTGTGAGGTAAAACAGGATTAGAGAAGAAGTCACATAAATATGCACAACATTTAGGTTATGAAAACTGCACCTGCAATAACAGCTGGTTTGATGGTATCAAGAATATGCATAACATTATATATATATATATATGCAAAAGTCAGTGGATAGCTCCTGACAAATGATTCAGATCAGAAAAATGGCAAGTGAATGCATAAACAGTGTTTAGAGAAATGTCAAAACTGTAAGAGAAAATAAAACTACAATGTCAATGGAAAAGTCAATGAAAAAAATGCACACATACAAGATTATACATTATCCCAACAAAACTATTGGTAAAGTTTCTTTTATATCAACAATCAAACCAACAATCTGTGATCAAAGACATGTCTTCCAACATCAAACACTTAAAAACAACAACATGTAGTAGAAACGTTAATTCACAGGCTGGATTAAAACAGATAACTGAACAGGCAGTTTGAGAGAGGGTTAGAGGAGCATGCACTTTTCAGTAGTTAGATTTGAAAATCTCTGGAGACATAACAAACAAACTGTTAAGAGTAAGTATTTATTGTGCAGTATTACTGGTATCTCTGACTAAGAGTAAATAACAAGTTCAATAGACAAAAACATAATCATATCAGTAAAGATAAATAGTTTGTATTACTATTGTTACTGTATATATATATATCTTCATTATTACTTTGATACTCAACTCTGAGAAATGTTATTACTTTTGTAGAAAGAAAGATGTTAAATATTGAGCATTTTTATTATTTCTAAAAAGAATTAAATACTTTAAATATCATACTTGTATAAATGACACTATAATTTAACTCTTTCACTTCGTAATAGTTGACTTCCTGATACATTAATTTTGTGATGTATACTGAATTAGCGCTTTGCATCATCTTAAGAAATACCGCTAGCTGATATATCGGCACAGAAGGGTGATAGGGTTAAACATCATACATTTTTTACTGATAAAAAAAATGTATCCTCTTTACATTATTTCGCTTAGAATTAAAGGAAACTCTACTAACATGCGAACCAAAAAAGTTAACACTTCAGTTCACTTTCCATAACTCGAGCAAGAAGGATATCCAGAAAATTCTGTAAACATTTTCTTTTGAATACTTTATTTAGTTCATTAAAAAGATCTGATAATTTCTAATGATAATGATGCTCGTCCATCACGGGTGATGATGACCACATAATTTTCATCCAATGGAATGTAGTTGCGTTATGTTTGTCTGTGTGTGCGTAGATGACTAATGAGCCCGATGCAGGCTTGAAATGTTCTTGTACAGTGTGGGCAAGGTATACTTGCACTTGTGGGAAGTTTTACTGCCTTTCTACTTTGACGTTTTTGTTCCATCCGTGCTGTTCTACCTGCCTCGCAGGTCGAAGAACCGTGTCGAAGAAGTGTGCGCCAGGCTGATCTGTCTTTAGCAATATTCTACCAGCTGTCAACACCTATGCCAAAGGATTTCATCGAGTTTTTGAGTGTGTCTTTGAATCATTTATATTTCTAATATAAACTATGTGTCACCATAGCACATCGTTGTCCAACGTGGTGCACATGGACACGGGCACACTTGTGTGATACATCACTAGCAACCTATTTTATTCATCCTGCTTTAAAGTTAATCAGAATTTATTTTTTTAAATATGTTTTGGATGACAGTATGATTCATTTTTTTACAAGCACAACATGAAAAAAATTTAATTTGTTGTCAGGTTTCAGTTTTCAAATGTTATTGTTTTGTGCATGTTACTATTATTAATATTACTTCATTATTATTTTTGCAATTGTCACGTGGTTCCTGTGCCATCACCAGTCATTAGTCAGATGTGCCTCAATATATAAAAACGTTGGATAGCTCTGCCATAGCATATATAGTTAAGTACACAAATGTGAAGCATTCCTTACTTTAGCATTTATTAAATCAGAAAGAGTATTCAGAAATCAGAAAAATTTCACAGGCAGCTAAGAAACAAATGATCAACAGCATTTTTATACCTACTTTGTGTTACCAGAGCCAAACATGGACATTGAGCAAAGCGCAGTCACAAAAAATAACTACATGTGAAATGCGTTGCCTGAGAAAAGTTACCAACAACACAAGAAAAGACAGAATCACCAACATCAGCATAAGAAAGAAAGTTGGCACAAAACCGTGCTTGAATTATATAGATAAACAAAGAATGAAGTGGTTTGGCCACTTAATAAGAATGCATCCAAACTCCACAGTATACAGAGTCTTCTACAACAGAACATCGGGAAAGAAGGCAAGAGGAAGACCACGGAAAAGATGGTTAGATGGCGTGGCAGCATCCTGTGAAAGAGCAAAGATAACAATCACACAAGCCACCAGAACAGCGCAAGACAAAAACAGAAAACCACGACACTGGGCAACAACCCGGTAGCAGTGTGACGACAAAAGAAGAAGAAGAAGAAGAAGAAGAAAGAGTATTCATAACTTTGTAAGAATGAGAACAAGACCTCTAATTATGTATATTTACTGATCTAAGGGTTAAATGTCAAAGAGTTGATATCACTGGATTCCGGGTAAACCCAACATCACTTTGTTCATTCCAGCGGCATCATCTTTTCTAAATGAGTTAATGGCTGCACAGTCTCTTAACTCTTAGTGGACCATAGCAAAAGCGATGTTTTTACAAGCCATTTGTTTTAAAATTAAAAATGCCCTTTAGTGTGGCTCCTGGTAAAAGGTGTCCAACCCAAAGCCACATAGTGTGGCGTTTAGTCCACAAGGAGTTAATAATTTCTACAATAGTTCTGAATTCTTGAGCTAATTTGTTAAGTCATTATCATTTGACAGTTTAGATGATTGGAGCACCATTCGTACTCAGTCATGATCAGAGCATATTTGTGTTTAGAAGCCTGTTCATTAAACATGCAGATGGCCCGCCTGCCAAGTGTGTTCGTAGCGTGTTGGATGACGGGTGACAAGCCCTCTGTGAGTGCGGGTTCAATTCCGTGGGATGGCTGAAAAGTCACAGGTTCTCCAGATTTACGGTGTTCGCGGCACCGAGTCGAAGAGCTGAAAGCTCAAGTGCTTCTGGATCGAAAAATACAAAAAAGCAGATGTACAATTAACTGAGCTATAAAGGAATTATGATAAGGTAAGTTTTGGTTATTGGTTACTAAACTGATGTCACTGCACTCCGAGCAGACCCATAGGTGCTCAGTCTCCCCCAACAGATATCGAAGAGTATGCATACTGATGGTTCCTGTGGCTCGCTGATTAAACACACCTCTCACTCTGCCTCTCAGGCATCCAGTTCGACTTGAACAACGGGTAACCCCAAACTGCCTAAATCGCTTGATCGATTCAACATCGATTTCAGTGTCCTCATCCAACAGACAGTCGCGAAATGACCGAAGAATATCCCCTTATCCATCTTCAACTCCCCAACAATCGATGCTGTTGATGCAAGCCTGTCCACTCTCTCATTACCGTAAACACCCGCATGCCCAGGATAGTATATCCACGTAAGCCGCTGGAGGTTAGAAACTTCTATAGACGACATCCACTCATACCGAAACCTGCCCTTCTGGATCTTGTGAAGCATCGATTGAGAGTCAGATACAACAACTGCCCCAATAAATGAAGTCCCAGAGATCCAATGGAGGGCAGCAGTAATGGCCTCAACCTCCATCCTCATACTAGAAGTAGTTGTCTTGTATGCCCCACTTCGCTCTGCAACAACCCTACCATGCGCATTAGCCAAGAAACCCCAGTCGGACTTCTCACCACGTTGAACCGACCCATCGGTATATACAACAACATCATCATCCCTTGCATTATCTTCTATCAGCTGTTTAACTGCAAGATCAGCCTTCATGTTGCCCCAATTTCTACATTCTCTTCCAAGAGTAATGATAACGTTGAGATAGTTGGTCATGCTACCATCTGTTGGGATCCATTCTTCCCCTTTTGGTAGGGTTGCAACCGTAGTCACCTGGTCAATTGTTCTCTCAGCCTGGGCCATCCAAGACATGCCACGCTTGATTCTCGTGTCCTTAACACCATTAGTGTTCTTGTGTAGTGGATGTCTCTTATCCGCAGCAACCTGCACATATGCCTTGGTTTGGGCGAATGCATGACGGGAGCGTAGTGACAGAAGGCCAAGCATATATCTCATCTTCACAATGGGGGTATCTCTAGTGCAGCCCAGGTAAGTGAGTAAAGGAACCCTTTTTATATCACATAGTGTATAGGGTAATATGGTGTTAGAGCCCTATTTTTCAATGATCGCCGGCTCACAATGGGTGATGTGGTCAACATCATGCCAGCCATTCTGATAAGCTCGCACTCAAATTTTTTGTTTACCTCCACAAACATAAGCAGTTTTGCTGGCATGAATAATAAAATACTTTCCCTAAAAATAGAATATCCATCTTGCACTTACTAAATGTACAAAAGCAAGAAATAAAATCTGATTTTTTCAAAAAATTTAGAAAATACAAGCATAAACAAAAATGTTTTTAAAAAAGCAAATGTTTAAGCTAAATAAAAAAATCTAAACTATCTGAAAAATAACTTATTTTGCAAGCAGCAACTGAGATTAATGATTAAATATGACATTATAGCACTAAGTTTGAGCTAAGATACATTAAGATAAGCAATAAATGAAAATAAACAAATTTTGATAATAATTTATTATTTGTTTTATCATGTCTTGTAACTCTAGTGGACAGGAAACCAAGTTTTTACAAGTCATTGGTTTCTAGAATAAAAATGTCCTTTAGTGTGTCTCCTGGTAAAAAGGTACCCAACCCTTGCCCCGTATTGTGGCGCTTGGTCCACAAGGAGTTAATGTAACAATGAACAAGAATCATAATAGAAAAATAAGCAAGAAAACAAAAATTAGTGAGATGAAATTTGGTAAGTTATATACAATGAAGAAGTTCTGTACACAATAGAAGTGAAGATTAATATATCAAACATATAAAAGATAAATATGTTAGTGTGCGCATTCAAATACTGCAAGCAGTGAGGGTAGATCAATTAAAAACTGCATTCACATTATCAATGAAGATATACAGGTAGTCATGCAGGTCAGTACATTGACTTTATTCAAAATAATTTGACATGTCAAGCAAATATGACATGTGACATCGTCCTATGAATATGACAATGTTTTAGTAAAGAAATTTGCATACCATTTTAATTATCAACTAAATTAATGCTCATATTGTATATGCCTTGTTAAGTTAAAAAACAACCAAGATATGCACACACAAAAATAACAAAACACAAGACTTATCATCCATAGTATCAAAAGTATGACCACAGATAAGCTTTGAAAAGAGAAATATAATGAAGACTACAATTACAAGTAATGCAGATATCACGCTGGAATTCAAAATAATAAGAATAACAAAGCAGTTCACCTATTTGGGTTACAATTTTGACTGTACGGAGATACCAAAGAAAAAGATAAAATTATGATACAAATTGTCAAAGCAACATCAGCTTTTAAGAGCCGAAATAAAATATAGAACTTCAAGTTATATAGATTTTAAAATAAATTACACATTTTTATTCTAATTTTTTCTCAATCTGAAACTATGCCAGCGAGTGTTGGAAAATGACAAAAGATATAGAAAGTAAGTTGTTGAATCCAAATGAAAATAGATAATGCAAAAAATAATGAATATAGCATGAGATAGAGTCAGGAAAGGTAATAAAATCAGAGAAATTTATGTCACTGGAAATAGAGTATAGAGGAGAGAAGTCATCACACAACTTTACTACTTTGTGGATAGTCTAAAATGATGATGACAGGGTCAAATGGAAGAACATGATGATGATGATGATAATTATTAACACTCACATGAGTTCCTAATAAAAATCAACACCCCAAAATCATCTATTAGGTTACAGATAGGAAGGACATGCTTTTTTTTAAACATATGATGACTAAGATAAAAGTGGCAGCAGGGCATCAAAGAAACCTTGAACATAGAAGAAGTGAGAGAACTTACAGGAGACAGAGAGTTTTTCAGGCAGGCTGTGATAAAAGCAACATTTCGCAAGGGATATGTTACTCGATGATGATAACAAGGCAATGAAAATGTCCAAAGGTGAAGGATTGACTTCGCTGTACCGGGTTTGCCTGTATTCACTATCAACAGAGGTGGCATACAGTCTGCCGAAAGCATTGCGCAAAGCATGAACTCTGTAACCCCCAGCAACAATCCTAGGGATCTCATGAAAAAATTGCATGTCTCTCAGTCCGGATTTGAACCCACAACCTTCAGTATGACAGGCAAATGATGTAACCACTTCGCCATTGAAAACCCCAATAAAGATGTGTTAAGGAGCAATAAAGATGTATAAACATGGCTAGATACAGAAAGATAGGAATGAGACGATAAGAAAATCTGACCAAAATAAATCAGAAGTAAAAAAAACCCCCTTGAGCGACGCAAAGATCAAGAACATTTTAAAACAATTAATATTCAGCAACATTACCCCATATTTATAATTGAAACACAAACAAGCACATAAAAAAAAAAGAAATTGTCAACAATTTAGAGAAACTAAGAGATAAATTGAAAAAAATATCATGAATAGGTAAAATAAATAATGTTGACAAGTAACCAGAGGTTGAAATCTATTACTAAATGAAAAAGTTGAGAGCAAGAGGAAGACAACAATATGAGTGAGAAAAAATAAAATATGGATTAAAAAAAGTATATGTGAATGTAGTAAAATGATAAAAGAAAATGTATATTGCAGATCCAATGATTACTATTGAGAGATAAGCTACATCCAAGATGTCTGATAAAATTATTAACTATAGATATGCTACATCCAAGATGCCAGATAAGATTATTAACTATAGATATGCTACATTCAAGATGTCAGATAAAATTATTAACTATAGATATGCTACATCCAAGATGTCTGATAAAATTATTAACTATAGATATGCTACATTCAAGATGTCTGATAAAATTATTAACTATAGATATGCTACATTCAAGATGTCAGATAAAATTATTAACTATAGATATGCTACATCCAAGATGTCTGATAAAATTATTAACTATAGATATGCTACATCCAAGATATCAGATAATATTATTAACTATAGATATGCTACATCCAAGATGCCAGATAAAATTATTAACTATAGATATGCTACATCCAAGATGCCAGATAAGATTATTAACTATAGATAAGCTACATCCAAGATGTCAGATAAGATTATTAACTATAGATATGCTACATCCAAGATGCCAGATAAGATTATTAACTACAGAAAGCTACATCAAGATGTCAGATAAGATTACTAACTATAGATATGCTACATCCAAGATGCAAATAAGATTATAACTATAGATATGCTACATCCAAGATGTCAGATAAGATTATTAGCTACAGAAAAGCTACATCCAAGATGTCAGATAAGATTATTAATTATAGATATGCTACATCCAAGATGTCAGATAAGATTATTAACTATAGATATGCTACATCCAAGATGTCAGATAAGATTATTAACTATAGATATGCTACATCCAAGATGCCAGATAAGATTATTAACTATAGATATAGCTACATCAAGATGTCAGATAAGATTATTAACTATAGATATGCTACATCCAAGATGCCAGATAAGATTATTAACTATAGATATGCTACATTCAAGATGTCAGATAAGATTATTAACTATAGATATGCTACATCCAAGATGTCAGATAAGATTATTAACTATAGATAAGCTACATCCAAGATGCCAGATAAGATTATTAATTATAGATAGCTACATCCAAGATGTCAGATAAGATTATTAACTATAGATATGCTACATCCAAGATGTCAGATAAGATTATTAGCTACAGAAAAGCTACATCCAAGATGTCAGATAAGATTATTAACTATAGATATGCTACATCCAAGATGTCAGATAAGATTATTAACTACAGATTATTAAAAAAAGATATGTACATGTTCATTACCTAAAATAGTATCCCTGCAGTAAACTACAGCAGAGAATATTATGCTGTTTGGCTCAAATCACATACAAACCACAAAGGTTGGCCACAAATGATTATTCTATAGAAAATGGAAATTAGAGCTCTAGAAGAAAGACCCCTTCCATGGAAAAGAAACACAAGTGCTGCCATGAAGTCAGTGTGAAGACTCTTATGGGCTAGGGAAAGTGAACTCAAACAAAATGAATACTGAAAACAGATGTGCTGTTCCTAAAGAAGCAAATATTACAGAATAATTGCTGCAATAGTATCACAGCGTATGTACACTCTTTGATTCCAATCACATACAAATCACAAACAGTAATTAACAAGTGGTTATCCCATAACGAATCGAGTCTTCTTGAGGAACTGGGGGATGCTAAACTATCCTTGAAGTTCATAAAGAAAATGGTCACAGACCAGGAAAAGTGGCGAACTGTTGAGGCCTTATGCTCCTCGAGGAGCAGAGAGGAATAAATGAAGTAAGTCATTCCATAATGAACATACACGAAGATGCATCCAAGATATCATCTAACACTATTCAAAAGAGGCTAGTTGTATCCACTATATGTAAGCATGACTACTTTATATAAATTCAGAATGCTATTTTAATCATATCATACCACGTTACAGATCTATAATAAATGACAAACATGTCCATTAAGTAAACTTATGTCAATATGAAGTGGCAAAGTGTATATTAGAATACATAAGCCCCCACTGTCTTCATTAATGTTATCATATGCAACTTTCATGTTCTAATTTATAATATATCAAGTTTACAAATGCAAGGTTTACACATCAATGTTGCATATCAAAATAGTTTTGTTTTTTTATTAGTATGTACACACATATCCAAAATGCAATTTAAGATTATTAAAGAGAAATTGTGGAATACCACAAAAAAGTGGATAAATGGCATAGCATAACCAGCATAATCCTGTTAAAAAGCCAAAATAACTATCACCCAAGCCACTAGAGCAGCGCAAGACAAAAACAGAAAACTATGACACTGGGCAACAACCCGGCAACAGTGTGATGACAAAAGAAGAATGATAGATTAGCATCATTCCAGATAAAAGCAGGACTAATTTATAAATTGTGAGCGCAAATTTAAGCATATCATTCCGAGTAAGTATATACATGCTGCAGCTTATTTTGATCTTACTTGACTAAACTGAGACCTGTTATAATTATGCGGTTCAACTAATCTTGATGTTACTAGATTAAACTTGCCTGTGTGGTGCTGGGGCCCGCAAGGAAGCAAAGAATAGTACCACTGCGACCTACAAGGCAGGTCATAAGAGACGACAGATGTAGGAGCTAGTAAAGCTACCCTAGTAAATTAAAAGCATCGCAGAAATTGAATGTGCTGGTCTACTTGTAGGTGTATAACTGGTACAACGTACAATCGCTCTTAGGCTTAGATCACATACAAATCACACGAGTGGTTAACAAGTGGTTGATATGGAGCGTTTGAAGAAGATTAAACTGAGACCTGTTATATTATAATATGTAAGGTGTAAGTACTTTTGATGTAACTAGACTAAATTGTGACCTGTTATACTAAAATATGTACAGTTTCAGTAATCTTGACGTTACTAGATTACACTGAGACCTGTTTTATTAAATTATATTTGCTTTAACTAATCTTCACGTTACTAGATTCAACTGATACCTAGAATGTATATTGTATTAGAATATACATACTTATATATTGTAACTGTCAACAATAAAATAACAGCATGCCACACAAAAGCCAAAAATTACAAAGTAACCTGTTTTATGTCGAGAATATTTTTCTGCAAAAACTATTAATAGATCTTACATTATCATTAAATTAATAAATACTTTTTTTTCCGCAGTCATTAGTTGTTTATTCACACAATACAATGGATGTGACGTGACACGCACATTTGTTTAATAAATAACAAACACTCGCATCAACCGTTGTTAGAAAATCACAAATTACGTATAAAGGTTAGAAACAGGGCAAAAGAAATAATTTGAAACTTTCCATCACCGAAGTAGTAGTCATAGTCACTGACAGGTTGTTTACCTTTATCAGTTGTTCCCTATTACTCAGCAATGATTTCATTTTGTTAACCTGAAAGTGCAATCACCAATTAAATTGTATAGATACATGTGCACATTTCACGCCCAATAAAAGTCACAAATATATTAACAATCCAACATAAACAGTCATTGAGTAGGGAGTGTATGTGTGTTTTGTGTTAGTGAGAAAGAATCAGTTTTGAACACATGAAATGGCAGTGGTGAGTTGGGTCAGAGATCATAAACGTTTCCTCATATTTTCCAATGATAACATAGTTTTGGAATAAATTTTATGTATTAAATAAATGTTATTTTATAACACAAACTTAAAAATGCAGATTTTGATGCATAAACTATGAGAAGAGGGAGTTTTTAAGAACCCGGGGTAACGTTTATGAAAGACACTCAGTAAAGCTATTTTTTAATAGCTCGCTTGTTGTGTTCTTAAGAACGTGTGCATTGTAGGACTAGTCAATAAGTGCCGTAAAAAAGAAGAGTTTGTGGTTTGAATTCTGTGTTTGGACATTTGTTTTTTCCAGAGGCCCCTAATACTTGTACACTGTCTTTCTATTGATGCATAAGCTACTTCTTTACGACTAGCATCTCTATTGTTGCAGATTTTGATGCATAAACTACAATTTCTTTACGACTAGCACCTCTATTGTTACAGATTTTTATGCATAAGCTACTTCTTTATGACTAGCACCTCTATTGTTGCAGATTTTGATGCATAAGCTACTTCTTTACGACTAGCACCTCTATTGCTGCAGATTTTGATGCATAAACTACAATTTCTTTACGACTAGCACCTCTATTGTTGCAGATTTTGATGCATAAACTACAATTTCTTTACGACTAGCACCTCTATTGTTGCAGATTTTAAAACATTTTTTTCCCTTTATTGTTCAGATTTTACAGCAATAAATATACTACAAAGTAGAAAATATTCTGCCACTATTTCTTAAAAACAACATTTTTGTAATATACTTTTTCACCAAACTTGATGTTGAATGTGTTTTGTTTACAGGTTTATATTGTTTTATATTTAAAATTAACTCCAAACCAAAGCATACTATACAGGATACTGTGGATCAAAGATACCCACTGCACAGAAATACTAATGATGTTTAAGGGCAAAAGAATCCAGAGTGGCATTAGTGGATGGTGCAAGCTGAGAGAACAATCAGCCAGGTGACCGCTGTTGAGAATCTACTGATAAGGAAACAATGTATACTGATAGATGATAGCATGGCCAGCTTACACAATGTTATGATTGCACTTGGATGGGAATGTAGAGATTTGAGCAACGTGAAGGCTGAACTTGCAATTAAACAACTAATTGCAAATCATACAAGTAATGATCATGTTGTTGTTTATACCGATGAGTTTGTGAATCGTGGTGAGAAGTCAGGCTGGGGTTTTCTCGCTAGCTGCATGGTAGGTTGGTGGCAGAATGGAATGGAGCATACAGGACAACTATTTCCAGTATGAGGATGAAGCCATTACTGCTATTGTCCGCTGGCTCTCTGGAACTTTGCTTACTGCGACCATTGCTGTGTCCGACTCTCAACCGATGCTTCAGAAGGTTCAAAATGACAGGTTGTGGTATCAGTGGACATAGTTTATTGGAGTTTCCAACCTGCAGTGGCTTACATGGAACTACTGTCCTGGACCTACAGGTGTTTGCGGCAATGAGAGAGCATACAGGCTTGCATTAACAGTGTCAATCATTGGGGATTTTAAGGTGGATAGGGAAGATATCCCTTGGTTTCTCAGTAATTGCCTGTTGGATGAAGACACTAAAACTGATACTGAATTTATTCAGTGATTTGTGGAGTTTGGAATTACATATTGTGCAAGTAGAACTGGATGCTGAAGAACAGAGTGAGTAGTGCGTTTAGCCAGCGGGACATGGGAACCATGAGTATGCATACACTAGATATCTGTTGGGAGAGATTTGAGCATCTGTCTGTCCATAATGTTATGACATTAGTTTAGTGACCAATAACCACTTTAAAGGGTAATACTATCACAAAAAAAAACAGCAAGAAAATTACTAAATGTTTTTTATTTCAAAACAATAAAATCTTTTACTGAAAATATGAGTTTTTTTAAGTGTGTATTTTACTGGATTTGTTGAGGAAGTGTGTTGCTTGTTGACTTCGTAATTAAATTGATAACAAAGTCAACTAAAATTTACCATTAAAAATTGTCCCTTTTGTAATGTTTGTAAGTTCTTTTCACTAGATTTGTCATGCTTGAATAATGTGCCCTTTTTTATACAATATTTAGTGGAGGAATCTGACATTAAAAAATGGCATGAGTTGGCAGGAACATGTGCGAGGATGGATGAAACATGTATGTAATCACTGAGCTATGGGAACCATCAGTGTGCATACCCTTTGTCATCTGCTGCGGCTGAGTACCTATAGGTCTGCACTGACGGCAGCGATATTGATTGTATTAACTAACTTATTATTTGGTAGAACAATCTATACATGTTGTCTGCAGCTCAATTCATCAGAAATGAAATATATAGTGTAGCATCTATATGTAGTCATATTTCTACAACAGTGAAATTAGGACTTTGTATAACATTCTAGAAACAAAAATGTATGAAAAAATGTTCTACCGACCTACATCAGTAACAGCTAGAGACAAGGTTCTGCATAACTGTTGTCTACTTCAACAATTTCTACTTACGATATACAACACATTAAATACTAACACTAATATTGAAGCCAGAGTTGTAAAGTTTAGAACTTGGTTGAAAACTAATAGCTTCACTGCCGACTGCCCTTTACTCTAAAATAAAATACATTGTTAAATGATCCTAAAAGAACTGTACCAAATATTAGAATCACTTTTAGTTGAAAAAATATAAAAATATGAATATTATAATTTGAGGAAAAATGTGATTAATATAGTAAGGGGAAATATTGGTTAAGCTCATATCTTAGAAAGTTGTGAATGGAATTTTTAATTAAGGTAGAGATTTACTTTCTAATAAGTCAGTGATTATTTTAGGAATAGTTATCATACAGAGCGTCTGGCCGAATGTATTAGAGCGTGGGCTTCCATTTTGGAGACCGAGTTCAATCCCTCTAGGAACAAGGAATTTTTTTCTGTCTGGGGCATAAATAAAAAATCATAACCTGAACTGTTTCACAGTGACTGCACTAACCATGCAGACATTAAATTCTTCAGGCTCATGTACCCCCTGTCATAAACCACCCTAAAAAGCAGTGTTGCACAGACAGTTTTGGGTTTTTCTCCTCTTTATGACCTCCACAAACCAGGATAGAAGAGGAGTGACAACGTAAGTTCTCTTCTTATCGATACTGAAGAAGTAACTAGAACACAAAATTGAAAAGTATTTTTTTAGATGTGGGTTGACATAAGAATTGGGTATTTTTCAGACACAGAAATGAACAACAACCAACAACACAAAGTTCTAAAAATAACAGAGAATGTGATAGGATTACTAAAATAGATTAACTCCTTGTGGACCAAATGCCACACTACGTGGACGCCTTTTTTACCAGGAGCCACACTAAAGGGCGTTTTTAATTCTAAAAACAAATGGCTTGTAAAACATATCTTTTGTCCTGGTTTACTAAGAGTTAAACATAGACCAATCAAATATTCTGGATCCATAAAGAGACATAACACTACAGAAAACAATCCGGAATGAAAGGTTGGGGACAAGTACTCAAAAAGAAAACATACAAACAGCAGAGAGACAAAGGACAGTTTGGCACAGTGAACCCCCATGACAAGAAGCAGCAAATTGAGATCTATTAGAGTAGATCTTTGATGTGAAGATTAATTAATATATTTTAAAATATCTACTCGTATAATGTAGGATGGTTGAATGAATTAGAGCGCAGCTACCATGCGGGAGACCCATGTTCAATCCACGGTAAGGCCAAGAATTTTTTTCTGTCGGGGGCATAAAGAAAAATCATAACCTGAACAGTTTTGTGTCGGCTGCCCTAGCCATGCGGCCATTAAATTCCTCAGGCTCTCGTCTCACCTGCCATACACTGCCATAAAAAGCAGTACTACAGGAAGTAACCACAGAGTTTTGAGTTTTTAAAAAAATGATTACAGTCCTAGAAGTAATTCATACTGACACATATGTGCATGTACACTGCAGTATGATTTTCATAATTTCTCCCTTTTTTTTTTGCCAACCAGCTAAAACATAGTTACTGCAGATAAATTGGCACATCTGACTGATTTTTGCATGAAGGTTTGCTTCCATTATCACCAATGTCCCTTGTCATTCATGAAAGCCTTAGTTCGACTTCAGAAGTACTTGTAATTTAGATTTAAGTAAAGGAATGTTTGTATAGTCTGTCCATTAATTCGTGAGCACGTTTGAAATTGATTTTCTCAAAAACTACCTGTTGGATCTCAGTGATTTTTGCAAGCAGCCTTAGAATATCCATGACGCTAGAGAAATATTTTTTCCAAGAAAATTTGATGTAGTTTGAAATATTTCTTCTTCAGGTTATATTAAAATCAACCTCACCGGATTGTACACAATAGTAACAGATCTACGGTACACAGACGCGTTGTTCTAAAAATACATTATGGTAACATAGAAATATCGTGAGTAAACAACAATTTCACGGGAATTCGCGTGCACCTAACCCAGTCGACTTTGAAAGCGGAAAGCATTTGACGTTATAATTGGGATACCGTTGTATAGTTATAGGCGTACCTCGCTATTTGTATGAAGCTATTGTATCATATTTGTTGGCTTAGGACTTGGCTTGCTAAGGAAAATGTCAGCTTCGATGATACATATTTGAAACCGAGTTGTTGCACCTGGTGAGGATGACAAATAAGACAAAGGTGTTTCATATTGACAAAATCATTGCGGAATACGGCCACACGTCTTTGCGACTACCTCCATATCATGCTCACCTCAATCCGATAGAGCTTGTCTGGGCTAAAGTAAAGGGCAAGTTGCCGAACAGAACAGGACGTTTAAAATGTGTGATGTTGAAGTTCTGACACGTGAGTCCTTCTCAATGATAGACATGCAGTTCTGGAAGAAGTGTGTCGAACATGTGCTCCGAGAGGAAGAGTACTGGCACCGAGATGGATTACAATTTGTCCAGCCAGTAACAATTATCAACCTCATGGAATCGTCAGATTCGGGATGATACAAATCATATTTTGATTACAGACTGAGAAATAGCAACGTATACATTTCCATATCCAAATCCGTCTACCATCATACAATTTGTGGTGAAGTTAAGACACCCTGTGGTCTAATGGTGACCGAAGGGAGGACTAACTGTTGCATATTGTATCCAAGTCCACGATTGCACATAAAGGGCAACACACTTAATTACTTGACCTATCAAGTTAATATGGAGATACACCTATGAATAGAATTGACATGGACAAATTCTAGGGATACTGTAAAATCTAAAATTTGAGCCCCGTATTTGCAATTGTCATAAAAGATCAAAGGAATTCGCCGATGTGCAAAATCCTTAGCATCTATGGACTACTGGTTAGCTTTATTTTAGCGTCATGTATATTCTAAGGCTGCATGCAAAAAATCACTGAGATTCAACAGGTAGTTTTCGAGAAAATCAATTTCAAACGTGCTCACGAATTAATGGACAGACTATAGTAAACAATGTAATAAAAACTCAATATTTGGATTTAATCAATAGTGAAATAGTAATATTTGGTACATTTCTTATAAATAATAACAATAACAATATAATGTTATTTTCTACTTCTGTTTATAACAACTAATTTACTAATCAATATGTAAAACATATGCATGGTTTAAAGCCTTGGATCAGTAAAGATGGGTAAAAGGAGGAAGTATGTCAACAGGAGGTAACTTCTATTCAGAAAGTTTTCTTGTTCTAAACCTGATGACATGTAATAATATATATATATTATATACATTATACTAGAAACATTTTCTTCTGTAAATAAAATGGATCAAATGCTGAACTATTTGGACAAAAACTGAGCAGACATTTGTGAATATCTTTTTGTAAATCCATAAAATGACTGTGCAATGGTAATACAGATATTAGATCCAAACATTCTTGTTCTGAATGTGTTTCTTTATTCTTAAAATTAATGAAATATAGCAGCAACTATTTTGTTTATCAGTAGGTATATGCAAAAAATTTAAAAATGTACTCTAATATTAAAGAAATATTTACACTTGGGATTCAAACTAATTTTAGTCAAAATGTTTCTTGAATAGTTTCTTGCAAAGTTTATTCTATTTTCTGTTCAGAAAGCAATGTCAAACTACTGAACGCATAAGTGGTGCCTAGAAAATCAACAACTCATTTACTGTTGTTGATGGCGATGTCCTGTAAAGGATATGCCACGATTTTATTTTAATTCTATTTTCTAATGATAATTCTCGACTAGTTATCATGCACTAGATCAGCTAATCTCTAAACACTGTTTTTAAAATATACATGAAGGTCAAGAAAAGATTGCTACAACTTGTTACCTCAATATGTTCTTTATCAGTTCTGTCTCTTAGATCTTGGACATTTCTTTCTAAGTTTGAACGCTGAAAGGATATACATTAATATCAATACTTGCACATTTCCTTTTCAAACTGTATGTACAATGAATTGTTGCATTAGTCAAATCAATCAATGTCATTTCTTCTATGAGGTAATCAAAGAGTGACAATATAAGAAACTATTCTTCTTCTTCTTTGTTCAACATAAAAAAGGCTGGCTGTTACAATGTGCCGCAGTATAGTCAGGCTGCAATATCTACGGTTTTTTTTGGTCTAATACATAAGTTTTCAACTCAACCTTTTTTCTGACCAGGTTTGCCTTCCATGTTAGAGTTCCACTCACTTAGCCGAGAGCCACGGTAGCGTAGTTGTTAGTGAACTCGTTTCTCAAGGCTGGTGGTCTGGGTTCAACTCCAGCAGTGTGCGTGGAATTTTTCCTGACCGAGCGATTCTCAGGTCGACCCAGCCTAACTGGGTACCAGATATGCTCTGGGAAAGTAAAGGCGGCCGGCGTGATGCTCACCACATCACCCGTGTACCGACGGTCAATGAATGATACAGGTGTAACACTGTATTTACCTATATACCACGAGGTATGAAAGGGTTCCTTTACCTCCTTTTACCTTACTCACTTAGCCAGACTTCAGTGATATGGCATGTTACTAGGTTCATTACTTAGAGGTGAAGTAGGGTCTTGATCAGTTTTGGTTCGCTAACCAGAACTGCTGTCATCTCATTCCATAGATCTTAAGTCCTCAAAACACTAATAACATAGACATTTTAATGTTTTAAAACCCATTTCCTTTTCAGGGGCAGAAGATGGTTACTTTAACTTCAGTCTTCCTTTATTTTTTAAAAATCCAATATGATCAAGTAAGCATCATTACAGCTGACCTCCTTGCAGGTAATCTGCAAAATAGCACTTACATATGCTATTATATAACGTATAATATTTTTAACATGACAAGGTTGCTCGTTCCATGTGCAACCACATGTTAGTTGCTTATTACTACATCATTGGTATTATGAAGCTAGTTACATTTTTACTTTTTTCAAACAAGGACACCAGAATCTACACACTGATTCAATTTTCCTTACATCCTATTACAGGGTCCAAAGATGAAGGATTGACTATTGACTATTGCACCGAGTTTTATCCCATATGGCTCAGCGCCTTTCTGCAGAAATGGCACACCACCTCCGAAGAGTATTGCACAAAGCAAGAACTTCTTAGCTCCTACAACAATCCTAGGGATTTCTGGAAAAAATGTCAGCTAGATGAAGATGATATATATATCTTACTTTATCATCCAACTCATCCAGCCGCCTTTGGGCCTCCTTTTTCTGTGACTCTAGCTGAGCCAAAGTTCCAGTTAAAGAATCCAGCTCTTTTTGTAAAACTTGAACCTCACTTTGCCTGATCTTAATGTCTGCTTCCTGTTGGGCTTTGTCTCTCTCCAGGTGTAGTTTTTCTCTGTGGAATGTTCCAAATCAAGGATAAACAAACCTTACACGGGTTTGAACTTAGGAAAATATCGTTAAAATAGTATACAAATCCAGAAATAAACCACACAAAAAATGTATTAAAAAAGACATAAATTGTACAAATCACAAATAAAATTTATAAACTACACAAAAAATGTACAAGCCAAAGTCTAGTATTCACAAAAGACGCCCACAAAATCTTGATAAAATGATGATACTAAAGGAGTCATTCAAGATGTAAATAAACCTTAGACAATCTTAAAGATTTACATGGATTTTCAAGCTCAACAAAACAAAGAACAAGTCAACAAAATCTTACTAAGTATGTTGTAAAAGACCAATAAAGGATTTTGGCACATGTTTCTTGCTAGAAAGCCAGCTTCTGTGGTGGTCCCTTGCTTCTTGGGTAACTAACAAAAGCTGTTACTATTTTGATTAGTGAGGAACTACAAGTTTGTTCTAGTACCCTTGTTCCAGGCAGTTGAACTTGTACTTTCAACTCCTGATTGGATTATCTCCTGGTGACTTAACTTTTGCTGACAAGGTCACATGTTTTTTCAAATTGAAGACGGCTGTTTGGCTCAAAGGACGGACGGTATGTACAATGTTATGAGTTATGTGTCTTGAAGTGACTTTATTATGACTCTTTACAACTTTGAGGAATGGTGAAGATGAATGGGTAGATTTCTTTCTAGCAAATGTTGGCAGATATTACAACAATGCTTGCTTTCTTAACCAGATGAATCTGTTTTTCATAGCATCCCACTGGGAGGTGAAGCAAAATAATGTCTGTATTTTCTGACTCTAACACCTCATGCAAAAATTGTCTCTGTGCCTCAACAAAACATAAACTAGTACTATCAAAACACAAACAATAAAAAAAATCATCAAACATTAACTGTTATTTTTTTAAACTGCTCAAGAAAGTTAAAGAAGAATTATATAAATTAAAGATACAATTATTCAGATTATGCATAATTTCAAATCTAGTCTTCACAATGACAAAGATTCACTCACACTCACAAAAATAATACCTGAAATGATAAAGGTGTGAAAATATCCAAACGTAGACATATAACATGAAAATCTTAGTCCAACACACAGAAAAGACAACAAATAAACTTCATAAATATAAGTTGTTTTTTTAAAAAAGAACAATACTCAAAGAAATTAAGTGTGCACACTCATTAAGTTCGATTAAATATTTTCAAAGAAGTAGTTAGCAGGAGAATGTTAGCGTCATCAAAGAACTTGACCCATAACTGAGTTAATTCAAGTCACTGATACAAATACACTTCAGGCAGATCTATAATTGTTCAGTTTTTTCTGCAGATGATGAAAGGTGAATGAAATACAACCAACCACCAATAACAGCATACAATAAACAGAGATCGGGTACTAGAGCCAAGGGAAGACCAAGAAAAAGATGGATAGACAATATCAAGATCACACTACATAAACACGGATAGAACACAACAAGGGCGACTCATCTAGCCCTAGAACGCAAATTAAAGCTCCCATCCCTACGCTAACGGCAAGAGTGGACAGCCAACTACATCTTCCACCTGGAAATAGACAATAGATGAAAGGTGTGCACACTTATAGTTATCATAACTTGTTGATGAAGATAAACCTGATCCATCTTTGCAGTGGTTCTAGTCCACTTACATCCAATTTTATATCAAATTCCTTCGATCTCAGGATAACTATTCTCGTTAATGAATGAGTTATCATGGAAAAAAGTGGTCCTGGAGAATCCTTAATATATCCCTTCTATCCATATAAAATGTGCCTACTACAGATGCTTTCAAAGTATATTTATAATGTGTACCCAGAATGGTACTGGTAATAGTCACATCAGTTGTCTTGTTCTTCATATCACAAACAATTGTGCAACAGATGTTCAGTAGGCATTTGGTCTATGCAGAAGTTATAATCTTCAGCTTGTTTTACAGATCGTAAATCAGTATACTGTGACCTGGCTATATTTTTTATTACTGTCTAACAGTCCATTGAACGAGTGTAAAATCATACGGAAAAATCAAAAGAAACTATTTACTGATAACATCTAATTCACAATTGGTTATTGTTATTGGTTACTAAACTGACGTCATTGCACTCGGGCAGACCCATAGGTGCTCAGTCTCCCCAACAGATATCGAAGAGTATGCATACTGATGGTTCCGTGGCTCGCTGATTAAACACACCTCTCACTCTGCCTCTCAGGCATAGAGTTCTACTTGTCGTCCATTTCTCTTCTCTCCTCTACCTCTTCCTTTGTATGCATATTTTCTTGTCTGATCTGCTGGAGGATGAGTCAGCGATGACCGAAACCCGTAGCACCGGCTGGAGCTTATTACATATAATACAAATTAGACAGCAATGTTAATTCACAATTATAAAAATGAAACAACTAAATCTCAGTTTAAAATAACTTTTTACTAACTCATTTTTAAACAGTGAAATCTTACCTGTCCATTGAAGACAAACACAAATTAGAACACAAGAATGGAATATGGTGGCACCACACTTAAATTTATTGGAAATTGTTCAGTATGCTAACAGAAAGGACAGTTTTAAGCAAGCAAAGAACAACTGTACTAACAGACAACAAAGATAAGATAGAAAAACCAAGAAATGTCATAAAATACCCATAATGTCACAAATTATACAAATTTAAAAAACTGAGACATTAAACACAAGAACTACAATAATAAACAAACAAGAAATGCGAAACAAAGAATTTTAATATACAATAAGTATATTCAGAAGGGCGACAAATTAAAACTTAACAAAAGCTTAATATGTGATCATAAAACATGACAACAATCATAAAACATCCACCCAAAAAGTAATGACAAAAACTAAAATAATACAACAGAAAAGATAGTTAAAGAAGACACATTGAAAGTGCAATGATACAGAGAGCTTAATCATACAGATAAAAAGGAATAGCAAACCTAACAAGGTGAGAGAAAAAGAATCACTGCAATGTTAGTGACACATAATCAGGTTATAAAAGGTCTTACAACTGATGCACAAAACCAACAAACAAATGACAAAACAAAAAAACTACAATTGAATCCATGAAACCAGAAAGGCTGTTTCTAAGTGTAAATGAAACATTTATAGGTTATAAATACTGTAAGAGAGAAATTTAAAAAAAAAAATTCCTATATACCAACAGAGAGATTTGCATATCTGCAATTTAATTTATATGCAAATTAGGGAAGAATGAATGTAATTAACTTTAAAAAACAGCTTGATTGTTCATTTTACATATCATCATCATCAGGTGCCGTGCAGGCTGGGGTAGGTGATGATGGATCTCCACAAATCTCTGACGTTGGTGTTTGCTATCAACTCAGATGTTGACGCTCTACCGTGCCATGAAGTCAGGCTATCCAAAATTTTCTCTCTCTGTCATCCTCTGTCTCGTCTATCCTCGATTTTACTGGTTGTCACAATGTGTTCTAAACCTCCCTCCTCATCACATGCCCGAAAAATGATGACTGCCTCTTTCTTATACTGATGATAAGCTTTCTCTGTGTCTTGATCTCATTCAACACCTCAACATTGCTCATTTTAGCAGTCCATGGGATTCTCATCACTCTTCTGTAAAACCACATCTCTGTGGTATTTTACATAAACAGACAGGTAATGCCAGATATACCTTATTTAATCATTGTTTTTCTGTCACATAATTATGTCTGTGCCCAGTGATAAAAGAGCTGCGATAGCTCAGTGGTTAATTCTCTTGCTTCGTAGACACATGGTCTCAGGATTAAATTTCCTAGTCGGAGTGGTTATCAGGTAGCTTCAGTTGGGTAGCATAAAAACACTTGGAAGTAAATATGGAGGGCGAGAGGTTGATCACATTGAATATACCTCAAAGTATGAAATTAGAATCTTTACTGTTAAGACATAAAATTCCTGCTCCGTTTTCTACTGCATTAATTTTTGATCTATCTATGTATGAGGGCACCCTTGGCAAACCCTGAAATGAACTTTGCTAACAAAAGCAAGAAATATCAGACTCAATTCCATGGAAGAGAGTTATCCAACACAGAGCGTAATGGAGAAATTACTTGCAGGCTCTATGTAACATATAACAGTACGAGAGGAATATATATATCTTGATGATAATGACAGAAAGAGAATAAATTGTGAAGAAACTAGAAATTGATTAGAATAAAAATAACAACACTTAATGTGCCCCTATGTGCTCAGTTCTCTTCTGCTTGCAGAGAGTCTCACAACATCAGAGCACCAACATAATAGCTGTTGAAAATAATTTCAAATTTCCCCATAACTTAGAAAGTATGGCAACCAATTTTAGACTGGATGAGCTAGGGAATCAACCACACCAGGATTTGAACCCCCAACCTATATTTGGTGAATGAATCACTGTAATAATGACTGCACCATTTTAACAATAATATAAGTGTAACAACAATCTGCAGATAAGACAAACTATAACTACTGCTATAAGAAAGAGAAGATGGAGATATGTTGGACACACCTTGAAGAGAAATGATCAACGAATATCAAAGCAGGCATTGAAGTGGGATGCAAAGGGTTCAAGAAAGAAGGAACGACCTAAGGAGACCCTGAAACGAACTTTGCTGAGAGAGGCAAAAATATCGGTCTCAGTTCCATGGAGGAGATTGAGCGAGTTGCCCATGATAGAGCGGTATGGAGAAATTACTCTGAGGCCCTATGTAGCGTATACGGTACAAAAGGAATTATTAATTATTAAAACCACTTACTTTTTTATATCTTCAATCTCTTTACTGATTTGGTCTAACTCTTTGATTGCTGAAAAATCTGCTACATGACTGTAAGGACCTGAATTTGTACCATTCTGAAATAATGTTTGAATAAATGTTTTAAAACTACATTTATATACTACATTTGTATTTCATATTTAAATACTAAATTTAAATTCAGTTATCAATCAGTTTACTTCTCTCGAATGATATCCTCGTATATTGCACAAGCCCATACATGCTTCATCCTCCAATGAAGCAGCTTTTTCTTTGTCTTCAAATGCTCCATATTGACCACTTGTCAAAAGGTCTGTGTGATTTGTATGTGATCTGAGCCTAAGAGCGATTGTACGTTGTGCCAGTTATGCGCCTACAAGTAGGCCAGCACATCTGATTTCTGTGCTGCTTTTTATTTACTAGGTTAGCATCCCTAGGGCCTACATCAAATGCCTCTTACTACATGCATTGTAGGTTGCAGTGGTACTATTCGTTGCTTCCCATGCGGGCCCCGACACCACATGGACGCAATCTCAATGCTCTCATGCTCACCGTACACAAGTTATGTTGGCTGGTGTATTATCTCTCTCTACCCTGCAGTCCGCACTGTTTGTCTGTCTGCGCTTAACCCCCATTCAATGTGGTGGTTTACTGTCTATGATTCAGTTACCGCACATGTTTATCAGAGGGCATTTCTGATGTTTCCTCTATATATATATATATATATACTTCACCCACTTTTGTCCCAACAACCACATAGTACTTAAACATTGTCATAATAACCAATTTGTTGTGTTTATATGTATACATATTTTAACATAAGCTTTACATCCACAAAAGCATCACAAGAAGCATCTCATAGTTTTAATGGCCTGAGAAATAAATATTAACATCTGACTCGAAAAGGTGTCTCAATTTTATCAATCACACATAAACTTTCTTGTTCAATTTATTAATAAACTACACACATCTTCCAGGTCAAAGTTCTCTTTATCTTTTCAAGAATTTGATCTTAAGTGATATAAAATATATAAAAAACAGAGCATACCCGAACTCCGAAAGCTCCTGGATCTGACACAGATCTTAAAGATGGAGGTATCATTTCTTGGGTAAGTTGTGTTGGAGGGTCTATACCTTTGAGCTTTTGCTGGATGAGATGCATGGCTAGAGCAAACTGTTCTGCTGTGAGCTTTCCCACTGATTGGCTGTCACAAAGTCCCCTGATGGGAAGAAAGATTCACATAAAATCTCAATTTGTAGAACGTATGAGAAAAAAATTAACACACATAAAGAACCACATTGAGATGTAGTTGGTCTGAACTTTAGGTTACGTTGCTTTTTCTCTGCTTCCTCACTTTTTTCTTGCATATTGTATTTACTACTTCTTCTTCGAATGCTTCATATTGATCACTTGTTAAACCACTCTTTGTGATTTGTATGTGATCTGAGCCTAAGAGCAATTGTACGTTGTGCCAGTTATGCACCTACAAGTAGGCTAGCACATCCGATTTCTGCAACGCTTTTTATTACTAGGGTAGCTTCCTAGGCCCCTACCTCAGTCGCCTCTTACGACATGCCTCGTAGGCCGCAGTGTTACTATTCTTTGTTCCCCTTGTGAGTCCAGGCAACACATGGGCAATTTTTTTAAATTGACAGTTCCTCCTAAAGTTATGTACTCAAATGTTTATGTTACACCATGAAAAGAAAAAATATATCTTAAGTGTCTGGAAGTTAGCAAAATACTCTTACTTTTGGTTTTCTTCATCCCATGGAAAAAATTATACAAAACGCTTAAATCTCTGAACAAAATATCATAACCTCACCAAATGTGAGCCAAAACTGTTGTGCGTAGACCACTTTGAGCCATAATATCTCTGATTTCTACACCACTGACCAGTCCATCATGATCAGTGTCCAGCTGATTAAAGATCATATCAGAACTGACCTTTTCTGCAGCAGTAACGCACCAAGGCAGCTGAGGCTAAAATGAAAAAATAAAGAGTCTTTTTACTTAATATTAGTAAAACATATGTAGATAGAGCAAATGATTCAACTAGAGATAGCATTAGCAAGATATTAAAAATAAGCTATGTCTGGCATAGAACATATGCTATGTCTATCATACTACATGTTACATTGTTCATTTCAAGTGTTTTCATCTCAAACATTCAATGACAATGACTCCCAATCAGCTTACACAACAAGTTATTACCTTCTTCTTCTTCTTCAAATGTTCCATATTGACCACTTGTTAAACCACTCTTTGTGATTTGTATGTGATCTAAGCTGAATAACGACTGTGCCAGCTATGCGCTACAAGTAGGCCAACACAGTTGATTTCTGCAACACTTTTAATTTACTAGGGCAGCTTCCCTAGGCTCCTACCTCAGTCGCCTCTTAAGACATACCCTGTAGGTCGCAGTGTTACTATTCTTTGCTCCCCTGTGGACCCCGGAAAACACAGGCAAAGTTTTTAATCTAGCTCTTAACAAAAATTGTAATGTGTCTTGTTACCCCAGTAAAGCCTTGAGTTGGTGTGGACCTTCCCCAGCTTGCTATATTGCTCACTGGTGTGGGACCAGATATTGGCAAGACAGGAACAGCACCTGGTAAATGGACTGCCATGTTTCCCAGTCCTGCTCCTTTCCGTTTAGAAGGGGGTATCAAGCCTGGCCGAAGAATAGTTGGGGTCTCCATTCCTTCACGTGCTTGATAAACTAAATGCATAGCCTGCAATATAAACATAGGAAAGCACCTTTAGATATCACTAAACTATGTGATCTGAAAATGGGAATGTGTGTGCTAATATTAAAGTACTCTTTAAGTGTATTGTGTGATTTGAAAATAAAAATCCCAGGTGGAGTGAACAATTTCTCTGACCACAATGGTTCTCAGGACAATACAGTATCAAATAGGTAAAGAGAAATATTAGGAAGTATGGTGGCCTGCGTTATTTTGACCATATTTCTCATCAAGTGTCGAGCCAAACAAAAATAAGGGTCTAATACAGTATTTATTACCAACTGGTGTCTGCGCACGCAAAACAAAGTGAATCAGATGGTATGATAGGGCCACAAATGAGGAGCTAATAAAGAAAAATGAGACAGATCCCAGTGAACCAAAAGGTCCAGAAAAGATTATGGCACTGATAGAACACACCAAGAGAAAATACAAGAGGAATATAAGAAAAGGACCCATTCCTGAAACCCACAGAGAAATTGAAAGAGAAGGAAGCTAGAAATACATGAAGAAGAGATTTGGAGGTAAATATTAATATATGGAAAAGCTGGAAAGAGCTGCAAAAGATAGGAAGACTTAACATAAGTTATTTTTGGGCCTATGTCCCACACTCTGTGTTAAAAAAGCACAAGACAGAGAAAACAGTAAAATATACCACACAGCATGAAAACAGGTTCATTACATTTTTATTGTACTTAAACTGTATTGGAGAGGTGTTGTGGCTCAGTTTTATTATACAAACAATAATGATAAGAAAATACAGAGAACTTACCACTGCAAATTCATCCCTGTCAAGATAGCCATCCTTATCAATGTCACTCATGTCCCATATTCGCCCCAGAATATCCACAGGTAACTTTGAGTTCATCAGCACCTGTAACCACACAACTCAAAGTAGTAACATTCAAGATTTCTATTTAATAATTCTTTTCTTCTTCTCTTCCACCATTTACTTCTTTATAGAAGTGTTGGGGGAATGTAGTGATCTTGTGTGTGCTTGTTCTGCTGCACTTTGTAAGCACTTATTCATTTTCTTAAGGCTGTTCTTGATGCTGTCGCTCGATTGTTTTAGTGGTCTTCCTCTTGCTTTGTACTCATTATACTTTTTCAGTGGGGCTCTCTGTGGTAGTCAATACAAGGGCATTCTTGTCAGGTGTCCAAACCATTTAATCTGTTCTTTTATGAATTGCATGACTATTTCTTCTTCTTCTGCATTCTCACTAGATTGAGATTTCGGATTCTCTAATAAAGGCAGCCGTCTGCCTCAGATTATCAGCCCGCCATACAGTTTGTCTTGGATGCTGGTGTAAGTGGGCCACCTCTTTCTTCTCAAGTCTGCATACTGGGGGCAGTTCTGTAGGATATAATTCCTATGATTTCTGCGTCCTCGTTTGTGCCGACATCTTCCCGCAGTAAGTTTTGGCCACCCTCATGATTTTAGATCTGACATTCTTACTGCATGGTTAAATCTCCTAGGCAAATTGGCGACCATAGAATCCGTTATCCCATTCCTCCTTGTGAGGAGTCGTTGCACCATGTTATGCGCCTTACGGCCTGGTGCATCCGTTTACTGCAAGCATTTGTTTCGGGTTAGCATTCCCTAGATGACATGTGCATCCGATTTCGGCCAAACCTTAGTCGCCTCTTACGACATGCGTGGCAGGTAACAGAGGTTCTATTCTTTACACTCCAAATTTGGGCCCTGGTAACCACTCAGGTGGCATGACTATTTAATAATGCTGATCTAATATGAACGTAACATAAAAATATAACATGTTGCTGCAATATAATTGTGTATATACAGATGAATGAGCAGCATTTCATGTACAGAAAAATTAACAACTGAAGTCATGGAAAGATGTGTAATAAAAAGAGAAATACTGAAAAAAATAAAACTGAATTCAAAGCCGTCCCATTTTACCCCATAAAAGGTAGACCATACTAGAAGGAAATATTAAAGTCAGATGGGTAGGAGAAAGACAAATCTACAAGTTGGAGGACAACATTAAAAGATGGACCAACAGAAGTATGTCAGAGAGTACGACAAAAGTGATAGAGTGAAAGTATTAGAAATCCATTTCTCTCAACCTTCAACAAGACAGAATTTGATGTGATCTGAATATATTTGTATAACAATGCTAAAATTGAATATAAATGTACCAAATAGTTATTAAAAATCATAAATCTAGCGCCATTATTTAATGTGATTTGTCCAAATCAAGCACTTTAAATGGAGAACAAGAATGGATGCATGTGTAAAACATATTTCTAGAGAAACTAACACTGCTACAATATCCCACTAAGTGCTCTGGTGCAGGCTTCCTACAAGACAAATAAAGTATAAAAAATGTTTGTAAGTAAATAAAACCTAGATAAATGATACTGTTCCTTTCTTACCTGTCAAGGTAAATTAGCTTAACTCTTAGTGGACCAGGACAAAAGTCATGTACAAGCCATTTGTTTTTAGAATAAAAATCGCCCTTTAGTGTGGCTCCTGGTAAAAAGTGTCAACCCAAAGCCTCAGTGTGGCGTTTGGTCCACAAGGAGTTAATAAACTCTCACAATATTTAGTTTAAATCAACAACAGTAAACAATAATTATGAGTATAAATTTTTTAAACATCTTCATCTTCGAATGCTCCATATTGACCCATTGCTAAACCACTCTTTGTAATCTGTAAGTGATCTGAGTCTAAGAGCGATTGTACATTGTGCCAGTTATGCGCCTACATGTGGGCCAGCTCATCTGATTTCTGCGACACTTTTTCTTTACTGGGGTAGCTTCCTAGCCCCTACCTCAGTCACCTCTTATGATATGCCTTGTAGGTAGCAGGGATATTATTCTTTACTCATCTAGAGGGCCCCAGTAACACATGAGCGATTTTAAAATCAAACAATACTTCACAACTTGCTATATGTTTCTTAAAACATTGCATGTATTGTTTAATAACAAATAAATTGTATATGACACTTAATAAGGGTGTAGTCTTACAGGCTTGACTTTATCTCCAGCAAGCATATTATTGACTGGTTGAAGACTGTCAAACACTTTATCATACTTGGATTTCTCTGAGAGCTGCAAGAAATAAAGAATATATAACTTGGACAAATAGTTCAACTGCAAAATGTTTCCATTTTCTAAAGTAATCTACAATTGCAAGAAACAGAATTAGACAACATGTACACTATCAAATATTTGCTATGACAAACAAGTTAAAACTTAACAAGAAACATGGCATTCGTATAACACAACAAAAGCAAATGGCAACAGTACTTTAACGTTTAAAACAGCAGGAGAGAGCACCTCTAAAAAAGGAGTACAAATGAAAACATCAGACATATAGTTAGAATCCCACCGAAGTGAAAAGAAAATAGTTTGCTTTCATAATGAGAATGAAATCATATCTACTACCATCATGCACCTCATAGTTTAAAGATGAGCAACTGATGGAAAGAAAATTTGGCCTAACATTTAAAGTTTGTTTAGATTATGATTCTACAAATAAGAATGAGAAAATTGAAGTATTTTCTAAATATAAAGAGACCTGAAGTGTTGGAGAAGACCATCATGGAAGAAGGCATTCTTGCAAAGAGGAAAACCATGGACAAGGCAGGATTCAGGATGTAACTGACGATTTGAGCATGATGGCTGCAGAGGCGGGGCATCTGGTCTATGAGAGAGAGAAATTCTGAACAACTGTTAGGGTGGCAATGTTTTGCTCAGGACAAGCTATTTAATGATGATAATAGACGATGTATGAACTTTGCCACCCCAACTGTCCTTCGGAATTTCTCTCTTTCATAAACCTCTGCAACCGCCGTGTTCAAACCATCAGTTCATCCTGAATCCATCTTCTTCGTAGTCTTTCTCTTCTTCTCTTTGCTGGTATGCCTCCTTCTATGATGGTCTTCTCCAGTACTTTGTGTCCAAAATATCTCAATTTTCTCTTTCTTATTTGTAGCATCAGCCAGTTTTGTTTGATCTTGAGTTCTTTCTAGATTGATCTATTTCTCTTCTCTGTCCATGATATATGAAGGACTCTTCTGTAACACTTATATTCAAAAGCACATATATGTTTTTCCACTGCCTTATTAAATGTACATGCTTCGCACCCATACTAGTTATGCTGCTAGTTCATCTCATATATATATGTGCACAAAGGCTAATACGTCTGTGTTTGAGCAAACACTTTTATATTCTGATTTTCCATGTTATATAGTTGATGCTGGGAAAGAAGCGACAAAGCGATGCTTTTTTTTTTAAAAGAGCAAGATGACTGTGGTCTTAAAGTGCTCGTCTTCACGACTAGACGACAGACCAAAAGAAAGGTAGTGGTTGAATTTTAGTGCTTGGCATTTTTCCCCCCCAGGATCCTCAAATACTTGTCTAATGTCTACTTATCATTAACACAGGAACTTCCACAATGATTTCAAATCTTTCCCAACTCAGAAGGTGCAGTACTGATTTTTATCTGGATGAATCAGGGAATTGACTTACCAGAGTCTGAACACATACATTTGGTGATTGAATCCAGCACACTAATCACTGTGCTACGTCATATCTCAACATGACACAATGGTTAAGTGACACTTGGAGAATACAATTTATAATGTTGTATTTTTAAAAAACATTTTAAGAAGCATGCTTTAGGTTGATACTCACTGTGATATCCCATGGTATATTAGCTATGTGGGCAATCTGGGCTGAGGGATCTACTGCTTCAACAGGACCCTGCAAATATTTGATAAATGTCAACATGAAAGTACAAAGCATCACAAACTCAAAAATAAATAGTAGTTGGACATCAGATGGTTCATTTGTGTTGGCTCCATCTGAAATATTCAATTTTCTTCTTCTTCTCAGAGCTACCTTTCTCTACTGGGAGATTTAATAATTGTATATAGTGGTATGCCTTTACAATGGGATACTTATTCTTCTTCGCGTTTGTTCTTACGACCAATTTTAATCACTCTTTGTGATATGTTTGATCTTTGCCAAGCACATGTATACGTTGCACATTGGTTTGGTAGGCACCTAATCGCATAGACTTCTACACTTTTAGGACATGTACATCCGATTTCAGCCAAACCTCATTAGTCGCCTCTTACGACATGCGTGGCAGGTAACAGTGGTTCTATTCTTTACACCCCAAATTTAGGCCCGGGAACCACTCGGCGCAATGGGATACAGAATGGCTAAATTGTTTCATTTCATCATCCTCTTTACTGTTAGCTATATCATTCCTGGTGTAGAACAACCAAAGATAATGTGAAATTATTTTTTAAAATTTGAATGAGTTACCTACCAGGTCTGGAGGTGGTGTTTCCACGATAAGGCTAGCAACACTCATTTCTTGCTTACTCTGTGCTAAAGATATCAGCTTTAGAGCCACAAAGAAACCTGTTTTTTCAAGATAGCCCTTGCCCATTGGATCTGACATATCCCAAACCTAGAACAATATATGGGTTCAAAGGTAAAGTGATTGATAACATTTCAACAATGAAAAATGTATTACAAATTAAATTGATGCCTTGAAACAGACCCATTAGAAAAATAAAAATATAAACACGACATCATCATCTTAGCATATATCCAAAGTAGCACTTAGATTATATTGATAGGGCCATCATAATTGCACTTCGGTGAGTAACCATGTGTGCTTCAATCTCTTTCTTGCACAGGCGCAGTGTATGAATTCTGTAGCACCGGTGAGGGTCCCCGATGTAATTTAGAAGATGTTGAAAATGTTTTGCAGGAATTTTATTTTTGATGCCTTCTAATGAATTTTACTAGGGCAGCAGCTTTCCAGTCTGTTCTTCACAATTTTAAACTGTCACAGGTTCTTTTACATGCTCAACTTGAACCCTCGTTTTATCAACCGTCTTCGATAGGACTAGGAACTCGATCTCACCTACACTGAGATCTAAGAATTTCAATATTATTTTAACACTGCACTATATTTATTCTTTAGCTACCCAAACAAGATAACATATAGCGCTATAATATATAAAATGCTACGCTTATGTATTCTTCTTCATCTTCTTGACGCTTCATACCGACCACTTGTCAACCACTCTGTGTGATTTGTATGTGATCTGAGCCTAAGAGTGATTGCACATTGTGCCAGTTATGCGCCTACAAGTAGGCCAGCATATCTGATTTCTGCACTGCTTTTTATTTACTAGGGTAGCACCCCTAGGGCCTACATCAGTTGCCTCTTACGACATGTATTGTAGGTTGCAGTGGTACTATTCTTTGCTTCCTTGCAGGCCCCAGCACCACACTGGTGGTTTATGTATTCAAAGTACATGAGAAATAGGAATCTTATTATGCATTGATAGTGATGACATTGAAAAATAAGATGACACATTCCCCAATATTACATTTACAAGCAGGGACCTACAATTAAATAATCTATATGAATATATTTGTCCACAAATTTTTTTACAAATAACCATCACTAAAAATGTAAAAGTTTTCAATTGAAATCTCATAATAAAAGTAAACAAATTAATTATTAATACATTGCAAACATTAATCATCCTTCTTCTTCTTTGAACGCTCTAAATTCTCTACCGTTTTGAATGGTGACCACTCTGTTAACCAATCTATGTAACTTGTATGTGATCTGAGCCTAATAACGATTGTACGTTGTGCCATTTATGCACCTACAAGTAGGCCAGCACATCCAATTTTTGCGCGCTTTTTATTTAGTAAGGTAGCTTCCTAGGTCCTACATCAGTTGCCTCTTATGACATGTCTTGTTGCTTGCAGTGGTACTATTCTTTGTTTCTCTTGCAAGCCCCGCACACACTGGTACATTAATCATCCAAACATTATTCAACAAAAATTATCCAAATACCCTTCAACAAATAGATGTAAACACAGACGGAATTATGTTATCGCAAATAAATAATTTAAGCAAAGTTATACATTTAACAGTTCATTTTTCAAATAACTGATATTACAATCAAATACAAAATAAGACGGGCCTAGAATCAAGCTGAATTTATGTGCATCTGATGTTGGAGAAAATGAAGATCAAACCTGTGATAAAATGGCATCACTAAGCTTTGACCGCTTCAGGAAATTTGCGGCATCGAGGGCACCAATACTACCTGTGCCCAAGGGGTCAGCCTGGAAAAAAATGTAAGTGGTTAATGCTCATAAATAGCTCACATGAAAAACAACAAATGTAAATCTGTTGGCCTACTGCTTGAAAAAAACATTAAGTGGTTAATGATAAATAACTCATATGAAAAACAACAAATGTAAATCTGCTGGCCTACTGCTTGAAAAAAACATTAAGTGGTTAATGATAAATAACTTATATGAAAAACAACAAATGTAAAACTGCTGGCCTACTGCTTGAAAAAAAAAGATATCCTGTAGCCTTGTCAGACCTTATGAAATGCCTATTGATTCCCATTCCTTGTCCATAGTGTGTGCAGGAGGCAGGAGGGTCAATTTCTTTCCTCACATGTGAAACGTCGAGTGTGGGATTGAGCCCCCAACTCTCCTGTATCTGAGTCGATAGACGAATTCTTATGCATTACACTAACCGCCCACCATCCACCGTGCTACTACTAAACTTTCTTATTCCCAGTGAAACACTGATCTTGCAACAGGTGGTCTCCACTTAAAGCTAGTCTAGGCCATCTTTTTCAGCTCTACCCATGAAGCTCCAACCTCTTTTACTTTCTATTCTTAATTTGGTATTCCTTGGTCTCCTTCATCATCATCATCAGGTGCCGTGCCAGCTGGCTTAGGTGATCATGGATCTCCACAAATCTCTGTCGTTGGTGCTTGCTATCAACTCAGATGTTGACGCTCTACTGTGCCATGAAGTCAGGCTATCCAAAATTTTCTTTCTCTGTCTTCCTCTGTCTCATCCACCCTTGATTTTACCGGTTGTCACAATGTGTTCTAATCCCCCCCCATCATTACATGCCCGAAACACTTTTCTTTAGTGGGTTTGAGTCAAATGCATAAGAGAAAATGCCATAAATTCTATTCATGTGGAAATCTGATTTATGCAGCCTTAGCATTGGTGTGTTTACGTCACATCTTCAGCACCATTTGGAGCTCTGGTGCTTATCCTTCGGCGATGTGTCGGTTTCAGCCAGCGTTTACTCGGTTCGCTCTTCGTTCTGCAGCCATCCAGTGTTTTTTACGGTGTGTGGTAGCTAGCCCAAACCCAACCTTGTTAGTCGCCTCTTACGACATGCGTGGCAGGTAACCATAGTTCTATTCTTTACACCCCAATTTAGGCCCCGGCAACCACTCGGGCGAGTTCATAGATCAATTTAATGGGACGAACAAATGTAATGTTTCTTGAACAAGAGTAATGAAGTCTGATATTTCAATGACTATCTGCAGTGCACATAACAAAAAAAATGCATGACATGATGGACTATCTTAAAATAATATTATATCACATTCAGTCATACAAACACTACATTGCGCAAACTATTCAGCCAAATATATCAACTGTGCAAAAGCTAAACATGACTGGGAAAACTA
Organism: Arion vulgaris; assembly: GCA_020796225.1. NCBI lineage: Eukaryota > Metazoa > Mollusca > Gastropoda > Stylommatophora > Arionidae > Arion > Arion vulgaris. The sequence continues at coordinate 13,681,846 of CM036763.1, read as the reverse complement.
GAAGTGAAGACCAATAATGGCTAGTCTGTCAAGAATTCAACATAACAGCAAATGATAAAATATGCTAGAGGTCTACAACTGCCAAATCATCACCCGGTGTTACCTGAAAACATGGACTATTTCCAGACAAAATCAGGCCAGCAATGGCAGAATGCGGGAGGGCCATTCAGAGTCAGGACTGTTTGATTCTGGACATGATTTTGCTAGCGCATTTCCACCATGTTTGGCTGGGTATTTTCCGTTTCCTTCGCCGAGCTACTGAGTTAGTGCTTGAGCAATGCTGTGAGCTATGAATGTTACATGGAATGCTTTTTGCTGTGTGTCAACCGTGCGTTTGTTGTGTGTATTCAGAAAATGGCGGACAGCGGTTATAATGAACTGACTCAATCTGCCTTATGCAGTGATATTGCGGGTGCAGAAAGCTGGATTTTGTCGTGACTAATGTTCCCTTCGACATGAATTGCAATTCAAGTGAGGAACAGTTTTGTGTTGACACTTTATAGCGACGGCCATATGCATTCATGCAGCGCAGTTTGCTTTTTGTCGCGGTACACGGCTGTTTCATTCTGGAATTAGTTCTCACAGGAGACATTTCACAGTTGTTAGCATTTCGTGTGATTTTCGTTGGCACAGGAATGGAGCAATTATGGGGTGACCCTTTGCAGTGAAGTTGGAACTGTACATATGACCTATGGACTATTTCTGAATAAAATATAATGCTTACAAAATGAGCCTGAAGTAAGTCATGAATATAGGTGTCATAAAATTGTCAGGGATAAGTTTCGCAATATTCTAATGAGTAGGGGTATACCCCTTAGAGAGGGATGCTGGAACTACAACACAACACTAAATTAAAAAACTACATGGCACCAGAGATGAGCTCCACACAACAGTTGACTTCATTAAAAGAACGCATCTGACGGTATAATCATCCAAATAGCGATCACAAAGAAAATGGTGCCAATTCAGACAGTTCTGGTTCATGCTAAAAGGTGTTATAAGTAAATACAAAAAAGGTAGTTTTACTGAGTCTTTGAAAAACTACCTAACATTGTGTTTACATATTTCACTTTTGGTTAGGGTTGCCAGACATCCATGTTTTAAACCAAAACGAAATTGCGAAGGAGATCAGAGCACCTATGGACATATCCGGAGTGCAGTGAAGATATTCCAAACTGAAATGAAAAAGTGTGGTGTCACAATAATCATTTGTCGGTTTTCCTGTCAAATTGTCAAGTGAAAGTTGCAAATAAACAGAACCTTTTCGCGATTTTCAGATGGGAGAACTGTTTTAATTTGACAACTTGAAATGTCCATGTCCAGACAGAACATTGTAACAGTGTAATTTTGTTTTCATTATCGTCGTGATTAGTATGGAACTGTACTGTTTAATTTTAAAAGTCTGCGTAGAAACTGTAGTTTTGGTTTCATTACCAATGCATAATGCAAATGAGGAAAAAATATTTTATCTAATGAATGTGTTGTGGACAGAGGAACGAAACCGCTAGCATGTGTAAATAGTTGAAGTGTCTCTGAGTTTTATTATTATGTAACTGAGAGGCAAGATCTACTCTCCATGGCTTTGAAGTCCAACACGCATGTGTGTTGCCGGGGCTCACAAGGAGGGAGAAAGAATCGTAACACTGCGACCTACATGGCATGCCGTAAGAGGTGACTGAGGTAGGGACCTAGAGAAGCTACCCTAGTAAATAAGAAGCGTCACAGATATTGGATGTGCTGTCCTACTTGAAGCGCATAACTGGCAGTGTACCATCGCTCTTAGGCTCAGATCACATACAAATTGCAAAGAGTGGTTAACAAATGATTGATTTTCTTCTTGTAGTTAAGACTCTTAAGCATAACAAGAACCATAAATCTTAGTATTGCTATAAGTGTGAATTATTTTATGCAAAATAATGAATGTCCCGGAAAACAGGGACGAGTGGCAAGAAATGTCCGGGTTTCTTAGTTGCAACATCTGGCAACCCTACTTTTGAAATATAGTTTTACTGCCGTCTTCCCTTGTATAGAATTCAAAGTTATTAGTATCATTATTATAATGATTTGTTCACAGACAAACAGTTGAAATTGCCAAAATAAAAGTATCAATGTCATGGTTACCTACCTGCATGTAATATGCTTCAAAAATTCCCCCATGTTTGCCCACAACCTGAAACAACAAAAATGTAATTAATTATGTTGTGATCAGTAAAAATATAATAGCATGCAATGATCGTATTAATAGTATTAATCATATTTCATAGTAGCTAATGAATGTTTGTTAATTGTTATAATAGTTATTTATATATTATACAAAAGTTTATTTAATTTTGCCTCTAACAGTCTGTTAACACCATAAACAAAGATAAATTTATAAAATATGAATGTGATAAATTCAGATAAATAATAAATCTATAATAATAATTAAATCAAGTTGGAGTCGATAATTATTTACTTACTTCTACTGACTTCTACTATTAATCTTTAGTAATAATTAATTGGACTAAGTAATAAAAACTAATAATTTATTATAAATAAATGTAAGATTGAAAGTGCAATCGAATAAAATATAACTTTGTATAACGGCGAACTAAATCGAAAACAAACAATACAATTGAATTATGGAAAATATGGATGATTACTTCTACTACTAGTACTACTTCTAGTTCTAGACTCTCCAAGTCTAAGACTCAGTTCACTCCTCGTCAATCGTCTGTCTACAGACTACTACGACTACAGACAGTGACTTTCTACTTCTCACTCTACAAGTACTTAACATAACACTTGTCTCAATGGTTCGAGTATAATAATGAATATGACTGATTTTATTTTACCCTTTTATGAATTGAAAGCAAATATTTGAAGAGCTTTACTGCCTTTATTTCAGTTAATTTGTGAATGTGTAATATTACATAAAATCATACCTGAGGCGAAGGTGGAAACACCGCCATTTTATCGAACACTGTTGCGCAGTGGATGCCAGATTAAGCTTTGATTGGTCGATAATCGCCATTTATTAACATCACCATGCATTACAATTTACGAACTAAAGGGGCGTGTCACTTACACTTCGAATTAGTCGATTCAACGTTTCTGCATAAATGTAACATTAATTCCTCATCTTTGTTCTTGTATCAGTCATTAGTTCACAGCACCAATAACTTTAATGATCTCGCCATCCATCGAGTCCGCACAGATTTGAAATTATCTCTATATCGGGAGTCGTTAAGTCTCTTTCTTTTGCGATTGCCCTCCAGACATGTACAATATATACGTGAAGGATGTATTCCACAGGTTCTTGAAACACTCCAATAGTCTGTTTCACTATTTTATTTCTGTGCATGTGTCTTCTCAGTACGTAGTCTATCTTTTATATGCTTTGGAGTCTGAAGTTAATGGTTTATTCTTGGCGTAATTTTTGGTGGCAGGGGCCTTTGTGGTGTGCAAACGTTTGCGTCTTCCTGTCAATGTCTCTTAACTTAAATTATGCTTTCATCATAGTTTTTAAACTAAGATAGATGATATTTTCAATATGTTAAAGTTATCCATTAAACCCTTGCATATGGAACATCCTACTGATATTCTGTTGTAACACAGTGACAATTGATCCATTTCAAGACTCTCTCTAATGATAAAGGTAATTGCTACTATCCCATGCAGTTTTCTTGAAGTATTCCTACATGCAGTCAGTTCTTACTTATTTTGGGACCGAAAAGCCGGTTTTGTTTTGATTAACCGTGGCTATCTTCTCTGCACATTATTAAGTAGATGTCTAAGAAAGTATGTTTCTACAACACATTTCTTTCGCGTGGTATATTCTGACAGGCTGATATTTGTCAAAACCCACTTATAGCACTGTTTTCCTCGACCACGCCGATCTTCAAAAGATACAAAAATATACACTCCAAAAGTATTCTGTACCTTCCATTAATTCATCTATAAATAGATTCAAATAATTCAATCCTATCCTTTATCAATGCAGTCATCTCTAATATGTATTTAATATGTATTGTATGATAACAACAGTACAGTTCACGAAATGACAATGATTCATATATCGTCCACCCTTTCTCCTTTAACCACCTACGTTACTGGTCATTGATGAAGTCAGTGCAAGACTAAGAGAATAAGGAGTATTAAGAATCCAAGGGAAAGCACTGGAGCCAATTAATATGATCAATAAATAGAGAGTGAACAAGTATTAACGGCTTCCGGAAAAAAACTGTACCCATTGCCTAGCCATACAGACGAGCGTTTCTAAGAACACAACTAACAAGCTCTCCAAAAGGGAGCTACGCTAAGTCGTGTTTTTATAAAAGCGTCGACTATAGATCACAGAATAATCAGGTCAGGTTCGATCGAACAGTACTTGCACAAATACGTGCGATAAGCTCGTTGTGCTTGCATATATGAGACGAAACAACAGCATATATACACACAAGCAGTGGCGGCTCGTGATCATTTTTGTTGGTGGGGCCAGACAAAAATTATCTGAAAAATCATGGCTTTGGGTTGTTATGTTTTAATTTATAAAATAATAAATACACGTTACACATTATTTTTGGTGGGGCCCGCCCCAGTGGCCTTTAATGACGATCCGCCACTGCACACAAGTATACATGCAGAAATCATTCATAGGTAGCTTTAATAGTAAGAGTTATCATGTTATGACTTAAACATTAGTATCTTTTAGATAAAGAAATCATGAAATAAACTTTACTGAGAGATGCGAAAAATTTCGTACTCAATTCTATAGAAGAGATTAAACGGACTGCCTAGGGTAGAGCGATATGGAGAAATTGCTTGCATGTCTTATGTAATATGAGAGCCGCAGTAGCGTAGTGGTTAGTGCACTCGCTTATGCACGTGGTCCCGGTTCAATTTCACGATAGCAGGGGAATTTCGTTATTACCATAACAACTGTCAGGTCGCCACAGTTTCAGTTGGGTACCAGAAAATCATTGAAAGTAAAGGCGCCAGGCGTGGTGTTGACCACATCCTATATCATTGGTCAAAGAAAAACTACAAACCGAACATTGTATTCGACATTATACCACATAGTGAATAAACTGGCTCTTTAATTTATACTTTAGCAGTTTTGTTATGTTAACTCTTAGTGGACCCGGGCAAACGCCATGTTTTTACAAGCTATTTATTTTTAGAATAAAAAACGCCCTTTATTTTGGCTCCTGGTAAAAAGGCGTCCAGCCTATAGCCACGTAATGTGGCATTTGGTCCACAATAAATTAATGCGTCCCTGACGGAACCTGAGTAGGAACCTCAATACGGCAGAGTAGATAATGCGATAATAAAAATAAGCGTCTCTTGAAGTTCATTATTTCATATCGCATGGCTGGAATTATCTTTGCTTATAGCATACAATAGGCAGAGGAGAATAGGCAGAGTTTCATGGACAGAAAAACAGACAAATAAACAAGTTTTAGGAAAACTAGGCATGAAGAAACAATTATTAGAGAAATAAAATTCAGACAAGTAAAGTATTTTGGGCACATAAAAGACATGACACCATGATAAAACATTTACTAGAGGGGAAAGTTGAGGGGGAAGAGCAAGAGGAAGACCGAGAGATAAGTGGGAGGAAACTTTAAGAAATGGACAGGTTACAGTCTGGCAGTGTGCAACACCAAGGCGAAAGACAGAGGACGCAGGAGATTCATTGCAGCCAACCTTCGATGTGGAGACGGCACCTGATGATGATTATAGCATACAGCAATCTCGACTGTAATGCGAAGTGACCAGTAACAATGCCAAAATATAACGACTGTCTATCTATCTATTTTCTAATCTTGTTTTGCCTTTCGGTATCAGGTCGAAAAAAGAGACAACTGGAGCGAGCCTCTTTGTGTGTTTTGTACAAGGTGGAATTTAGTACCTCGAATATTCCGGTGATCAATCATTTTCGTGACCGTCCTCTGGGTCTGTTGCTATTGTATCGTTGTAACGAATGAACTTTTAAATAATAGCGTAATTACAACAAGCATCGAGCAACCAATGATACTGTTCGGAGACTTGCGCATTAGTAACATCGCTGCTACGACTACGGTTTACTGAGATATTAGACGTTTTACGAAAAATTGTGTATGTTTTTTTTTGTTTCTTGTTTTAAAAAAGAGCTTGAAATTTGATTTTTAAAAAGGGTGAGAATTATATTCACATTTGTTTACTAGTGCCATCTTACATTTTTTTAGTGGCTGTACGGTCACTTCGATGGACTGACTAACGTACATACATCGATAATCCTCACCCCTATTTTAAATCCAATTTGCAAGTGCAATTTCAAGCAAGAACTGTATTTAAAAGACAAGACAAGTCTCTAAAGAAATTTAGAGCAACAAAGCATTTACAAAGTCCCTTGAAATCCCTTCTTCCCCCAAACCTCTAATTGCACATACATGAATGTTATTTATGATGTGTTAGCTGAAATTTCAGGAAACTTTCCTGACAAAGTTTTATTTACGATCGTATGTAAGCCTTTACTAAACCCGTCATTTTTGTTTATCATTTTTAGGGAAATTTACTACTGTTTATCGATTACCGCTCAAAATAGATATATGGACTGTTGACATCATCTAGAATGTTTTTTAAACTTTTGAATGCGCATTAGCTCACCTTTCATATTTGTTGTCCTTCTTCTATCACCTTTGTTGTTCTTACTGACTAAAGACTGGATTATGAAAGTAACAGTAGCTACCACCAAAAATGGAATTCAATGAACTCTGACAGAGCAGCTGGACGATTTGGATAGCTCTTCTGTCCCATACACACAACCAGATGCAAGATAAACTAAACACACTTGATCAAAGGCCACGTCAGCTATGACTAAACATTCATAAGGGAAAGACAATAAGATAATGAGAATTAACCAGGCAAAAGACAATCCGATCTCCTTGAATGAAATCCCACTTCAAGAGGTAGAATCATAAACATCCTTGGCCATAACTATAGACAAAGAGAGTGGAACATTTATATATATGTCAAAATAAGAACACATAAGTCAAGGGGGGTTTTCATCACATTATGAAATCTATGGATGTCTAAAGAAATCAAATCTAGAACCAAAATTAGAATATTTAACTCATATGATAAGACAGATGGAAAGAATATTTTACTGAACTGTTAAATTGCGAAACATAAGTTACAGAAACATTTCAAATGAAACATGGAAAATACCAACAATTGAACATTTTAGAATCCAAAGTTGAAATGGCACTAAATCAAAGCAAAAGACGGAAGGCAGCAGGGATAGATGGTATAACAACAGAAATGTTACTTGCGTGTAAGACAACAGCAATAACATGGCTGACCAGAATTTTAACATAGCCTGGGAGGCACAAGAGGCTCCAGATGACTGGCAGAGAGCTATTATAGTCCCAATATGGAAGACAAAAGAGAGTGTGAAACATACAGGGGTATCTCTCTTTGGAGCCATATAGGAAAAATGTTTGCAAAAATATTGGAGCGAAGAGCAAGACATATATTAGAGCCCCAGTTAAGCAATAGCCAGTTTGGGTTTAGGAGGGTAAGAGCTGCACAGACGCAATATTTACACTAAGACAGACCTGCGAACAAACAATTGAATACAATCAAAGTAAACAACTTATATTTATAGACAAAGAAAAGGCATTTGATAGAGTAAACAGGTGCAAACTATGGAAGATCCTTGAAGAATATGGCGTCCAGGGACAACTATTAGGTAATATCATGGCCTTATATCAAGATAGCCAGAGTACAGTAAGAACAACAGAAGGAATGACCGACTGGTCTCCATTACAGGTGTTAGACAAGGTTGTTCCTCTCACCACTACTCTTTATTGCATATATGGATAAAATAACTCAAGAGTCAAATTCGGATAATGATGAAATAAATGAACTGCTGTTTGCAGATGATCAGTGCCTGATACATCAAAATGAACAAGATCTACAACATCATATTGACACCTTGAACAAAAATTGTGTAAAACATGACATGAAAATCAACAACACTAAAACAGAAATAATGAATATGGAAAGAAAACATAATAATCTAGACATCCATGTCAATGGCACTAAAATAAACCAAGTGAAAGAATTCAAATACTTAGGAAGCATATTCACAGAAGACGGAAAACTGGATAGAGAGATAGAGGATATGAGTGCAAAAGCAAATGCTGTAACCTACCAGCTAGACCCATTGTTAAGGCACCCAAAAATTTAACAGGCAGCTAAGCAACAGATGATCAACAGCATTTTTATACCTACTCTGTGTTACCAGAGTCAAACATGGACATTGAGCAAAGCGCAGTCACAAAAATAACTACATGTGAAATGCGTTGCCTGCGAAAAGTTACCAACAACACAAGAAAAGACAATCACCAACATCAGCATAAGAAAGAAAGTTGGCACAAAACCGTGCTTGAATTACATAGATAAACAAAGAATGAAGTGGTTTGGCCACTTAATAAGAATGCATCCAAACTCCACAGTATACAGAGTCTTCTACAACAGAACATCGGGAAAGAAGGCAAGAGGAAGACCACAGAAAAGATGGTTAGATGGCGTAGCAGAATCTTGTGAAAGAGCAAAAATAACAATCACACAAGCCACCAGAACAGCGCAAGAAAAAAACAGAAAACCATCGCACACTCGGCAACAACCGGTAGCAGTGTGACGACAAAAGAAAGAAAGAAGATAAAGCCATGGGGTCTCTGTGGCTAAGTAGTTAAGCCCTTTGCCTTGTGAGTCGAAAGGTCGTGGGTTCGAGTCCGGACCGCACCGTTCTGTTTACGAGTGCAGTTTTCTCCAGAGACCCCTAGGATTGTTGCTGGAGCTACGGAGTTCATTGTGCAATACTCTCGGCAGGTGGCGCGCCATTTCTGTGGAGAGGAACCGAGCCATATGGGGTAAAACCCGGTGCAATGAAGTCAATCCTTCGGCTAAAAAAAAAACACACCCTAGATAAAACCATTCTTTTGTATGGGACAGAAACATGGAGAGCGACTAAAGTAATAACGCATAAATTTCAATCATTAGTCAACTGGTGTCTGCGCAGAATAGATTGACTGAGGTGGCATGATAGGGTCACAAATGAAGAGTTTATGGAGAGAACGAGATAGATTCCAATCTTCTTCTTCTTTACGTTCGTTCTTTACGACCAATTTTAATCACTTTTGTGATATGTTTGATCTTTGCCAAGAACGTGTATACGTTGCACATTGGTTTGGTAGGCCTAAACGCATAGACTTGTACACGTTTAGAACACATGCATCCGATTTCAGCCAAACCTCATCAGTCACCTCTTACGACATGCATGGCAGGTAACATTGATTCTATTCTTTCACCCACAATTGGGCCCTCGTAACCACTCGGCGAGATTCCAGTGAACCAAGACATGAAAAAGACGCTGGCGCTGAATAAGATACACCTTTGAAAACCCAAGGGAATATAACAAAACATGTCTTTTCCTGGAACCCACAGGGAAAGCGAAAGAGAGGTATGCCTGAAATACGCGGAGAAGAGATTTGGAGGCAGTGATTAACCATATATAGAAGAGCTGGAGGGAACTGCAGGAGATACCTCCTTCTTCTTCTTTGCGTTCGCTCTTTACTATTGTCTATTGTCTATTCCCAGGTGGAAGATGTAGTTGGTTGTCCACTCTTGCCGTTAAGCGTAGGGATGGGAGCTTTAATTTGCGTTCTAGGGCTAGATGAGTCGCCCTTGTTGTGTTGTATCCGTGTTTATGTAGTGTGGTCTTGATATTGTTCATCCATCTTTTTCTTGGTCTTCCCTTAGCTCTAGTACCCGATCTATTTTATTGTATGCTGTTATTGGTAGGTTGGTTGTATTTCATTCTCATTAAATGTCCAAGCCACTGCATTTGTTGTCTTTCGATGTATTCGATGCATGAAGTTATGCCACTCTGCTTCTGATGTCTTCATTTCGTAGTCTGTCTTTCCTGGTGACTCCCACTGCCTTCCTCAAGCATTTTCTTTACAACCAATTTTAATCACTCTTTGTGATATGTTTGATCTTTGCCAAGAACGTGTATACGTTGCACATTGGTTTGGTAGGCCCTAAACGCATAGACTTCTACACGTTTAGGACTTGTGCATCTGATTTCAGCCTAACCTCGTTAGTCGCCTCTTACGACATGCGTGGCAATAACAGTGATTATTCTTTACACCCCAAATTTGGCCCAAGTAACCACTCGGGCGCAGGAGATACCTGTCTAGCTTAAAGATAGGAAGACTTGGTATGAAGTGGTTGAGGTCCTATGCTCTAATCGGAGTTTAAAATGCATGTATAAGGGAGGAAGAGCGAGAGAGAGATAGATTGTTTACACACACAAACTAAACATACGCGTCATGTGATTTGTTCACGTGAGGAAAAACAACTTCTGCTACTGTTGGCTTTGTGACAGCGAAATGCTACACTTCACTCACATCTGTGCTAATTTACCATTTTTAATGTACTAACATCAGATATAAACCTAGAAATCGCTCTTAAATAATGGTTAAGTACAAACGTAAAGTCATCGAGTGTTACACATAGCTAGATAGTATAATATCTGTGTGAGCTGAATACAATCATCTTTTCTGTATCGAATAACCGCGGTGTGAGTTTCACAGTTTCTGCGATTGTAGGCTACACACGATGCAGTCCGGACACTCATATGTAAGTTGGACAATGTTTCTATTAGTAAATAATATCTAACTGTATATTAATACTGTATTGTACAAGCGTGCATCGAATAGCTATTCCAAACATACTCTGGTCCATATTCTACACAGCGTAGATAAGGAGAGCACGAAGTCTGATCTTGGATAAACGTAAACAACATACATGACTATTAGTTAGAAGTGAATAGCGTTGTGATTTTACTAATTTGCAGCTGTGTAATTTGTAAGTGTTTAAGTATTAAATTAGTTGAATGAAAAATTAATATGTGTTCTCGCTGTCATAACAGTCTGTGTGTTGCCGGGGCTCTCAAGGGGAGCAAAGAATAGTAATACTGCGACCTATAATGCATGTCGTAGGAGTCGACAAGGTAGTAAGTAATACCCTAGTAAATAAAAGTGTCGCAGAAATCAGATGTGCTGGCCTTCTTGTAGGCGCATAACTGGCACAACGTACAATCGATCTTAGGCTTGGATCACATAAAAATCACAAAGAGTGGTTAACAAGTGGTCGATATGGAGCGTTGAAGAAGAATAACTGTCCGTAGAAACTATTAACTACGCACAGTTTACATGTTATTTATCGCTGCTAGTGGCATATTAAAACGGAAATATGAGCCAGGAATGTTCATTTGTGTACTTTTCAATCAATGTGTGATACTTGAGAGATCAGTCACATGACAATTAGAAATCAACAATTTTTAGACTCGCATACCTTGGATTTTAATCTTATCAGTTAGTATCAGTTATCAGTTATATGAGGACTATCATCATAGCTCTCCGGACATGTCCATAGGTGCTCCGATCTCCGCCTCAGCAAATCCAGTGGTGTCCAGCGGCCCAACACGCCTGTTCAATGTTGATTAACCAATCTCTTTGCGCATTTAGTATGTCGTTCTTTTCGGGCTGCACCAATATTGACACCCATCTCTCACAATCTGGTCAGCGAGTGGGATTCACTCCTCTGAAACTCCTCTGTTCGGAAAAACTCTCTCAATTCATGAAGAATGTCATTTAAGGAGTCTTTAACCCCCTACAAAGCCCGCCTGCCGAGCGTGTTCGTAGCGCGTTGGACGACGTGTGACAAGCTCCATGTGGGTACGGTTCAGTTCCGCGGGCTGACACAAACGCCACAGGTTCTCGAGATTTACGGTGTTCGTGGCACCGAACCAAGGGTTACTGATTCATGGCACCGAGCCGAAGAGCTAAAAGATCACGTGCTTCTGGATCGAGAAAAAAATCCCTACAAAACAAACAAACAAAGCCAACTCGTTAATATGGCGATATTATACTAGGTATGTTCCAATCAGTGCACCTTACTACACATCAAGCACATAGTGAGTGAATCAACGTTTAAATTTTAATAATGTGACAGACATGCAACAGATGGGAATTAGTAGCGTTACATTGCATAGGCATGTTGTTGTTTATCTATTTGAATAATTATCTACTAATTATAACTAGACTTAACATACATTTTTAGATAGTGTGAGGCTTTATATTGGGTTTTTTTTTCATGCATAATCTGTGGTTACTGATGACTGAACTGATGAAATATCACTCAGCGCAGACCCATAGGTGCTTAATTCTCTCCCAGCAGATGTCGAGTTGTGTGAATGCTGATGCTTCCAGTTATGCGCTGGTTAAGCACATTCCTAATTCAGTTCATCATGCGCAGTAGAAGAAAGTAAAATTGTAAATACTTTAAACCAGAGGAGTTTCAGGGTCGTGAATCTCAGTCGCTGACAAGATTGAGGGAGATGGGTATCGATATTGGTACAGACCCGAAAAGAACGACATACCAAATAAGCAAAAAAGATTGATTAATCAACATCGAACTGGCGTGTTAGGCCACTGAACGTTGCTGGATTTGTTGAGGCGGGGATCGAAGCACCTATGTACATGTCCGAAGTGCTATGATGATAGTACTCATGTAACTGATAACTTTAAACCAGTTTAAAAAAACCCGGAAAATCTACCAGCAGTGATACATTTTTACATAGATGGAAAGAAATAATATGTGATCGCCCGAGTGGTTACCGGGGCCCAAATTTGGGGTGTAAAGAATAGAACCACTGTTACCTGCCACGCATGTCATAAGAGGCGATTAAGGAGGTTTGGATGAAATCGGATGCACATGTCCTAAACGTGTAGAAGTCTATACGTTTAGGGGCCTGCAAAACCAATGTGCAACGTATACACGTTCTTGGCAAAGATCAAACATATCACAAAGAGTGATTAAAATTGGTCGTAAAGAACGAACGCAAAGAAGAAGAAGAAAGATAATATGTGATAAGTACAATATATGCAATCAATATAAACGTTTGTTGAAAGATTAGTGTAGCATTTTGACTAGAATAGCCTACAATATTTGGTCCATGACCTTGATTTTTCTCAGAGTTCGTACAACTCAGCTCACCTTATTTGTTAACTATTTCCTTCATCTCATGTACTCTGTCTGTACCGTTCAGTAAGTTATACTGTAATCTATACCGTTCAGTAAGTCATACTATAATCCAGTGGCGGCTCGTGATTGTATTTGTTGGTGGGGCCAGACATAAATTTTCGGAAAAATCATGGTTTCGGTTACGATATATTTTAATGTATAAAATAATAAAAATACGTTACACCTTATTTTTGTGGACCCTCCCCACTGGCCCTTAATGACGAGCCGCCACTGCTATAATATATACCTTTCAGTAAGTAATACACATATCTCATATATTACTATTATCGATGAGGACTATTTTCAACACTGCTTATTAAAGAGTTCAGGGACTCATGATTATTGGATTAAACATTTTGCTAATACCAAATAGATAAAAACTCTGCCAATGCCGGTTCCAAGCCCGGATGAAAAGGAGGAGGACTTGTGCGTGAGGCCAGCTACCTCATCACAAGAAATTGAAGTAGCTACAGAAACTTGTAAGAAAGGTTACCACTAATGACAACTGTTATAAGAAAGAGAAGATGGAGATATGTTGGGCACACCTTGAGGAGAAATGATCAACGAATATCAAAGCAGGCATTGAAGTGGGATGCAAAGGGTTCAAGAAAGAGAGTCGACCTAAGGAGACCCTGAAACGAACTTTGCTGAGAGAGGCAGGAAATATCGGTCTCAGTTCCATGGAGGAGATTGAGCGAGTTGCCCAGGATAGAGCGGTGTGGAGAAATTACTTGCAGGCGCTATGTAACGTATAACAGTACGAGAGGAATTATTATTAAATAGATAAAGTTTAATAAATAACTGCTTACACTTAGTCAGCATCAAAACGTGAGTACCATCATCCAAAAGTGACGATGAAGATGGTATGTGTTATGCTGTAGGTTAACTGTCACGAAAACTGCACTGATATGAACACCGGAGGGTACACTAAAACATGAAAGGCTCAAATCTACCCAAAGGAGAACAGTAGAACAAATTTTAAAAAATGAACAACAGTTGGAACACAATTCCTATTACGACCAGACAGAGACAAATGATGTGATTTTGTTGCTGACCTAAGCGCCGATGGTGTTACAAGCTGGAGAAAGGAACGGAGAGAGAGAGTGAGTGAGAAAGAAAGAGAGAGAGTTGAAGTAGTATAACAACTAATTGTTGGTGGTTAGAGCGGTGCCCAATAAAAATAAACCCGGATACACTCCAATGTAGTAACACCCCCGACAAAACAGCTGTAGATGGATACTGTCTCATTGTGTTAGTGAATACCAGAACTAGTTACACTTATGGTACTATATTTTATAGAATTGTCTTTACTTTTACAATAGTAACATCAATCTTGTCGCCCGAGTGGTTACCGGGGCCCAAATTTGGGTGTAAAGAATATAACCACTCTTACCTGCCATGCATGTCGTAAGAGGCGACTAAGGAAGTTTGGCTGAAATCGGATGCACGTGTCCGAAACATGTACAAGTCTATGCGTTTAGGGGCCTACCAAACCAATGTGCAACGTATACACGTTCTTGGCAAAGATCAAACATATCACAAAGGGTGATTAAAATTGGTCGTAAAGAGCGAACGCAAAGAAGAAGAAGATCAATCTTGTGAAGGGTTTGGGATAAATGACTCAGATTATATAAATAGCATAAATAAGATGGCAGTCCCTTCACCCTAGCATAAACTGGCAGTTCCTTCACCATAGCATAATCTAGAATGCAATCCCTTCACCATAGCATAATCTAGCATGCAGTCCCTTCATCATAGCATAATCTAGAATGCAATCCCTTCACCATAGCATAATCTAGCATGCAATCCCTTCATCATAGCATAACTTAGCAATCCCTTCACCATAACATAATCTAGCATGCAATCCCTTCATCATAGCATAACTTAGCAGTCCCTTCACCATATCATAATCTAGCATGCAGTCCCTTCACCATAGCATAACTTAGCAGTCCCTTCACCATAGCATAACTTAGCAATCCCTTCACCATAACATAATCTAGCATGCAATCCCTTCATCATAGCATAACTTAGCAGTCCCTTCACCAGTTATATTATAAAATATCACCAAGATATTTTTAATGTGAGTTTTATAACAATGCTTCTGTGATTCGCAGGTTTCCATGTCAATCTCCAATGCACGAAGCCGAAGTCCTAGTCCAAGTCGTCGGCGCAATCCAAGTCGTTCACGCACGAAGACAGAATATGAAGATATTGAAAGTGCTACAGATAAGCAGACAAGAAACCTACTTCAAGTTTGTGTTAGTAAACTGGATGGTGCTAGCTCTGGAAATTGCAGAACAGATGAATTTAACAGTAATCATGTGTCGTTTGAAACTTTTCCCAAAAGAAGCTCTAGCACTCTGTCTTTTGAAACGTGTGCCAGTAGAAACTCAATAGATTCTACTTCAGATTCACCCGAGGAAAGTCTGTTAGTGCCACACAACAGATCTTCTCATAGAAGTAAGTTGTAGACTTTGATTGAAAGTGTCTTTTAATAATTTTGTACAAATGTAACCAACAATTTGGTGTTTTTTTAATATCATTATTATTTGCTTAATATCTTTGTTTTCTAGTGTTACGCGTACAGTCACTGTTAGGGACACGCTCGTGTGTTGCCGAGGCTCGCAAGGGGAGCAAAGAATAGTAACACTGCGACCTACAAGGCATGTCGTAAGAGACGACAGAGGTAGTAGGGGCCTAGGAAGCTACCTAGTAAATAAAAAGCGTCGCAGAAATCGGATGGGTAGGCCTACTTGTAGGCACATAATTGGCACAACGTACAATCGATTTTAGGCTCGGATCACATACAAATCAGAAAGATGTGTTAACGCGTGGTCGATATGGAGCGTACGAAGAAGAAGACTGCAAGGAACAGAACGTGTTGGAGAACCATTATAGTCAGCCTTCAGTGCGATAGGACACATGGTTGATTGATTGATTGATTGATTGATTGACAACAATTTAACTCGCAAGTTCTTATCTCGAACAAAATATAATACATCAAAAGTGTCTTATTCAAAGTGTCAAGTGAATGATTTAACAATTCCTCAAGTTCAAATTATCTATTACATCTCCTCCTAACAGGATCTCTTGGAGTCTGGTGTGACTATCTTGGACTCAACAGACTTTTATATCATGCTGTATTGCTACATCCTATCGAACTCCCTCTGAAATCGTCAATCCTTTTCATTTGTTTGTTGATTTTTCAAGAGACTGTCCTTTCTAAGCCGAAGCGGTACCTTTTTTAAAAACAAAATAAATACCGTTACCTCTGAAGTCGGAGAAAGCGCGCCTATATGGCAACTAACAAAGATAATAAATTTTAAAAAGCAGGTCTTCACGCAAAAATTAAGCAGAAACGCTATACCAGGCGCGCTGACTACTCCTGAATTCATAGCGGGTGAACGGAAGAAGAAGAAGAACATACAAACGAGTGTTTGGTTATATGAGGGCGTGTTGAGCAAAAGATAAATTGATTAACTTCTTACCGAGAATCCAGAGATTACATTAAGTAATCCAGATCAAAGGTAGGCTCTTGTATTATATATACACGATGTCATTATAATCAGGTACCGTGCCGTCTGGCGTTGGTGATCATTGATCTCCACAAATCTCTGTCCCTGGTATTTGATATCATCTCAGATGTTGACGCTCTTCCGTGCCATGAAGTCAGGCTATATACAATTTTCTCTGTTTGTCTTCCTCTGTCTCGTCGACCCTCGATTTTACCAGTTGTTACAATGTGTTTCAAACCTCCCTTTCTCATTACATGTCCGAAAAAAGATGACTGCCTCTTTCTTATATTGATGATAAACTTTCTCTGTGTCTTGATCTCATTCAACACCTCCACATTAGTCTTTTTTGCAGTCTATGGGATTCTCATCATTCTTCTGTAAAACCATATGAAGTCATGCTATCTAAAATTGTCTCTGTCTTGCTCTGTCTCTCTATATAAAACCATCAAGCCACTGTAAACATATCCTAAAGTGAGAACTATTTCTTTCTAATCTGTTCGATGTATTAACTGCACTAATAAAATTGAATCTGTAGATACTGATTTGACCTTTGTGACACCACTGTCAACTTATCTTGTTAGCTTTATCAATGAAGTGTTTACTCTGTAGTAGATAGTAGTAGGTGGCGTCTGTGGCTTAGGGGATAGTGACTCGGTTCATTAACCCCGACGTTCTGAGTTAGAATCACGCTGCGGACAATTTGGTTGCAAATTGTTTCGCGTGGATTTTACAAAAGACGATGGCACCACCCATTCAGAAAGCAATGGCAAACTACTGCCTAGAAAAATCACAAACAGCGTTAAAAAGCTGGGGTTGATTTGCAAAGTCATGTAAAGGATATGCAATTAACTTTTAGATAGTAGTAAAACAACTGCCATATGTTGAGAATATCATCATATACCTCGGGTTTTACTCCATGTAAATCTATCTCTCTCTGACCAGCTAGCACGCCACTTGCCGCGAGTATTGCACAAAGAACGAACACTTTAGCTCCGACAACAATACTAGGTGTCTCTGAAAAAAATGCATCCGTGAACAGACGTTGCTGCCCGGATTCGAACACACGACATTCATATTGCAAGGCAAAGGCTTAACCCCTTAGCCCCAACACCGATTGTTAACCCTAACCCAACTCATTATAACATAGATGAACATTGTTCAAATAAAAACATAGAACCCAGTTTTATAGTAACATATCTATTAATTTATACAAGATTTATATTGCTGCTTGATGTACGATCTGATTGGTCATAGAGGATGCCATCAGAGCTGAATCAGGCCATGCCAACTCCTGTCAGTTATCAGTTATATGAGGACTATCGTCGTAGCACTCCAGACACGTCCATAGATGCTCCGATCACCGCCTCAACAAATCCAGCAGCGTTCAGAGACCCAAAACGCCAA
The DNA here is from genome assembly GCA_020796225.1 of Arion vulgaris. Taxonomy (NCBI): domain Eukaryota; kingdom Metazoa; phylum Mollusca; class Gastropoda; order Stylommatophora; family Arionidae; genus Arion; species Arion vulgaris. The sequence continues at coordinate 13,663,808 of CM036763.1, read as the reverse complement.
TTTGATTTTGATTAATCCCATACGTTGATACCGCTGAACGCTGCATTTTGGTTATGACGAGTTCTGGCGCTAGTACACGGAGCTCTGTAGCACCGCCAGAAGTCCCGTTTCACGTTAACGACTGATTATATCCTCAACCACACAGCTTCTCAGCTTGTGACTACACTTTGAGCTTGGATGGCATCCGGTTACTGTTAATAAAACGACGAAAACTACGGAATATTACATATTCAATACCAGTGGCTGCTCGTCATCAAGGGCCAGAGGGGCCAGACCTCACCATAAATAATGTGTAACGTGTATTTAGTATTTAATAAATTAAAATAACCTGAACCAAAGCCATGATTTCCCGAAAATTTGTGTCTGGCCCCACCAACAAAAACGATCACGAGCCGCCACTGTTTATTACATCGGTTTCAAATTTATCCGCCCTCTTGCCGGCACCGAATATAACCATCTCCTGTCATTAAGACCAGTGCAACTGATGGTGTGTCTTAATAGAACTGCGGGGGCTGCTTATGAGTACATTTCTTGGGCCGCATTTCAACATAAAAGAAAAAGAGATTACAAAAAGGCCATTGTTTTAAAAAGGATATAAAGTCGAAGAATTGACTTTATTTCACCGGGTTTTATTCCTTAAGGCTCAGTTCCTCTCTGCAGACCATCTCTACAGAAATGGCACGTCTACTGCCGAGAGTTTTGCACAAAGCACAATTTCCGTAGCTCCGACAAAAATCTTAGAGTTTCTCTGAAAAATGAACTCGTGAACAGAACGGGCGGTCCGGATTCGAACCCGTGACATTCGGAACGTAAGGCAAGGGATTAGCCACTTAGCCACACAGACCCCATAGTTTAAATACAATAAGCTAATACATATTACAAATATGATTTCAATATTATGTCTATGAATAACGATATATTTAATAGGAGATAGCGGACGAATTGTTCAGATGACACCTCGTGCAAATTTTAATATCATTTTATGTCTATATATATATATATTGAGCCAGCTCTGTGTGTCATAGTTCACAAATGTGTTCAGTGAATGACTAGTTAGTATGACCGCATTGTTCATATTAAATGTTCGGTCTATAGCATCTAGCACACAGGTTTGATGTGAATTTGAACTGGTGTATATGTTGGTAAGAAGGACACGGGGAGAGAACTATGCTTCAGTTAATGAAATTTAAGGATCAGCGACCGCTAACTTATTAAGATACCAAAGTGGGACCTTGGTAACAGGCTGCATCAGTGCCATATGGTTAAGTGAGGGTTGATGGAAGAAACTATGCAAAATGGTCCCCGAAATACCTTGATTAAAACAGATGTGTCGAACTTATAAGTGCCCCGTCCCTGTTAACAGAAGCTGGATGAAAGCATCAGCGGTAGACGCACAGTGCATCACTGAATAATCGATTGTTTCGGGATTTGAACTGGTGTAGGTGGTGGTGAGAGGGACATCGGGATAGAGGCTAGAACTCAGTTAATGAGATGTAAGGGTCAGCTATCCCTAGCTTATTAAAACACTACTCCACTTCAAATGGGTGACCTTAGTAACAGGCTGCACCAGCGTCATATGGTTAAGTAAATGTTGATGAAAGAGACCATGCAAACCGGTTCCCGAAATACAGTGATAAAATCGGATGCGTCGAACCGTAAGGCACAGATGTTGCAGCGTGGTGTAAGTTGTAGCACAACTTAACTGTCGTTACTGCTTGCAGTGTCGATTTTTAGGGCGGTGTAGGACAGATGGGACGAGAGGAGTTTAATGGCCGAATGGCTAAAGCAGTCGCAGCGAAGCTGTTCAGGTTCGAATTTTTCATTTATGCCTACAACAGAAAAAAATCCGTGTCCTTACCGTGGATTGAACACGAGTCTTCCGCATGGGAGACAAATGGCCCTTTTAAGGCCAGCAAAAAAATTGGATAAATAGAAATGATACACGAAGGAGTAAATTTTCCCACTAAACTACTTAGACCACAATGTTCATACACGCACTTGAAGCATAATTCAGAAATGCCCTTGCTGGTGTTTTAAATACACGAAACATCGATTACCAATAAATCTGCTCATCCCATGACAAACCTTCACACATAGAAACATGTGTATATACATATATATATAAATATATAAAATGTCATGTGCCTTTTAAGATCAATAAAAATAAAAAATAAAAAAAATAAAAATCTGTTATCGTGAACTCGTATCAGAAATAAATCTACACAGATGTTTATTCTTTGCGGTGCATTGTGAGCCGACCCGCATTATATCATTTTTTTCTGTAAATATGGGACATACTTCGCAGGAGGACAATATCATTGATGTATTTTGGAGCCCTACATTTTTACTATTTCATTTAGAATACTCACACTTTTTAGCAAAAGTACATCGTCACTTTCAACCATTACACTGGCACACATGATCCAATGTTGCACACAAAAATAGCTTATACATTATAGTTCAAATATAAAATGTAACGTATGAAGCAGTGGCGGCTCGTCATTAAGGGCCAGTGGGTCGGACCCACCAAAATTAAGGTGTAACGTGTATTTATTATTTTATACATTAAAATATATCGTAACGGAAACCATGATTTTTCCGAAAATTTATGTCTGGCCCCACCAACAAAAATGATCTGGAGCCGTCGCTGGTATGAAGTATGGTAGTTTCATAAAGTACACATCAGTAAAACTTTGAAGAGAGGAGAACTTGTGGAGGGTTGTTCTTGATTGTTAGTTGCATTCTGTTAGAATAATTTCCTGTTAATAATTTAACTGTTTAGAAGGGTTTTATTTTACACATTGGGTGTATAAACTTACAATAGTGAAATCATCATTGCAGTTTGACAAATAACTATATGTTCTTTTCTATGTTTGTTTTACATTTGATTCAAATGATTTGAAGATATCAACGTCAAATTTGTCACACATATATTTAATGGGCATTTCTTGGTAAGGCAAGGTCACAGCCTATATGGTGTTCAAAAGAAAAGTATTACAACAGTATTTTCCAAGTCTTTCTTCGTAGATTAAGATGGTAGGTTTATGGAGACTATGTTACCATGGTAGTACTATGGTAGATTGGCAAAAGACCTATTCTGTATTGAACTGCATACAGATAGGACATTTTGAAGCTACCATCTACTTGACATAAGTATGTGCAGTGGCGGCTCGTCATTAAGGGCCAGTTGGGCCGGGCCCCACCAAAATAATTTGTAACGTGTATTTATTATTTTATACATTAAAATATATCCTAACCGAAACCATGATTTTTCAGAAAATATATGTCTGGCCCCACAAACAAAAATGATCACGAGCCGCCACTGAGTATGTGTATGAGGGAATATACGGAAGTAGGTGTTGAAGTTAATTCCTGGAAACATGAGAACATGGCACCAATTTTGAAATACAAACATGTCACCATGAACACTAAAAGAGCATTGTTCAACAATCTTTCTCCCAGCATTATGCTATTAGTACCAAACCTGGACGCTGACAGCAAACTATAGATGAAAACTGGTCACCACAAAGATGAAGTGTCTACATAGAGTGTTAAGCGTATCAAGAAGAGAACGGTTTAGAAATGAAGACAGCAGGAACACAATTGGGTACAACATCAGTACTGAACTTCATCAAGAAACAATATAGTAAACGGTTCGGACACATAAGCAGATTACCAACAGACAGTGCGCCCGCTCCAAAGAGCAATGTTACTCCGATACAGTGGATACAAGGCAAAAGACCATCCACGCAAAAGGTGGATCTCAGAAATAACAGAGGTGGGGAAAAACAGTATTTATGAAGCACACACAAAAGCCCGCTCTATAAATCTGTTCTTATCCTGTCGTTGTGAGTCAAAACAGGATTAGAGAGAAGAAAGAAGCAGATAAGATAGTGCCTGGAGTTAACCATGAAACGTATTGCGGAGAGGGGGCTGAACCTCTGAAGAGACACATTAGGGCACGATGTTGGAGCAATGTTCCTGAAATTCTATACAACCACCGTGAAAGCCTTTCCTACGCGCAGATTAGTCTTTCTAGTCGTTACTGTCCATGGTACAGCTTTTTAGAACGGTGTAGGATAGGGGGACGGGAGCGCCCGGGGTATTTTATGTCCTCATGGCTAGTGCAGTCGCCGACAAACTGTTCAGGTTAGAATTTTTCTTTTATTCCCTCAACATAAAAAAATTATTTGCTCTTACTGTGGATTGAACACCTGTCTCCGCATGGGAGCCAAGTCTTTCAAGTCACATTCATGATTGCAATGAAACGTAATTTTTACCTCTTTAGATCACAACTTACTATCGTTTGCAATGACAGTAAAGATACCAACAACATGCATTTAAGTAATGTTTTCCAGACTATATTCGTACACCTCCATAGTTGCTGCACAGCATGGAGCTCGGTATTGATACGAGAAGCAATCTCACTGCATAATTTTCCACCAACAATAACACAATGTTGTACCGCTACCAGTAAAAGCCATATTATCAACAGTTCCCATAGTTACACTTGTCATCTGATCTGCGTGTGCTATATTTTCCATAGTTACACTTGTCATCTGAACTGCGTGTTGATGATATATACGTGCGTGATTATTGTACACTATTTTATTTAGTAGAACAGACACACAAAACGAATAGGGACTAGTCAGATTTCGTGTTTACATAGTGAAAGAAGAGTATATTCCCTTGAATGTAAATATACGTTTTAGAATCAGGATCACTTAATAACATCCGTACGCCGTATGAGTGGTGCTTCTTAACTATAACACTCGTCTCAAGTTAGTCCGTTTTACGATATTAAATGAAGTGTTTATTATATTTAAGTTTATGGGTGTGTGTTACAGAAAGGTTCTTAGAATATCCTGGACAGAGAAGAGAAAAAAAACAACAAAAGACATCCTACAAGACCTGCATAACGAGGAGTATTGGCTCATAAATAACATATTGTCCCGAAAGATGAAATATTTTGTTGACCACGTTAAACGTCACAGTGGCTTGGAGAGAACTATAATGGAAGGCATGGTTCCTGGAGTACGAAGCAGGGGACGACCAAGACGAAGATTTCAGCAGGACATTAAAAAAAAACATTGAACAAGACGCTGGAAGAGGAGGGAGAATTTACTAGAAACAGCAGTTTTTTCAGACGGGCTGTGATGAAAGTAACATGGTATATGGTAAGGGAACAGTGGTGCTACTTGACTTGGTGAATGAATGTCCAGACAATCTCAACAACCACATTTACAGTTGGAGATATACGTAGTTTTCTCTTTATTCCTATTAATTGGTTGTGTGTCTACATAACTTATCACTGAATTCGTGATTTCTAGTAGTTGACAGATTGTTTTGAAGTTATTTAATAGATGTATACGTTGATGCTGGTTATTGAATCGACAGATAACACTCCGGACAAAGCATTAAATGCTCCCTCGTTTCATGTTTTGAAACCGTGTTTATTCTAACAGGTATTTTTCAAGTTTTTGAAGAGTTGCTTTCAAGAGGTGCTATTTATAATTGTATACATTTCACATACTCGTGTTTACTCAATGGACATATCCGGGTAGATATATATCGACATTTTCTGTAGTTTTTCTTCACATTTAACATCTTATTGTGCTGTTCCTTGATTAGTTATCCTTCACTGAATACAATTCAATCTCTTTTGTTCCAATCTGAATATATGGCAATATATTTGTTAACTAAATCCGTAACAATATGTTTGAGAACTAAATTAGTGTCAATATATTTGTTAGCTTAATCAGTGTACATTTATTTGTTGACTGATTTAATAACAATGGGCTTGTTAACGGACTCAGTGTCAATTTATTTGTTAACTAAATCCGTAACAATATATTTGTTAACTAAATTAGTGACAATTATATTAAATGGAGTTTGCCTTTACATTTTAAAATATAAATCCTATCAATTTCATTTAATGTATTATGTTAACTGAATCCCCGTCAATATGTTCTTCATGTGAATCCTTGTTAATTTTATTTTAGTTCAGCACCCTTCTTTCCTCGAATCCTGTTTGCCTCACAGCGTCAGGTCACGAAGAGATTTCTAAAACGGGAACTTGTATGCGCTTCGTAGATAGTGTCTTTCGTTGCCTACTTTATTTGAAAAATCACATCATTTGTCTTAATTTAATGCAGATGTTAATTTCAATCATGTTGACTTCAATTGTCTTATCTTTTAGTCTCCCTTTTTTTATTCTTCTTCTGTTTATTTTTATATTGATTGTCATATTCTTGTTTTTACACTAAAAGGTAATCGTTACTATTGTAAACATGCTAATCATATCAAGGGATATCCTGATAACTTGAAAACGGGACAAAGCTACATCTTATTTGGAGGGAAAAAATGCTTTCACAAAATGTATAGATATACTACTGCATGTGAATATACTATATCTGTTGAGTGTTGTTTCAAAAAATGTTATCAACAGTGTAGTATTATTTTTTAACAGCGTTGTCTCTATGTGAGAGATATGATATCTACCGTCATGTGATTATATGATTTCTGTTTGTATTTCTTACATGAAACCTGTCTATAATCATTTCCGTATCATATTTGTTGTGTGTAAGAAATAAGAGCATGCATATTTCCAGTGGCAAAATGTGGGTGTGAAGCATGGACATTTAACAAGGCAGTGGAAAAACATATGTTCTTTTGAATATACATGTTACAGAAGAGTCCTCCGTATATCATGGGCATCATATTCCGCAGGATGGCAGAAAAAGCCACAGGTCTCTAGATTCACGGTGTTCGTGGCACTCGAGTTCGAAGGATCTGAAAGTTACTCAAGTGCTTCTGAATCGAAAAAAAAATCATGGGCGAAGAGAACAAATAGATATATCCAGAAAGAACTCAAAATCAAATAAAACTGGCTGATGTTACAAATAAGAGTGAGAAAATTATAGTATTTTGGACATATAAAGAGACACGAAGGGCTGGAGAAGACCATCATGGAAGAAGGCATCCCGACAAAGATAAGAAGAAGAAGACCACGGAAAGTTGGATTCAGGATGTAACTGATGGTTTGAACATGACCGCTGCAGAGTCAGGGCATCTGGCCTATGAGAGAGAGAAATTCCGAAACACTGTTAAGGTGGAAAAATTCTGACCAGGACAAGCTATTTGATGATGGGGAAGAAATAATGCAGGCATCGATTACTACGTAGTCACATCAAGTGTATTGAGAATTGTGGGCTCATTAGGACTGTTGATGTAGGACTGTTAATGTTTCTAGTCTCCAGAGGCTTACATGGATCTACTGTCATGGGCATGCGGGTGTTTGCGACAATGAGAGAGCGGACCGTCTTGCATAAACATAATCGATTGTTGGGGAGTTAAAGATAGATAAGGGGGATGTTCTTCGGTCTCTTCTCGACTGCCTGTTGGATGAAGACACTAAAATACGAGCTGAATCGATCTACCGATTTAGACAGTTTGGAGTTGTCCGTTGTACAAGTAGAACTGGATGCCTGATGGGCAGAGTGAGGAGTGTGTTTAGCCAGCGAGCCACAGGAATCATCAGTATGCATACTTTTCGATATCTGTTTGGATATATAGGACTGATCACCTATGGGTCTGCCCGGAGTGCAATGACGCCAGTTTAGTCAACAATAACCAATGTTGGGACGTGCGCGGTGACAGACTAATTATTTTCAATATCAACACTTTAGTGACACAAGATTGAGAGTAAATGGACATTTTCTCACGAGATCTCAGCCTCTATCTCGAAATGAGTTCCAGTTGCGAGAGTGAGACTATTTGCAAATTTTGCTGACTGGAATATGTTCTGATTCTCATTTGGAAGCGATCTCACAGTCTTGTTTTATACTCATTAGATCAGTTATTTTTAACATTTTGTTTTTCCTTAACAATGCAACTATAATTATATTTAACAAAACCATTTCTAAGCCACAGAATCACACTAAACAAGACAAAACCATTTTGAATTTCAAAAGTTAGTTATTTTTTAATGTTCACGTGACGACACTGTATTTCCAGACTACTGCTGACATATATATACTCGTAAATATATATTTGCATATGCCCTGATAAAACTTGTGACACATAGCACTATCGATATCTCTAGCGAATTACACTATAATCTGTACACTTTCAGATATGCATGTTAAGTGTTGGGTTACAATAAATTAGGACAACACAGATAAGGTTTTAGATTACTGTAACGTATTACTTCTTCTTTCTTCTTCTTCTTCTTGGAACGCTCCATATCGACCGCTTGTTAACCACTCTTAGTGATTTGTATATGATCCGAGCCTAAGATCGATTGTAGGTTATGCCAGTTTGACGCCTACAAGTAGGCCAGCCCATCCGATTTCTGCGACGCTTTTTATTTACTAGGATAGCTTCCTTAGGCCCGTCTGCCCAGCGTGTTCGTAGCGCGTTGGACTACGGGTGACTATCCCTCTGTGTGTGCGGGTTCAATTCCGCGGGATGGCAGAAAAAGTCACAGATTCCCCAGATTTACGGTGTTCGGCACCGAACCGAAGGGTTACGATGTCCATGGCACCGAGCCGAAGAGCTGAAAAGCTCAAGTGCTTCTGGATCGGAAAAAGGCCCCTACCTCAGTCGCCTCTTACGACATGCATTGTAGGTCGCAGTGTTACTATTCTTTTCTCCCATTGAAAGCCTCTACAACACACTGGTGAGGAACATAATAATTTAATGAGACCACAAATAGGTCAGTGATTTCGCTTACTTTAATGCATGTGTGTTGGTAACTACAGGTCTGCATGTTGTATACGCCCCCTCTGTGTTTTCATCGGGCTTGTAAATAGCATTCAAAGTTCAGTACACTCAGATATGGATAATACTATATCACTGCTTTCTACATATATATATATATATATATATATATATATATATATATATATATATATATATATATATAAGAGAGAGAGAGAAAAGATAAAATGTAATCGTTACGACACAATAAAAGACACGAAGGGCTGGAAAAGACCATCATGGAAGAAGGCATACCGGGAAAGAGAAGAAGAGGAAGACTACGGAGAAGATGGATTCAGGATGTAACTGATGGTTTGAACATGACGGCTGCAGAAGCGGGACATCTGGCTTATGAGAGACAGAAATCTCGAAGGACTGTTGGGGTAACAAAATTCTGCTCAGGACAAGCTATTTAATGATGGTGATGACTGACACAATATGCATACATTAGTCTTGGAAGAACTATTTAATTAAAAAATTATGAAACTACAAAACATCTTCAAACTTTGTCCGGGACAAGTTACATATATACCGTATCCAAGAAACTTTGCTAACCTTATATATTTGGTCATCGTATATCGCTTCTCTGCCTTTTGGCTAAGATTAAAGTGTAGTGCTTACTTGATTGCGGCCAAATGGTGGGAGCCTTCATAGAGCTAATACTCTATACATTATAATACATTATAACCAGTGGCGGCTCGTGATAATTTTTGTTGGTGGGGCCAGACAAATTTTTCCGGATAAATCATGGTTTTTGGTAGCTATATTTTTATTTAAAAAATAATAAACACACGTTATACATTAATTTTGGTGGGGCGCGGTCCCACTGGCCCTTAATGACGAGCCGCCACTGATTATAACACATTCCGGACAGCTCTCATTCGAAAGAACGACGACGCACTGAAATTTTACAAGCTTAACCATAACTGGGTCCATCCGCTGCGGCACTGCCGGAAAAGAACCCAATCTTAAAAAAAAATTGTAGTCGTATAAATATACGAAAAATGGGTAAAGCATTGCATTATTAGTTTATCAAACCTTTACGTTGGCTGCGATCTGTAGACAGTTCATAGTTGTCAGCGCCTGCACTTACTCATTTGCCTATTTCTTTGATCTAAATTACAACCAGTGATGCTAATTGAGTGACATCAGATTGTAAAATAATATTGGTCTGCTACAAAAGAACGTATATTGTCATTTGTTTTCAAATAAAATGTTGAGAAGAAGAATTTAACATTATTTTGCCCTAGTACAATTATGATTGTTTGAAATATTTTTTGAGAATATTGATATGGCTAGGGACACCGTAGAAACGGTAAGTAGGCTTTCACGCAAAAATCAGTTAGTATCGCCACATCAGGCTCTCTGACTACACATGAATTCATAGAAGAAGAAGAACAAAAAAAGCATGCTTCAATCAACGAGATTAGACAGAAATTATTTATGAAATTCACATAGTTTTTGCATTAGTTAACTTATGCATTTAAATACATAACTAATACACAAAAAACGGCTAGTTCATGGATCATGTAATTTCGTATTTATAAATGGGATATTTTTAATAGTAGAGCGTTTAAGAGTTAATATGTCATTTGTTAACACATTTATTCGTTAGAATAGCATCGAGGAAGAAAAGGACAGTTGACAGGGGATGCCGTTTATTTCATGGTGAATGGATTGATGCCTGTTTTATTATAATCCATAGTATCTATAAAGAAGTTTCGGTATGAGTGGATGACGTCTATAGAAGTTTCTAACCTCCAGAGGTTTACGTGGATATACTGTCCTGGGAATGCGGGTGTTTACGGTAATGAGAGGGCGGACAGGCTTGCATCAACAGCATCGATTGTTGGGGAGTTGAAGATGGAAATGGGGGATATTCTTCAGTCTCTTCGCGACTGTCTGTTGGATGAGGACACTAAAATCGATGTTGAATCGATCAAGCGATTTAGGCAGTTTGGAGTTACCCGTTGTACAAGTCGAACCGGATGCCTGAGAGGCAGAGGGATGAGGTGTGTTTAATCAGCAAGCCACGGGAACCTTCAGTATGCATACTCTTCAATATATGTTGAGGAGACTGAGCACATATGGTTCTGCCCGGAGTGGAATGAGGTCAGCTTAGTAACCAATAACAAATAACATTTCTATAAAGAAAGCACAATATTAGCATGTATTCAACAGTTACCGTAATGTAAGAGCACAACTTACAAAAAACGACATATTGAATAAAAGAGATTCAAACTATTCATGCGAGGGATTAACTAATTTAATAAGAATGAAATACAACCAACCACCAATAACAGCATACATTAAAAAGAGATCGGGTACTATAGCTAAGAGAAGACCAAGAAAAAGATGGATAAACAATATCACGACCACACTACATAAACACGGATATACACAATAGGGCGACTATCTGGCCTCTAGAATCAAATCAAAGCTCCCATCAGTTTGTTTGCTTAACGTGAAGTGGACATCAACTACATCTTCCACTGGAAATAGATAATAGATTAACTAATAAAGGAAAAAGTTCAACATTTGTAGAAAGTAGGGGTTATGTTCTCAAAAAAAAACTGCGCGTATGTAGGGCTTGGCAAGGCTTATCGTTAGAAAAAAAGATTGTGGTTAGAATACTGTGTTTGGTAATTTTTTTTATTCCGGAAACCTCTATACTTGTTCATTGTCTGTATAAGGAGACACAAACAGTCCTCTCATTGATACCAAACATGCAGGTTATTATTTATAATTTCAGCTGCTATCAGTTTAAAAATATTGTCATAACAGATTACGTATTTAATGTGCTGGCAACATGTGTAACTAAACTTTCAGATGAGCACACAATCAGAATATATTATGACGAAATATGAGTATCATTGTTTTTTCCGACCTCAAGTATTTAGCTTGAATTCTCTGAAAGGAGTTAATTCTTATTTTTTATGTTTGTTGGTCTTCACGCTCTGATGTAACCAAAACAATGTTCGTTCTTAGGTTGAACGATGCGTGTCTGGGCTTAAAGAGGCTTTAATCCAATATATGCCCGCCTGCCCAGCGTGTTAGCAGCGCGTTTGACTAGCCCTCTGTGAGTGGGGGTTCAATTCCGCTGACTGGCAGAAAAGCCATAGGTTCTCCAGATTCACGGTGTTCGTGGCACCGAACCGAAGGGTTACGATGTCCATGGCACCGAGCCGAAGAGCTGAAAGCTCAAGTGCTTCTGGATCGAAAAAAACTCCCTATATAACAAACAAATTAGTAAAAATATCATGTTTAACATGTGTCTTATACTGCCTCCGTTATTTATTTGGTTCGTCTTTTGCTTGGTGGACTTGTTGGCCTTGTATCTACTGTTCTAAATAACATTACCCTTTGAGGCGTACTGTCTGTTAGAAATCTAATTATGTGGTCGAACCATTTAATTTGTTTGTTTCTTAGAGGAAGTTCAGTACGGATGTCGAACCCATTTTTACCCCACGTCTCCATTAATTAAACTATTTTCTTGGTACTCCTAGAACTTTGCGTAGACACTTTATCCACAGCCAACTATAAACTCATAGGGCTTGCGGACTTGGGTAAAAATTATAGGAAATCAGACCACAACCCGTCACTTGACCTCACATTCCAGTATTGTTGTATATAGACGAATTCATTTTAAAATCAACACAAAATGCTAAATCAAAGTTATATTATGCAACAAGTTAAGTTTAATAATAAGGAATATCAATAATATGAATATTTCATCAATAAATAACCATAGACTCACAGAATTGAGTAAAATTGCAAAAAGCTTGCATTATTCTATAAAACATATATACATTCCAGCCCTCCAACTGAAACTAGGTCAGGGTTCCCGTGAGTCCGCGGGTCCATAAGTTTATAGTTGGCTTGGATTTATCCCAGTCGTGAATATATTTGTTCTGCCGTTTGATGTTAACGTCCAGGTTTCACACTGATTGCATAATGTTGGGAGACTGATCGTGTTGCACAATGATCTATCTTTTAGTGCGCATGGTAACATGCAATAATTTCAAAATTTATAGTCATTTGTCATATGATATGATTTGTTTTATTACGTCTATGTTGAATTTCGTGAGTTATTCTTCCATTTGATGAAAAAATGCTCTCCAGATATATATATTCTTAAACTTGTTTTAATTGTTGTCACCCGAGTAAGTTATACAAGATTGTGCCGCGAATTCACACAAAAACTGCTTTCTTCTAGCGTATAGATAAAAACAATCAAAATAACAAAACAAAACAAAATTTCCATTTTAGTAATTCCGAGAAAAAAACTACTGAAATTACAATAGTAAATAACATTCGAATAGTGTCTAGCCGGCATCTTAAATCAAGCATTTGCCCGCTTGCCCAGCGTGTTCGTAGTGCGTTGGACTTCGGGTGACTAGTCCTCTGTAAGTGCGGGTTCAACTCCACGGACTGGCAGAAAAGCTACAGGTTCCCAGATTTACGGTGTTCGTGGCACCGAGCTGAAGGGCTACAATGTCCATGACACCGAGCAGAAGAGCTTTCAGCTCAAGTGCTTCTGGATCGGAAAAAAAAATTTGAAGATTGAAAGTCAAGCTGCGAAGAAACGTGGGTTTGGTAAAATATTGAAATGATTACAAGGAGAACAGAAATTCAAGAGTGCAAAAATGAAGGGCAAGTCAGCAGAAAGATGACTTTGCAAGGTTGACTTTTCCCTCCAATGAGTTTCTTCACCAACTTGAAAATGTTTTTTTGATTGGCAAACGATCAATTCTGACTTTGTTCATTCTTTTTTTTGTGGATACCCTGCGCCACATCTGATGTTTCTATTCATCTCATATATGTGAAAGTACGTGTTTCTGCTAGATCTTCTCTCTTCAACTCTCTTTTATTTTTTAGATATGGACAATGAACAAGTATTTTGAAAACAGAGTGAATGCCTTTGAGATGTTGATATACAGAACAATATGTACAACTTCATGGAAAGAAAATAGATACATATAGAAGCTCTAGAAGAATTAGCAATTAAGAAAGCGCCCATGTGATACCGGGGCCAGCAAGGGAAACAAATAATAGTACCACTGCCACCTACAAGGCATGTCGTAAGTATCGATTGATGTAGGGCATATGGAAGCTACCCTAGTAAATAAAAGCATCACAGAAATCGGATGTGCTGGCCTACTTGTAGGCGCATAACTGGCACACCATACAGTCGCTCTTAGGCTCAGATCATATACAATTCACACAAAGTGGTTAACAAGGGATCGTTATGGAACGCTCGAAGAAACAGAAGAATGAAGAAAGAATTAATACAGGAAATAGAAATCAAAGCGGTGAAATATTGTTGACACATAATAAGCGACATGACACTTGGATCGAAATCTTATTTGAAGAGGAAGTTGGAAGACGACAGGCAAGAGGAAGACCGAGACATAAGTGGAAAGGAAACATCAAGAGATTAACAAATTACAGCTTGACAGAGCGCAACATCAAGACAAGATACAAGGGGGTGTTGAAGATTACTTCCAGCCAAACTTCGATGCCGGGACAGCATCTGATGATGATGAATTAATTACCAAATTCTCACATAACAGTTTACCAATTCATCATGTCTAGTAATTAAGAACGTAATTCCGATAAGTATTGAGTTTACTGATAACATAGCAGTCATGTGCCTTTTTGCCCTGTTGAACTATTACTTACCATAATCCTTTATCAGTTTTGTGACAGTAAAAATGTATATATATATATCGTTCTCATTATTTATATATCTGCATATCGCACAGTTGCTAATGGACTGTTGGTTTATAGCGAATTCGATTAAGTCAGAATCTATTTTGTTATAAATCATTGTTAGAAGCAAAGACATTGATTGAATTGTGAAGTCAAAGTTGTTGTTTTAACTTTACACGTTTCCATGGGAACTATATGGATGTATTATTGTTATTATTATTATTATTATTAGTGTTTATGTTTTCTGAACTCAGCCCCAGTTTGTTGTTGATGTGATATAGCCATCATCTTCCTGTGACAATATTCGTGTGTTATTAGAGATACAAAGAAATACTCTAAGTTTATATAGTATGTTTACTGAAGTGAGATTTCACTGCTTTACGTACAATAATTGAAGAAAACCATTGAAGAATGTGGTGCCTGGATCCGATCTGCCGGAGAGGTGTTTAAATATGTTACCTGGGCCTGACATACTTGTACCCTAATTAAGTGATATACGTTTAGTAGCGAGTATTCTACGTGACATTCATCTTTTATGCAGTATTACCTGGTGCCCTGAACTGACGCCCCCATGACTGGTCAGGAAATGGATACTGATACTAACTCCCTCACTCAGGATGTGTTCATCATTGGAATCACTCATGGTTGTTCTTTTTTTCTTTTCTTTAATTGTTTTACTAGTAAATTTGTGAAACACAGACATTACACTTAAACACAACACATTACACTTCAAACACATTACACAAACAAACATTACACACAACACAACAATTACACTCTTAACAACACAAACACAACCAACACATTAAGCACACATTATAGACGTATATATTTTTGGTTTCCCACCATTTTAACTTTGTTTTGATAACTTCGTTTCCTCTCTCTGATAATATTGATGAGAATAAGGATTTTTTTTTGCAAGAACCCCAGAGGAAGCGAAGGAAGCAACGAATATGATCAACAAATAAACAGTGTACATGTATTAAGAGCTTCCGAAAAAAACAAATGGAATCCAGTGTTTGTCTATTTGTTTTTTTCAGACGCTCTTAATACCTGTACACTGTTTATCTGATAATATTGCTAATGCCAGTGTTACTTACTTCCCACTCTATTATTATTATTATTGTTATTATTACTACTACTACTTCTACTACTGTTATCATTACTGCTACTACTACTACTACTGTTACGTTACTTCTACTGCTGCTGCTACTACTACTATTGATACTACTGCTGCTACCATTATTACTACTACTTCTACAACTACTGCTACTACTACTATTGCTACTACTGCTATTACTGCCACTACTAGTTCTGCTGCCGTTATGCTCAAACCATCAGTTACATCCTGAATCCATCTTCTCCGTGGTCTTCCTCTTCTCTTTGCCGGGATGCCCCCTTCCATGATGGTCTTCTTCATCCCTTTGTGTCTCTTTATAAGAGATCATATAGTCATATTTCACCTCAGAATAGGACACAATGAAATACAACTAGTACACTAAATTCAAGATGGACATCTCTAACCACAGTCATTGTTAATGTGTATATATGCGGAAGGGAAAATGTCTTTCGAAATTATTCTCAGCAGTCAACTTCATGAAAAAATGTGACACACAACGATCACATTCTAGGAGAAACTGCATGGAACTCAAGTCCTAAAATAGACAACAGTCTATATCAGAGAATTCGAGATTTCGGTATAGAATGAACTGTGATCACAGAGAAAGAAAATGGGCTTATGCTGCGCAGATTAATGGGAGAACAGTTCGTTAGAAAAGCAGTATATTCACTTTTATAGAAAGGAAGACTGCAATAAAGCTATTGGCCAAAGGAAAAATACAACGACATGAAAAATAAAGTCGTTTTCAGAGCACGATGACAAGACACAGCATGTAACAAAACATTACTTCGTGTCTACGTATTTCACAATTCAATTCAACCACTTCAGAATGACAGTAGAGATAGTAATAATCTCTTAGTCGACTTCATGACTGGCAGAACAAAATGCGGCACATGCAGTGATAGTAGCTCGAGGAGTGCGCACTAGAGGATCAATACAGGCAAGCAAGGGTAAACAACATTCAGTTATGTTGCCATCAAGAAGCTATCTTGACTTATCTAAAGGGTCTAATGCCGAAGAATTGACTTCATTGCACCGGGTTTTAGGCCATATGGCTCGGTCCCTCTCCGTATATATGACACGCCATCTGCCGAGAGTATTGCACAAAACACGAACTCCGTAGCAACAGCAAGAAACCTAGGGTCTCTTCAAATAATACTCGTGAACAGAACGTTGCGACCTTCGGGACGCGAGGCGATGACTTAATAACTTAACCACAGAGACCCATATCTTGACTTATAGACCTGGGCATACACAGGTGAATGATAATGGAAGGGTTGGTAAACTGTGAACACCACTAGGACGCCTGAAGCAGTTCATACAACTACTGGCTCCACTGCAGTGGGATAAGAATTAATATGGTGACATCATAAATGCTGTCTGCTCCACATATTAAAAAAAAAAAAGTAAAGGAACCCTTTCATACCTTGAAAGTATATAGGGCAATGCAGTGTTAGGCCTGTATTTTTCATTGACCGTCGGCACACGATGGGTGATGTGGTCAGCATCACACCGGCCGCCTTTACTTTCCCAGAGCATGTCTGGTACCTAGTTGAGGCTGAGTCGACCTGAGAGCCGTCGCAGTCTGGAAAAATTCCACGCCCACCGTGGGAGTTGAACCCGGACCGCCAGCCTTGAGAAGCGAGTTCACTAACAACTACGCTACAGCGGCTCTCCACTGCAAGTGGGATAAGAATAAATATGGTGACATCATAGATGCTGTCTGCTCCACATATGTGGTAACATAGTTAAAGACATTGAAATGTCGCCTGGTGGTATCTTGACAGTACCATCGTTCTTGTCCGCGACGTAGATGGAGACAATACACCAACCAGCATCATTTTGTGTACAGTGAGCGTGGGAACAATAAGATGATTGCTGCACTGGAGGAAGTAGCATGTATGGACTTCATTTCAATGTACGAGGATTTCAATCGAGAAAACTGTACTGAACTATCTTTAAGACTCAGATTATATGTACTAGTGATGCAAGCTTGTCTGATCTCTCATTACCGCAATATTAGCATCCTAGGCGCCCGAGTGGTTACCGGGACCCAAATTTGGGTTGTAAAGAATAGAACCACTGTTACCTGCCACGCATATCGTAAGAGGCGACTAAGGAGGTTTGGCTGAAATCGGATGCACGTGTCCTAATCGTGTAGAAGTCTATGCGTTTAGGGGCCTGCCAAACCAATGGCAAAGTATACACGTTCTTGGCATTCTTGATTAAAATTGGTCGTAAAGAACGAACGCAAAGAAGAAGTATCCTAGGTAATGTCCATAACTATGTCTGACTATTCTTAAACTTTGTGTACACTAAGTTCAACTCAGTGTACACTCAATCTACTATGTCTGACTATTTAAACTTTGTGACACTAAGTTCAACTCAGTGCCTGTCACTATGTCTTTCGGAGCTTCCTTCTCGAACGCTTAACATCAACCACTTGTTAACCACTCTTTGTCATTTGTATGTGATCCAAGCCTAAGAGCGATTGTGCGTTGTGCCAGTTATGCGCCTATAAGTAGGCCAGCACATCTGATTTCTGCGACGCTTTTTATTTACTAGGGTAGCTTCCTATGCCCCTACCTCAGTCGCCTCTTACGACATGCTTTGTAGGTCACAGTGTAACTATTCTTTGCTTCCTCTGCGGGACCCGGCAACACACGGGAATTTGATTTGCAATATAGTTGTCTCCCTGTGCCAGATAATATATGCTAGAAGGACCTTTCCGATCTATTTTTACTGTGTCTTCAATTCTGCTTTCATAATATTTTTCCATTTATCATTTGAGATGTTATTTTGAATATACGTTTTGCCACCTCATCCGCCTTTGTCAAGTCATTGACTTTTTAAAATGTCATATTGTAGCTTAATGGCCTGGGATCTATTGCAGCATTACCACTTTTGTTGAGTTGAGCTAGAGAGAGTGTAAATTTATTATTGTGGGTTTATTTTGTAGTCTTCGGTGTTCTGGAGCCCTTACTTCGGTAAGGACCACTAAACATTAATACTACCACCATTATTACCATCGCCACTAATCCAATGCTACAACTATTGCATATTTTATTACGATTACTAATACTACTTTGGCTGAAATCGGATTCACATGTCCTAACCGTGTAGAAGTCTATGCGTTTAGGGCCTGCCAAACCAATGTGCAACGTATACACGTTCTTGGAAAGATCAAACATATCACAAAGAGTGATTAAAATTGGTCATAAAGAACGAACGCAAAGAAGAAGAAGAAATACTACTGCAAGAAAAAAATAGACCGGTGGTTTTTAAACACTTTTTTTGCAACTACCATCAAAACTGCTACTAATACTGTTTTTGTACTACCATCAAGCTGTACTATACTGCTTACAATAACAATTCAAACCTTTGTCACTAATCGTGTTTTCAGATTCGATCATACAGAGTGCAAACAACCTGTTTGACAACCATAGACCTTGTACAAACTGGTTTTGCCTAACCAACAGTACTAATATGTTTTGCAACTACCATCAAACACGCTTATAATCGCATAGAAAACAAAAACTATGCCTAAACAGTTTGAACGTACTCTTAAACTAAGGTAATCGACTTTGAACACCAAAAATATGCACTATTGGCGAACTACCATCTAGAGAACTACTGCTACTAATACGTTATGAATACCATCAACAGCTACTAATACTGATTTGAACTACCATCAAGATACAGATTGTATATGATATATATATATATAATATATATATCTATATAATATGTATTGAGAAATCAAAGGCTGTACTCTACTATCTGTTTGAACAGATCAAAAGCTGCAACGCAACAAAACTTTTTGTCACATCCCTAGAATCACATTTAACTGTTGTTGAACTACATCAAACTCTCTTATGGAATTTTCAACATCAAACTGACAATACTGTTTTGCTAACTCCATCAAACTTGCTACTAATCTGTTTTGCAACTACCATCAAAACTACTGCTACTAATACTGTTTTTGCAACTACCATCAAAACTACTGCTACTAATACTGTTTTTGCAACTACCATCAAAACTACTGCTACTAATACTGTTTTTGCAACTACCATCAAAACTACTGCTACTAATACTGTTTTTGCAACTACCATCAAAACTACTGCTACTAATACTGTTTTTGCAACTACCATCAAAACTGCTGCTACTAATACTGTTTTTGCAACTACCATCAAAACTACTGCTACTAATACTGTTTTTGCAACTACCATCAAAACTGCTGCTACTAATACTGTTTTTGCAACTACCATCAAAACTGCTGCTACTAATACTGTTTTTGCAACTACCATCAAAACTACTGCTACTAATACTGTTTTTGCAACTACCATCAAAACTACTGCTACTAATACTGTTTTTGCAACTACCATCAAAACTACTGCTACTAATACTGTTTTTGCAACTACCATCAAAACTACTGCTACTAATACTGTTTTTGCAACTACCATCAAAACTACTGCTACTAATACTGTTTTTGCAACTACCATCAAAACTACTGCTACTAATACTGTTTTTGCAACTACCATCAAAACTGCTGCTACTAATACTGTTTTTTCAACTACCATCAAAAATACTGCTACTAATACTGTTTTTGCAACTACCATCAAAACTACTGCTACTAATACTGTTTTTCGATTGTTTACCACAACAGCTGTTAGTTACTATAATAACGCCTACAAATAAAATTCAGACCTTTGTCAACGGATGTCTTCGGCGGATTCTCAGATTGAGATGGTATGACAGAGTAGCAAACACAGACCTGTGGATAAGAACAGGAACCCATGATGACCCAGGTTAAGAGGAGAAAACGGCGATGGGTCGGGCAAACCATACGGAAGACACAATCGAGTGTCACTATACAAGCACTTGAGTGAAACCCGCATAGAAAACGAGAAAGAAAATGTCCTAAACAGACTTGGAGACGAAGTCTTCTTTAGGAACTGAAGGATACTCGACTATCATGGGAGACCATAAAGAAAATATTTAGAGACCGCGAACAACTGTTGAGGCCCTATGCGCTACGAGGAACAGAGGAATAAATCAAGTCAAGCCAGTATAAAAAATAAAAATTATATATATATATATATATATATATATATATATATATATATTTTGAGGAAATACACAAGATATATGAGAGCTGTGTACTTCCAGTACTTTTGTATGGAACAGTATGCTAAAGATCAACAGACAACAAAACATCTAGATTGTCAACATTCCATAGAATACATTGTTAGATGTAGTCGATGGATACATATCGGTCAATTCTCTTTGGGGAAACTGTATAGTCAATCATGACTAAAGAAGAATCCCGATGATCTTGTTCTTTTTCTAATCCGGTTTCGCCTCACTGTTTCAGGATAAGAAGAGCTTTCTAGAACGGGCTTTTGTGTGTGCTTCATTATTTTTGTTTTTCACCGTCGCTGTTATTTCTGAGGTCTACCTTTTACGTTTACGATCTTTTGCTTTGTATCCACTGTATCGTAGTAGCATTGCTCTTTGAGTCTGTTGGTAATTTTCTTATGTGACCGAACCACTCAATTTGTTGTTTCTTGATAAAGTTCATTACTGATGTTGTACCAATTTATTTCCGTATGTCTTCATATTTAAACTTGTCTCGTCTTTAAACTTTCATCATTCTGCGTAGACAATTCATCGAATAAGGTAGACCAGCATAGAATAATGTAATAAATAAAATGTTTTCTGATTTCGTCAACCAAATATCACAAGTATTTTTGCATGCATGTCCATTATTATCATAATCCCCAGTTAGACCAGCAGTTCTCAAATGTTTAAGTTTCGTGAATGTATATTTTACTATTTTATGTACGTATTTATGTTTAGTACTATCGGTCCGCTGAATATATATGTGTATATACATATATATATATAATATATATATATATATATATATATATATATATATACAGACACATTCCTACATAGTCCTAACGATCTGTTGAGTGTATACTAAGACTTGTTAATACAATAAAAAAGTTGTATACTATTCTATGTTATACTATATAAAGTGCCATCAACTCAAGTTTAAACTTCATTTATAAATGATATCTATGAACTTCAAGTAGTAACATGTCCCTTGGGGAACGTCGCATTCATCACAGCCCGCCTGAAAAGCTCTCTGTCTCTTGCAAGTTCTCCGGCCTCTTCTAGCGTCATGTTCAAGGTTTCTTTGATTTCCTATTGCCCTCTTCGTCTTGGTTGTTTCCTGCGTCGTGTTCCAGGAACCATGTCTTCCATTACTTTTCTCTCCAGACCGCTGTGGCGTTTAATGTGGCCAAAATATTTCATCTTCCGGGACACGATATTATTTATGAGCCAATGCTCCTTGATATACAGGTCTTGTAGGACGTCTTTGTTTCTTATCTTCTCTGTCCAGGATGTTCTAAGAACTTTTCTATAGCGCTTTGTTTGAAAAGCTTCAATAACTACGAACTACACATATTTATCATCTCGAGTGTATACTTCACTCATAAATGATAACACTAGTTGCATATAGTTATCAACTAGCATACACGTTTCACTCGTAAAGGATAACAATACATATTTATGATCTCATACACATGTTTCATTCATAAGAGATAATAAGAATTATATTTATATTTATTTATTCTTGCTTATGTATCCTTTACTCATACAACATAACATATGCTTATATATTATCAATTAACATGCATACTACCCTCACACAGCATAAGAATAACTGCATATAGTTTGACAATACATTTTAATTGATATTTTAAACCATTTTAATCTTTTCCATCTGTAAATATTTTTATAACCCTCAGAGGCTTTGTATGGCTGAATTATCCCGTATATAGTGGCTCTTTGTTATCTTAACCCTTTAGCTGCTAAGGACGTATATATACGTTTTCCCATTCACTTCTAAAGACACATGAACACGTCTGTTATCATCTCTCCTCTGCGGGCTAAAGACGTGTTAACACGTTATAAATTGCTACTGTCACTGCTATAGGCGTACATTCACGTTTGTGACCTAGAAACAAAGAGTAGCTATTTTTATCTCAGCCTTCAGAAAGTATGTAGCAGCGAAAGGGTAAAAAATATCGGCTCACAAGACCGAATAGGTTAATTCACATTATAATAATACAAAAATGTTGCTGAGTAATTTGATTTATTCTAGTATGTCGGTATAGCATAGAGGTCAGTGAACTTTATTTAAAAAAGAAATTAATGAGGGTTTAAATACCGAAACGATCGATTCCCTGATCTGTGCTTAAAATGGGTAACGGACTTTCAAAGTTGAAGCACAATTAAAAATCGTCATAAAGCTTCTACAATGTGGCTGGTATTGTATGAGTGAATATCGTTTATTGAGGTTTATAATCTCAAGAAGCTTACTTGGATCCACTGTCCTGGACATGTGAGTGTTCGTGGCAACGAGAGAACAGACATGCTTGCATTAACAGCATCGATCGTCGGAGAGTTGAAGCTATGAGGACGTCCTTCGGCTTCTCTGCGACTGCCAGTTAGACAATGACACTAAAATTAATATAAAATCCATTGTGATTAATTTGGAATTACACAAGCAGAACTGAATATATGATGGGAAGAATGAGGTGTGTGTGTTTAATCAGTGAGCCACAGGAACCACCAGTATTCTTACCCTTCAACATCTGCTGGGGAAGACTGATGCCCTTTCAGTCTGCCCAGAGTGCTATGGCGTCGATTCAATAACCAGGCTGGTACGTTCAGGTATCTAACATGGACTAAGCGCGTCAATGGGTTGAGTTCTAAATGTAGGGGCGTTACTTGTAAACACATTTCCAATTTCATTGTTTGTAGAGTTTTGTGATAAAGTGACGAACTAACCTTTCCAGCTATTTTTAAACCAGAACGTAAACATAAAACGAACAATTGAGGCCCAATACTTAGGAGCAATTTTCACAGCAGATGGAAGTATCGATAGCGAAATCAGCAATCGTTGCACAAAAGCTGACCAAGTACTGGGACAGTTAACACCACTGTTGTCACATAAAGAGATACCGCTTACAACTAAAGCAAATCTCATAAGAACGATTTTCTGGTCAACACTATGTTACCAGTGTTAAACATGGCCAATAACAGCAGCTAATGAGCGGAAAATCATAATGACAGAGATGAGGTGTCTTAGAAGAGCTGCAGGTGTGACAAAAGAGACAAAATTAGAAATGAAGAAATCAGAAGGAGACTGGATGTGACACCAGTGATGCAATTAGTAATAAAGAACAACAAGATTAAATGGTTGGACACCTGACCAAGATGCCTAGTATCGCCTACCCAAGCCACACAGAAAAAGTATAATGGTACAAGGCAAGAAAGAGCCACCAAAGATGGAGCGACGTCATCAAGAACAGCCTTACGAACATGAATATCAGCTTACAAAGTGTTTAAAAAGCACACACAAGATCACTACGTTTCACCCCAACACTTCCATAAAGAAGTCAATGGTGGAAGAGAAGAACAAGCACACACAAGATCACTACGTTTCACCCCCAACACTGCTATAAAGAAGTAAATGGTGGAAGAGAAGAAGAAGAAGAATTAAACTATTTTGTTTTTCGGTTTTAATGTAAACTATTTGACGCCTGAAAATGTACAGTGTTTCAATCTTTCTTTTCTCCACTACTGTTTTACCGCACAGGTCATGATAAAAGAGATGTATAGAACAGGCTTTTGTGTCGCTTCATAGGCAGTGTCTTTCGTCGCCTCTGTTATCTCTGAGGTTCCCCTTTTTGCGTGGCCAGCCTTTTGCTTTGTATCCACTGTACCGGAGTAACATTGCTCTTTGATGCGCCCTGCCTGCTGGTAATCTGCTTAGGTGGCCGAACAAATTAACTATTCGTTTCAGTTGTACTGTATAATCAGTTCATTACAATATTAGCACACATGTCTAATTTCAATATTAATTGTGGTCTGTACTAATTAGGAGAAATAATTAAAGTAAATTAGTTGACTTAATAAACCTTCCATCGTTGTGCTCCCATATATTGTGAAAACAGATTAATATTTAATCCGGTGTCATTTGTATCCTGGATACAAGGAGTCACACTTTCCTACTGCAGGCATACTGTTTACTAGAGCTTTAGTTATTTACGTGAGGCGACCTGCTGTTGGTAAGAGGTCGCTCGTCGAACCATCCCTAGCGACAAGTTTGAATTTATTATTACAAGGAATATTTAAGTGGGATATTCTATCTGAAATTTTACTTCAAGGAGACGTGTAAGTTGTCCATTTTAGTAGTACTACTTCTTCTTCTTCTCTTCCACCATTGACTTCTTTATAGAAGTGTTGGTGTGTGAAACGTAGTGATCTTGTGTGTGCTTGTCTTCTTCTCTTCCACCATTGACTTCTTTATAGAAGTGTTGGTGTGTGAAACGTAGTGATCTTGTGAGTGCTTGTTTCAAGGCACTTTGTAAGCTGATATTCATGTTCGTAAGGCTGTTCTTGATACAGTTTAACTCTTTCATTTCGTAATGGTTTTGTTTTGTTGTTTTACCTCCGGACGCATTTATATTAAGATGTCGCCGGTGTGATACCGAGGCCTGCAAAGAATAGTACCACTGCGACCTACAAGGCATGTCGTAAGAGGCGTCTAGGGAAGCTACCCTAGTAAATAAAAAGCATCGCAGAAATCGGATGGGTTGGCCTACTTGTAGGTGCATAACTGGCACAACGTACAATCGCTCTTAGGCTCATATCACATACAAATCACAAAGAGTGGTTACCAAATGGTCGATATGGAGCGTTTGAAGAAGAAATAAGAAGAATATTAAGATGTATACTGAATTAGCTAGTAGGTTCGACCACATAAGCAGATTATCAACAGACAGTGCTCCTCAAATGGCAATGCTATTCCGATACAGTGACTACAAAGCTAAATGCTGTCCGCGCTAAAGATGGACCTCAGAGATAACAAAGACGATGAAAAAACACTGTTTATGAAGCACACACAAAAGCTAGTTCTACAGGGTGTTCAACTTAAAAGCAGCCCGTGAATGGAGCTAATCTGGCATATATGTATGGAAATGGAAGGTTCAGTTATGACGTAGTATAGGTCAATGTTGTGTGATGGTGTGTAATTGTAGTGCGGGAAGGGGCGATGAACAAATGTGACGTAGGCAAGCTAGTCAGAACCGGTTTAAATAGTAAATAGACGAGATGCAATGCGTACCTGGCAAATTTCGATTTATCACTGGGGCTGCTTTTAAGTTGAACACCCTGTAGAAATCTCTTCTTATCGTAACACTGTGAGGCAAAAGAGTATTAGAGACGAGAAGAAGAATTGTTTGAATAAAAGATATCTATGTGAAATCTCTCATTCTGTCAACTTTTACTCAAATACCTATGTACACTAAATATTCATATTATCTTCAAACTGCACAATGAACGCACACACTTCTTCTTTCTTCTTCTTCTAACGCTCCATATCAACCACTTGTTAACCACTCTTTGTGATGTGTATGTGATCTGGGCCTAAGAGCGATTGTACGGTGTGCCAGTTATGCGCCTATAAAAAAGCCAGCATATCCAATTTCTGCGACACTTTTTATTTACTATGGTTTTCTTCTTCTTCTGTTGTCGTCACACTGCTACTGGGTTGTTGCCCAGTGTCGTGGTTTTCTGTTTTTGTCTTGCGCTGTTCTGATGGCTTGTGTGATTGTTATTTTTGCTCTTTCACAGGATTCTGCTACGCCATTTAACCATCTTTTCCGTGGTCTTCCTACTAAGGTTTTAAAGAGTTTTAAAGCCGAAAGATTGACTTTATTGCACTGGATTTTAATCATATGGCCGATCCCTCTCGCAGTAATGGCATGCCACCTGCCGAGAGTACTGCATAAAGCACGAACTCCGTAGCTCCAGCAACAATCTGGCTCTGAAAAACTGCACTCGTGAACAGAACGGCGCGGTCCGGATTCGAACCCACGACCTTCGACTCACAAGGCAAAGGGCTTAACCACTTACCACAGAGACCCCCTTGCTTGTGTAGTTTACTAAGGTAGCATCCCTAGGCCCATACCTCAGTCGCCTCTTACGACATGCCTTGTAGGTCGCAGTGTTAAAATTCTTTGCTCCCCTTGAGAGCTCCGACAACACACGGGCGATGAACGTAATGAAGCATGCGATAGTCGTGAACTCTTCACATTACACGCAGATGTTACGTGTATTAGTTAAACTACCTAATCTTCACCACTTGATAAACTTGAGTAAATCCTAATGAACTGACAGTATATTCCAATCACACTTGATGTATCAAGATAACATTATAATTGCAAAATGTATGATTAATGAATGTAACATATCACTGCTGAGATATAATTAAAGGAAGGATCTTGTGATGTAGCGTGTAATAAATAAGAGAGTGTTGAGGCATTACTGAAGAGCGTAACTTATCTTCAATGAATAAGCTGCACGTATGCTCGCTGCCTTCGGATCAACATAACTTATTATGAACCGAACTGCTGATGACCCCTTTTTTCCGATCCAGAAGCACTTGAGCTTTTCAGCTCTTCGGCTCGGTGCCATGGACATCGTAACCCTTCGGTTCGGTGCCACGAACATAGTAAATCTGGGGAATCTGTGGCTTTTTCTGCCATCCCGCGGAATTGAACCCGCACACAAGAGGGATAGTCACCCGTAGTCCAACACGCTACGAACACGCTGGGCAGGCGGGCCCACATATAATTTAAGGCTATACTTAAAGTTTTACAAAAGGACGATGGCACCACCCGTTCAGAAATCAATGGCAAACTGAAAAAATCGTGGCATATCCCAAAGGACGTAGCCATCAACCACAGTAAAGAAGTCGTTGATTTTCTAGGCACCACTTATACGTTCAGTAGTTTGCCATTGCTTTCTGAACGGGTGGCGCCGTCGTCCTTTTTGTTAAAATCAACGGAAACAATTTGCAAGCAAACTGTCCGCAGCGTGATTCGAGCTCAGAACGTCGGGTTAATAGACCGAGTCACTAACCCCTAGGCCACAGACAAACTACTGAACGTAATAATGCCTAGAAAAATCGCAAACAGCGTTTAAAAGCTGGGAGCTGATTGGTAAAGTCCTGTAAAGGATATGCAATTAACTTTGTACTTAAAGTTGAGATATAAGTGAAAGTAGTATTGTGAGATGTAGAGCTTAGTAATATAATGAGATATTACTGAAGGGAAGAACGTATGAGCTGAACAACACGATGGCATTTCTACCGTGTGTACTGATTCTACTGTATTCCCCTCATTGTCTGGTTTTGTAAACTATGTTAGTAATCTACTCATTGAATAAAGCACAAGTAAATAACTAGTTTTCATACCATGTGGTATATTGGAGAATACGATGATATATCAGTATTTTTCTTTACCTCTGAAGATGGCGAAGACTCGTCTGTATGGCGAGGGACACCAGTCAAATGGTAAGCACACCTCACGCAAAAATCGGTCAAATATCCAGTACCAGGCGTCATAACTAACGCCTGAATTCACAACGGGCGATCGCGAAGTATTTTCTTTACCAACGGATACTGTAGTCAACAGATAATGTGGTCGGTCAGCATTTTTACATCAGCAGTTTTACATCCCAGTGTTTCTATAGTACCCAATATGATCAACAAATAAACAGGGTACAGGTATTAAGAGCTTCCAAAAAACAAATAGACAGCACGGGACTCGAACCACTTACCTTCATTTCTTACGACACCTAATCGCTTAGCCTAGCAATACGAGCGTCCTTACGAACACAACCAATGAGCCATTCTATTTCTCAAACGCTACGTTACAACTAGACACAGAATAATCAAGTAGGGTTCGTTCGAACAGTGTCTGCACAAACACATGCTATAAGTTTATTGTGCTTGTATATATTTGAGACGAGACAATATCATACAAACACACATGTATACACATATAACAAACATGCATACGTCATTCAAATTAGCTTCAAATTTATTATAAGATGAGCACAAGGAGTTTTTGATCAAGAACCCCAGAGGAAGCAACGAAAGTAACGAATATGATCAACAAATAAACAGGTTACAGGTATTAAGAGCTTCCGAAAAAACAAATAGACAAACACTATAGTACCCAACTGAGGTTAGGTCGAGAGCCGTTTGCCGTCGGAAAAATTTGGTGTTTAATTCAGGACAAGCCAAAATACAATTTGGTGGAACTTCTGTAGGTACTGCTTTTTTGTTTTCGATCCAGAAAGTTTATAACACTCTCTGCTCTCCGGCCTATGATATTTCTATTGTCGGTCTACTACTACCTCCAGGATTGATTTTTGCTTCAGCCTGAGCTGTGGTCGCTAGTTGTCTATTACTTGTCTTTTATAGTGCTTTTTTACCCCATATTTTTACTCTTTTATAACACCGATCTCTCATTTATGAGTGCACGGCTTTGAAACCCAGGTATGATATTGGATTTTTCTGTCGAAGCTACAGAATAAAAATCACCACCTGTGTAATGCACGGGCTTTGACATAGCGGCCATTACAATTTTCAACGTACAGAAAACCCTCTAGCTACCCAGCACCCAAACGGGGATAAAGCTATACGACAGGTTTTTCCCTACTAAGTATAAAATCGATTTTAGTATTATCGAAATGGTAATGCTTCTGTTCTGCAACAGCTTGTTATTAAAGAGAAGAACATAAAATCAAGGACAAATACATTTTTCTGACATATCAAAGGACATGAGTGTCTAGAGAAGGTAATTTTGGAGGAAATGGTGACTAGAAGAAGTAATGAGAAGAAGACTTAGAAGAAGATGGGTGGGTGCAAAATGTCATTGGCGATCTGAGAATGACTGCTGCTGACGCCGATCAACTTGCACAGAATAGTTTTTCAGGACTGCTGTCATGAGAGCCAAGTTCCGGAAGGGACACGCTACTAGATGATGATGCATGACGCTTGGTACCAGCGCACACATGTTCTCACACACATTCCTATTAAAATACATGCACATGTGCATGTAAATATACATGCACTTGTGCGCACAAATATATATGCACTTGTGCGCGCAAATATACATGCACTTGTGCGCGCAAATATACGTGCACACACCGCGCACATAGCCATTTCTGCACTTCAGTTTCAGTTTGGAATATTTTCATTGAACTCCGGACATGTCCATAGGTGCTCCGATCTCCTTCGCAATATCTCGAACAGCATCCAGCGACTGATCGTACCAGTTCGATTTTGATTGATGAGCCTACTCATATACCTGTTATGCTGTTCCCTTCTTGCTACTCAAATATTCAAATTTCTGTTACATGTCCAGCACCAGCATACGCTCGTCCTCACACATTGTCACACAATCACTTTACATATCGCAACAGCGGGCACTTACCTGCACTCAAACACTCATAACAATAGCATGTACACATACGCCCACCACTAACTAGCTTACACTCACGTGCATCTAGACACACATATCGATTCTTGTTTGAGATCTCATTATGTGTATCATCCCGTATGACTTACATTATTTTATTATATGTGAAGCATAAAGTTCAAAAGTAGAGCAAAGAATACAAATATAGAAACACTACCGCCATTAGAAACATATGTTTACCATTATAATACAAGATAATACTCATTGGTCCATTGTGCTTGGGCCATTTTCCTTTGGCTGAACGCCATGTTCACATCATTGAAGAGTTGAGGTGTCTGTGAGTTTCCTACTCCCTACGGATATGGACCAGATGTGGACTATCCTACCACTAGAAGCAGGGCGGTGCCGTGCTATCATACAGAGATGCGGCCGCATCAGGCGGCGCCATAAGGGGGCGGCATTAGCAGCGAAATCAAAATGGAAGGTTATTTTAAAGAAAAAACATTTAATGGGTGGCATTTCGAAGACTTGCATCATACTGAGAAAATATACCGCACGGCCCTGACTAGAAGACGTAAGAGTTGTGTGTACAACTCAATAACACCACAGCCATGGTAGGGTTGACTGTGTTTATCCCCTGCCACAAGATTGCCTACTGGTCATGTTGAATTCTACTATACTTTAGGCATGAACTCAAATGTTTGAAAGAAGAGGATCACCACGCATTGAGTTACTGCGTCTTTACGTTGGATGTCAGTCACAAGAAAGATGCACCTATTGGTTCTCTAACTTTAGGTCTAGTTATTACCATTCTGACTTTTTTCCAATCGCAAAGGGTACATGCATACTGTCCAATAGAACTTATATTTGTACAGAACTGGATGCACGAGGAGCAGAGTGAGGAGTATATTTAACCAGTGAGCCACATGAAATATTAACATTCATATCGTTTGACATCTGAAAAGGGGCACTGAGAGCACTTATGTGTTTGCGCAGAGTTCTCTGATGTAGGTTGAGTAATCAATAACATAACCACAATTGAACTAGAAGAAAGTATGCAATCGTTTGCGGTTCATTGTTAATGTTAGAGCAGCAATTTATTGATAGAAATAAGATCACAGTTCTCTGCATGTTCAGGTTGCGACCTCATAACGGTCATTTATTCGCTTCTATCAAATATTGGCTTTATGAGCAACAGCATAACTATAGATCCGATTGTCACATGTCCGTGTATTTGCATTAGTGAATAGTGAGAGACATCTTCATCACACCACAAACAAGTCCATATGGGCTCAGATCTTCTTTACATTTTCATTATAAGGGAAGACTGCAGTAAAACTATGTAGCAATGGTAAAATCGTAAAAACAAAGTACTGTAGTTTAACAAAAATCAAGCTGTGTATCGTTATTAATTGTTTTTGTATTTAGTAAAACTACAGTACTTTGTTTTTACTTGTTTCGCCATTCTTAACATTTTCGTCAGCTTAAGATTACTAATCACTTTAGTTCTGCATTAATTAATCAAACGTCTTGTAAGTTGTACCACTAGCAAATTGTTCATGTCTGGCAGTTCTTGGTTTTTTTAGTATCATCTCATTCACTCTGGATAGGAGCATGGATACGTGTGTGCCTAAAAAGTGACCGATTTGATATGCTTCTCTAATTGTAATGATAACGTCTGATCTGCCTATTTCCAGTATGTAAATGATCACTTCTGTGTCGGCAAACAAATTTGTTCACTCATTACCTTTCACGCCTGCATGACCAGTGCGAAAATAAATATTATATGGATTATGTGGGATGTGTTAATGTGTCGTTCATAGCCAGTGTTTTTATCAGAGCATGTTCATTGAGGCACTTAGAATACATGTATGTTTATACTCATGCGTGCCGAGCCAGATCCACGCCTGGTCACTGCCCTTGTTTTTATTGGGAGCATAGTTGTTGCTACAACAAAAGCACCACATGCCTTTTTAACAGTTTGATCTCTCGAGCTTGCTGTGAGTGTATTTGCATGTATGCCATTATTTATCCTGCTTTCTGTAGGCTACTGTATCTGATACACTCCGTGCTTGACACATCGAGTGTGTTCTATCTGGATTATCTTCCATATTTTTTTCATCGTTAGATGGCAGAGGCATGTTTGTTTGTTTACCAAGACTACTTTCCACATCCTCATCAGCAGCCATGTCTTCTGGCGTAGGCTATCATGGATCTCCACAGATCTCTGGCGTTTGCTATCATCCCAGATGTTGACGCTCTTCCGTACCATGGAGTCAGGCTATCCAAAATGTTCTCATTCTCTGTCTTCCTCTTCCCTCTATTTTACCGGTTGTTACAATATGTTCTAAACCTCCCCTTCTCATCACATGCCCGAAAAATGATGACTTCATCTTTCTTATATTGATGATAAGCTATCTCTGTGTCTTGACTTCATTCAACACCTCCACATTAGTCACTAATTAGCTAAAGCTTATAGTGGCTTGTTATTTATATTCTCTTTCTTGGACACATTGTATTATATTGAAATCGCCACTGTTATCAGTTGCTGCATACCATCCTGTTGGGAAAGTATAATCGTTTGTATTTATACCTGTTATGCTGACCTGTTTAGTCTTTCTTGAGTAAATTATGAAGTATTCTTGCTAATTTTCTTGTATATCCTAACACTACTAGCAAAACATTATAGATTAGAAGATTGGACATTACTACTGGGGATCTATACATCTTCTATTATATAATGTTGTCAGATCACTGACAAATTATCCTTACTCTAAAAACTAGTTTTTGACATCTAAGGCTTCTGCCTTATTAGTTAAGTTCTGCACTCTATGTTGCTGGCATGTCCTAGTTGAAGCATTATATCAGCTATGTATTCATTAAGGTGGCGTCTGTGACCTAGGGGTTAGTGACTCGGTCTATTAACCTCGACGTTCTGAGTTCGAATCATGCTGAGGACAGTTTGGTTGCAAATTGTTTCGCGTGGATTTTAACAAAAGGAAGATGGCACCATCCGCTCATAAAGCAATGGCAAACTACTGAACGTAATAATGCCTAGAAAAATCACAAACAGCGTTACAAAGCTGAGGTTGATTCGCAAAGTCCTGTAAAGGATATGCAATTAACTTTTTTATTCATTAGATCAATAGAGTCAGAACATAGATAGACCACGTATCTATGCTGAACTGGTTCAGACTTCACTTCTCATGTATCAAATATATGTAGTCACACAATTTAAACTTAATAGGGAAGGAAATTTTCAGAACCATGAGATTCACATACAAAGTTTATTTAGGAAGTGAACAGCTCTTACATCACTGTGAACTTTGACCGCAGTGTTCTAGAGTATCAGAAAACATAAATTGTGTAACAATTAAAACCTCCATGGGAAATATATATCAGTGTGAAACTCGTTTCTTCTTCGAAGCTCCTTATGACTACTTGTTAACCTATCTTTGTGATTTGTATGTGATCCGAGCCTGAGGGATTGTACGCTGTACCAATTATGCCCTACAAGAAAGCCAGAACATCTATTTCTGCAGCTTTTATTTACTAGGTACTTCCCTAGGCCCTACCTCAGTCGCCTTTTATGACATGCCTTGTAGGTTGCAGTGTTACTATTCTTTGTTCTCCTTGAGGGCCCGCAACACCAGGTGATTGTGTCGGGCAAAGTTGAACTGGTCTGTATTCTGAACAATATAGGTTGGTTACACAGCCCTTTGGGTTAAGATTTTTGGAGCAGTCTTGTTCATTAGAAGCTCAGTATGATAAGATAATACATAAGCTTGAGAAGCTAACAGTGTATTTAACACTTTAAAGGAAAAAGAAATATTAAATGCTTTTTTTTACTGAAATATTTTTCCTGAACAATAAAAAATATATTATAGATAATACTGCCAGTATAGAGTTTAGAATTTCAATGACTATTGCCCTGTTTCTTTCTTTGCAGAGATGGATGAGATGGCTGGGAGCATTAGAAACTATGGCAGCACAACTTCAGCTCAACAAACTGATAACCTTGAAGAAGGAATTAGTTCTGCTACTGTTAGTAATAACTTTGAAAGAAGTGAAAACTCTAATTCGGACAGCGAGGCTCTACAATTTAAGTATGTTACTGAAACAGTATGAGAATTGTTGACATTTATTCTAGATTGCAGAAACTGCTATATGTGGCAGTGTTCCTTGTTCCTGTTG
Organism: Arion vulgaris; assembly: GCA_020796225.1. NCBI lineage: Eukaryota > Metazoa > Mollusca > Gastropoda > Stylommatophora > Arionidae > Arion > Arion vulgaris. Next base: position 13,629,668 of record CM036763.1, on the reverse strand, counting down.
TTTGCAGTATTCACATCAGATTATCACAATCTAACAACTATGTATGTTCAAACTATCACCTGCCCATGTGGTGCCGGGGTCCATAAGGGAAGCAAAGAATAGTACCACTGCGACCTACAATATATGTCGTAAGAGGGGTCTAGGGATGCTACCCTAGTAAATAAAAAGCAGCGCAGAAATCGGATGTTCTGGCCTACTTGTAGGCGCATAACAAGCACAGTGTACAATCGTTCTTAGGCTCAGATCACATACAAATCACACAGAGTGGTTGACAAGTGGTCGATATGGAGTGTTCGAAGAAGGAGAAGAAAGAAGAAACTATCACCTTTGAATTGTCACAATCTAACATTTATATTTACTCCAGATATCACCTCCAATATTGTTCACACAGTCCTAAAAACTGTATTTACTCCAGCTATCACTTTTCATTGTCACAATCTAACATTTATATTTACTCCTGTTATCACTTTTCATTGTCACAATCTAAGAAATATTTTTACTCCAGCTATCATTTCTATATTCTCACAATGGTGAAACGTGTAAAAACAAGGTGCAGTAGTTTTATAAAGTACAAAAACATTAACAATACACAGTCACATTTCAACCAACAGGCCTTTATCAAGCAACGGATGCACCCGAAGGGAAGAAATTCACTTCTTAAATGGCAGCTTTTGGTTAAATTCTGTATTGTTAATCCTTCCTTTCGTTTGCTTGAAATATTGTCTAAATATTCAATGTTGTCTCTTGTATGAACTTCACTGTCTTTTGTAGCTCACACAGAGGTCCATGTAGTTTTCTGTCGAGTGTTGTTTCGTTAGGCCAGTGAGTTTGCCTCAGTGTATCATATTCCGTGCAGTCTTGAAGTATGTGCTGGTTATTGTTAATATTTTTGTACTTTGTAAAATCAATATAGGGCAGATTGCAGTAAAACTATGTAGCAATGGTGAAACATGCAGAAACAAAGTACTTTAGAGTTACAATAACGATACACAGCAACACTACGACCAAAAGACCTTTATCAAGCAAAGAATACAACAGAAGTTAAGAATTATAACACTTTGTAAAATTACATTACTATATTTTTACGTGTTTTACCACTGCTACATAGTTTACTGCAGTCTTCCTTTATATTGATAATACTATTGTCACAATCTAGCATCTATATTTACTCCAACTACCATCTCCATGTCTGTGGCATCTGTGACTTAGGAGATAGTGACTTGGTTTAGGGAATAGTGACTTGGTCTATTAACCCCGACATTCTGAGTTCGAATCACTGTGAGGACAGTTTGGTTGCAAATTGTTTCGCGTGGATTTTTACAAGAGGACGATGGCACCACCCGTTCAGAAAGCAATGGCAAACTACTGAACGTAATAATGCCTAGAAAAATCACAAACAGCGTTAAAAGCTGGGGTTGATTTGCAAAGTCCTGTAAAGGATATGTAACTAACTTTTAATTATCTCCATATTGTCATAATCTACCAACTACTTGTATATTTACTCCAACTATCACCTCTATATTGTCATAATCTAACATCTATATTTACTTCTACTACCATCTCTATATTGTCACAATGTAACATTTTTATTACTAAACTTATTGTTACATTTACTGTCTGTGCAAGCTGGTATTAAGTTTAATATTTGCACCTGCTGTTGCTTCTGTATGTTCATATTGGGAAGTTATCACATTTAGGCCATTGATATTCTAGTAGCTTCTGTCAAATGTTGAATATACACATTTACTTCTTCTTTTGTCGTCACACTGCTACCGGGTTGTTGCCCAGTGTCGTGGTTTTCTGATTTTGTCTTGCGCTGTTCTGGTGGCTTGGGTGATTATTTTTGCTTCTTGACAGGATTCTGCTATATCATCTAACAATCTTTTTTCGTGGTCTCCCTCGCCTTCTTCCCCGATTTCCGTAAAGAAGACTCTGTATACTGTGGAGTTTGGATGCATTCTTATTAAGTGGCCAGACCACTTCATTCTTGGTTTCTCAATGTCATTCAAGCAAGGTTGTTTATCAACTTTCTTTCTTATGTTGATGTTGGTGACCCTGTCTTTCTGGTGTTGTTGGTAACTTTTTGCAGGCAGAGCATTTCACATGTAGTTATTTTATAACATATTTTATAACATAAAAATAACACATTTACTTCTAACTCTAAATTACCCACAAATATTTTGATCATTGAACCACATTATCTCAGTAATATGCTGGAAGATGATGAGTAAAGAAAAAAGATCTCTAGGCAAAGGTTTAACTTCATTGTGTTGGGTTTCCCCATGTGGTTCCATCCCTGTTGGCATAAATTACAAAGCACAAACTCTGTAGCTCTAGCAACAATCCTAGGGATATCATGAAAAAATTGCACATGTGACACAGTCCGGATATGAACTTGCAGCTTTTGGAACTTCTTATTCAAACGCTCAATATTGACCATTTGTTAACCACTCGTGTGATTTGTATGTGATCTAAACCTAAAAGCGATTGTAAGTTGTACCAGTTATGCACCTACAGGTAGGCCAGCACATCCGATTTCTGCGATGCTTTTTATTACTAGGGTAGCTTCCCTAGGTCCTACATCAGTCACCTCTTAGGACATGCCTTGTAGATCGCAGTGGAACTATTCTTTGCTTCCCTTGTGGACCCCGGGAAACCCCAAAGGGATAAAGTGTTTAAAGGAGAAGGATTAACTTCATTGCACCAGGTTTTCTTATATGACTCCATCATTTTTGACAGAAATGTCACACCACCTGCTGAGAATTAACTTACCCAGTTGCAAGCAATCTATGTCCCAATCGATTGTTGTAAACCCTTTATCAGTAGTACTTTTATAGAGATAACGACTCTATGTTCTAGGTTATACTATCAGTGTTTCTATGAGATTAACCACAGATGGTGCTTTGTAGTCAGTGTGGAGACTGTCATCAGCTATTAAGAGAAAACCTAAACAAATGCATGCTAAAATGGATATGTTTGGTCAAAAGTTCCAAAATTTTGCAGTTCAACCACTGTAAACCACAGTGATCACAATGTAGAGGAGACTGCAGTAAAACTATTTGATTGGCGAAACACATAATCACAAAGTACTGTAGTTTTACAAATTACAAAAACAATGATTTTTTTTTAAACCACAGTGACATCATTACTTGCAAATATTGACTCAAACAACAAAACCATACAGAGTGGTTTCATGAATTTTAATAAATTCATTAAAAAGGTTAACATAAAATTCAGGTAAATATTTTTACCATCATCAAAATGACATTGGGGATCATCGTCAATATTCTTTTTATAAATTGGTTGGTTGCCATTATATTGACTAATCATACAATTTTAAAGTTTAGAGAATTTCTGGTAATCTAGCAGCTTACCTTCAGTTTTTACAGCATAGAGGAACCCTTCTGATTTCTAAAGCTAACAGTGGGACTAACAGTGTAATCGTGACTACAAGAACAAATCAAATTATCACCCTACAAACAGTAGAACCAGTTTCATGTATTAACTGCATAAAAACTTTAATAAGGCATACGCCTATGCTTTCATTGTACACCTGTTTATCTTGACTGCAGCTAACTTTCTTTAGAATGATCTGATATAAACAGGTAAATATTTACAATCTATAATAAACAACATGTTGATGGAGATAAAAATTACAAATTTGATACAGCATAATGAGCATTTATAGTCTAGATTAATGACACATCTTTACCTTTGGGCGTCTGTGGCTTAGCAGTAGTAAGCAGCCCAAGAGTACCTGGTTTAAACTCTGTGGGGGGCAGTTTGGAAGTAAATTTGTTCCTGTGGATTTTTATAAATGGTAAAAATAGATCTAACCATTCAGAAAGCAATGGCAAATTACTGAACTTATAAGTGGTGCCTAGAAAATTAACACTCGTTTACTGCTGTTGACGGAGACGTACTGCAAAGAATATCCAATGATATTTCATTGTTAAAATACTTCAGGGATAGAGCAATATAAATTAACCATCAAAATTATTATTTTGTTTTGTTGTTTAAAGTTTCTGTTTAGTGTTGCATCAATCTGGTTTCTATTAACAGGCGTGCACAAATGAAACGGCAAAAATCTTACTACACACCTTCCATGGTGGATGATTTGAGGAAAAGAAACAGACTATATTTCTTAGATCCCATCTCTAAGCTCAGGAACTTTCATAGTTTTCCATGGAAACTAACACTTCAAATTATTAAACTTGTACTCATCACAGTGCAGGCAAGTCTTTTTCATTTTATGAAAATTTGTGAACAGGAAAGGTGTATTGTTTTGTAACTTATAAAATGAATCCTAGTTTTGTGTTCTTAATCACTGTAGCATACCGGCAGTTTTCTTAATTCAATCACAATTGTAAAAAATATGTTTTCTAGGGCTGTCAACTTCCTAGTATACTTAGATGATAATGGATACCCAAACTTTATTAATTGTTATCACATGCACAGAATAAAACCTACCCAGATTGCGCAGTGTGCATATCAGATGGAAACACATACTCCAGAGCATATCCTGCAGTTCTGCCAATTATACCTATGCCAATAAAATGAAACTTGGTCTCATGAATGAAGATTACAGAGCAAGCTATAGGGAACCAATAAAGATGTGTCACTTCATAGAGGCAACCCATCTCGTAGTTTAGACGGAGAATATGAAACCGATAGATTGAAAAAAGCATAGCTCTTTAAGGGGAACTGTATCTCTTTAGCCTGTTACGCCCTTGGCGTTTAGGGCAGCAACAAACGTACACCATTCTTCCCTGTTCATGGCCTTCCTCTGTATTGTGTTCCAGCTATGATTCATTTCCTTCAGCTCTTGCTCTATCGTTCTCCTCCAGGTCGTCTTGGGTCTTCCCGCTTTCGCCTACCTTCTGGAGTCCATCTCAGTGCAGTTTTCGTGTCGGAGCCAGTCTCCATGCGCATCACATGTATGAAAGCGGTTGTATCTCGGAGGGTTTTACCTTCTAGTTTGACTGGTGCTGGGGTTGCTATGTTCAGAGTCATTACTTCAGTTTTCTTCTGATTTATTTTCAGCCCAACCATCTCACTATATTGGTTAAGGCGGCAGGTCTTTTCCTGGATATCTCTATGTGTATGAGATAGGAGTGCGATGTCATCTGCAAAATCTAGGTCTTCCAGAGTGGATGTGAGCGTCCATCTAATACCTCTTGCCTTATCTTCCGTTGTTTTACGAATCACCCAATCTATGACAGTGTTGAATAATAGGGCTGACATAACACATCCTTGTCGCACGCCTGTTTTTACTTCAAACTTTAGTTCTGAAGTTTCAACACTGCATGCAAACTTGCTGTAGCAGCTTTTATAATATTTATAAAACACAGTGGGATTCCATACCATCTTAAGATACGCCATAGACTTTCGCGGTGTATGCTATCAAAAGCTTTTTCAAAATCTACAAAGTTGATATAGAGTTTGCTTTGCCATTCTGTGCATTGCTCTATGATATTTCTAAGAGCAAATATTTGGCCTATACAGCTCCGTCCTCTGCGAAATCCTGCTTGTTCCTTTCTTAGTTTCTTATCCACAGCATCAGTAATACGTTGTACGATGATTTTGCTTAAGATTTTACTTGGGACAGAAAGCAGTGTTATTCCACGCCAAGGGGAACTGTATGTTCAGGGTTAAATGTACATTTATTTAAAATTAGTGTTTGTCCATTTTTTAACTGTAGCAGAAGGAATAGTTTATTTGAGTTTTATGTGTTAAACTTTATTCCTCCTATCATCCAGATTGTGATATTTGGGGGCCAACGGGAGAACACTGTTGAGTACTTTGAACGGAGTGAGCTTACATATAGACATCTTCTCCTGAAAGATTGGTCTGTTGCATATGAGACTTTACCATATCCTCCTGCAGCAGGAGAATATGCTGTATACAATATGTCTGAATTGTTTGACCATATGAATGCTGTCATGGAACGGGTGAGATTATATACATTAAATTAGCAATATTACATGTATGTACTATTGTATTTATGCGAAACTGAAAATATTGACAAAGGAATATAACAAATGACAAGTCTAAAAACTTTTAAAAGTCTAAATAAAATTTCAAGCCTCAATTGGGTACCAGAAACACACTGGGAAGTAAAGATGGCATAATATTGACCCCTCATTCATCGTATGTCATTGATCGATTAAAAATATTATCCCAGCATCATACTTTTCAGTTTACCACATTGTATGAAAACAAGTTTTTTTAGTCATACTTTTACTAATAACTGCTGCTCAGAGCTGCATGAACAAAATATTGGTTAATTTATCGACTTCAAACATTCTTGGCATACACATAGGTGCTTAGTCTCCTCCTGCACATGTTGATAGGTATGCATTCTGATGGTTTATATTGATGTCTCCTATGTTGATCTACTGTAGATACAGTTGTTAGGGCATGTTTCTCATAGTTTCCACAAAGAATTTATTTAATAAAGAATATAAAATGTATAATTTCAGATTTTTCTAAATGCATAAAGGCTCTACATTCATGGTTGCTATCATTGCCAATCCCTTTCTTTAAATTCTTGTCCAGCTGTCTTCTGGAAACATGTAATGGAGATGTTCCATTGTAGTTGCTTTCAGTTTCAGTTTGGAATATCTTTATTGCACTTTGGACATGTCCATAGGTGCTCTGATCTCCTTCGCAATACATTCAATGGCATTCAGCAACTGACCATACTAGTTTGATTTTGATTGATGAGCCTACTCATATACCTGTTGTGCTGTTCTTTTCTTGCTACACCAATCTTCAATCCCAGCACCTGCAATCTAGTAGTTGACGTGGGTTGGTTTAGATGAAAATTGCCTTTGCGTTGCTTTCTACCCTAGATTAAAGATTGGTTTAACAAATGGTTGGTGTACAACAAACAAAGAAGAAGAGGAAGAGATGCTGAAGAATAGTTTTATTTGTTAATGTTACTCCTACTTCTTGTCCTCAGTATTACAAAATTCCAGAGTGGTCATTAGCAACTATTCATCTCAATAAGGATAACAACACAGATAAACCTTACCCAATAACATTATGCTTCAGAGCAAATGATTTTATTGAGTACCCTAATGGTAGTTATGTTGTGTCAGCAACAGTCTTACACAGTGAGTACACTCATTTATTTGTATCACCTATGGTGTGTATGTATTTGTTCTCTATACACATATTAAATAGACTTGTTTGTTTATGGCTCCCAGGGTGTGTACATATTTTTTCTTATAAACAATACAAATACTTATGTAGCTGTTGCTTGCAAATTGTGCAATCATTAACATATTCATAATATGGTTTGTTACAAGGTGTGTAGCTTACTCACTACTTTGTTGGCCTGTCACCAAGGAAAATAAAAAGAACATCTCTGGATTTGGTTGGATTTGTTTCTGCATTTCACATAAAAATAAAAAAAATGTTCCTATTATTAAGCCTTTCACTTCATACATTTTTTCCCCCCTGGATGCACTTATATTGCAATACATATTGAATTAGCTGGTGTACTGCCTTTGCGCCATTTTGAAAAATACAATGAGCCAGCATATCGGCTTAGAAGGGCGAAAGGGTTAAAGAGAATTATAAAGGAAATCATGAGAGTAAAATCTCTATACCTTATTAAGATCAAATACAAAGAAAAATGGGATATACTTGTTGCTGTCTTAAGCACCAAGGACATCATGGACTAGAGAGAAGCGTATGCTTGTATAGTTAGTGTAATGGTTTACTCAAAGCAGCTTCTGTAAATATATCACTGTTTAAGAAGGTGAATTTTTAATCTGTTATTTTTATATCATGAAAAACACACTATGCATGAATTCACTACCAATGACACTGCGAAAACGAATACTCCAGTGCTATATTGATCCAATACTTCTGTATGGCAGTGAATCATGGACAATGAATAAACAATCACTATGATCATTGGAAGCCACAGAGATGTGGTTTTACATGAGAATGCTGAAAATTCCATGGACAGAAAACAAATGAGGTTTTAAATCAGGCCTGCACACACAGAAACCTTATCAAAAGAAAAAGAATCCGACAATCAAGGTTCTTCGGGCATGTAATGCGAAGAGAAAGTTTAGAACATTTGGTAACAACAGGTAAATTCAGGGAAGGAGAGATTGCGGAAGACAGAGGGAGAAGATGCCGGATGGCTTGACATCATGGTTCGACACAAGATTGACATCAGAAGTGATTACATGCACCAAGCAGAGAGAGTTGTGGAGAGACATCACCTACGCCGACAGGCATGGCACTTGATTGATTGATTTTTAGATCTGGGATGCTATTACTTATTCTAGAAGCTGATGCTGTTAGTATCAGGTCATCTTCAAGGTGTGTATCCTTTATAAGATGTTGCTCTCTTTGCAGCGCATCTGAAATTCACTCCTAGCCAGTTCACCCACTTCATTGATGGTCATATTCATAGTTTCTTTAATATCTCATAGCAATCTTCTTCTTGGTCTGCGTCCTGGGACCCTTCCCTCTTATATTGTTCTCTCCAGGCCATCGTGATGCTTGATGTGACCAAAGCATCTAATTATTCTGTATAGTATGTTGTTTATCAGCCAATTGTCTTTAACATTTAGTTCTTTCAGGACATCAGTGTTCTTTCTTTTTCCGTCCATGGCATTCTTAGGATCTTTCTGTAGCATTTAGTTTTGAAGGACTGGATTTTCGTTCTTGTTTTTGTGTAATGGTCCATGATTCACAACAATAGATAGCCACTGGAAAATGCATGTTTTCAATATTTTTAATTTTAATATTTTGCTGGTGCTTTGCAACATGTTCTTCATAGTGTTTAACTTCTTGATTGCTATTGCCAATCTTCTTGAGATCTCTTTGGAGCAGTCGCTGTTATTGTTAACTATTGAGCCCAGGTATTCGTAGCTCTCTACACATTGGACTTCTTTATTGTTTATTTGTTTATTTAGTATCATTTATATATTCAAAATTTGTTTGAAGAAATTACCGGTTTATTCATAGATTGTACAGACATTCATCCATTGGGACGTATAGAAGCTGGACCATATGATGTTCAGAAATACTTAAAGCGGCACAATTTTACTCTGCCTTTTAACAGGTAAGACTTCTAACCTCCGTACTGTTCGAGTGTTATTTTTACAACTATGGTTTGCAGATCAGATGCTGATTCTTGCAGGCAATTGTTGATTTCTGCAGGTGAACTATTTACTCCTGTATGTCAGTTGTTGGTTTCTGCAGGTGAACTGTTTACTCCTGCTTGTCAGTTGTTGGTTCCTGCAGGTGATATGTTTACCCATGCAGGTCAGTTGTTGATTCCTGCAGGTGAAATGTTTACTCATGCAGGTCAATTATTGGCTCCTGCAGGAGAAATGTTTACTCATGCAGGTTAATTGTTACTCTGCAGGAGAAATGTTTACTCATGCAGGTCAATTGTTGGTTCCTGCAGGTGAAATGTTTACTCTTGCAGGTTAATTGTTAGCTCCTGCAAGTGAAATGTTTACTCATGCAGGTTAATTAACACCTGCAGGTGAGATGCTTACTCATGCAGATTAATTGTTGGCTCTTGCAGGAGAAATGTTAACTCATGCATGTCACTTGTTGGTTTCTGCAGGTGAACTGTTTACTCCTGCATGTCAGTTGTTGATTCCTGCAGGTGAAATGTTTACCCATGCAGGTCAGTTGTTGATTCCTGCAGGTGAAATGTTTACTCATGCAGGTCAATTATTGGCTCCTGCAGGAGAAATGTTTACTCATGCAGGTTAATTGTTAGCTCTTGCAGGAGAAATGTTTACTCATGCAGGTCAATTGTTGGTTCCTGCAGGTGAAATGTTTACTCTTGCAGGTTAATTGTTAGCTCCTGCAAGTGAAATGTTTACTCATGCAGGTTAATTAACACCTGCAGGTGAGATGCTTACTCATGCAGATTAATTGTTGGCTCCTGCAGGAGAAATGTTTACTCATGCATGTCAATTATTAGCTTCTGCAGGTGAAATGTTTACTCCTGCATGTCAATTGTTGGCTCCTGCAGGAGAAATGTTTAACTCATGCAGGTCAGATTGACTAGATGCTAGCTTTTCAAGGCCAAATGGGTAAGATACTAAAGGACAATCAAAATAATTCGAGTAGAATTGTTTTTGCCAGTTTGCAATTATTATTGTCCTTTATAAAACTTTTCATGCTTTCTGTTTTGTTTATATGTTACCATAGTTACATGAGGATAAAAGAAGTTCTGGTGCAGTTATCTGATTGCTTTAATTACAAAAGTGTTTTCCATTATTTTTTAAAATATTTTAAATTGATATTTTAAACAACATATCATGTTATATATTTTCTCAGGACACTAGACATAACACTGTCCTTTTACCTCAGAACTTTTCATCTTAACTTGGTTGAGACACATTATGGACCAACATGCTACAATGTCTCTATAACTGTAAGTAACCAGCATTCATTTGCAAATATTAACTGTCATCTAGCTCATGTGTTTTCTTCTGGCTGTTTTGTACGTGGCCTCCGATAACATACAGACAGTGGGCTCAGGTAAAGATTCCAGGAAATAAGGCCCCAAACATCGCGTGACCTCACATTCCAATATTGTTGTATAAAGATAAATTTGTTTAAAAAATAACACATGTTAAATCAGGTTGTGTGAGCTGAGAAGAAGCATGTGGCCACACCAGTGGACCTAAAAACGAAACTTTAGGGAAACCTGATAGACCTGAAAGTGACAACCCAGTTTGTTTTTCCACAGTAAATTAAGCAGATGACTAGAGATCGCAGAAGAAGAAAATCAATGTTATATTATGTAACAAGTTTAGTTTAACACTAAGGAATATCAGTATTATTAATATTTTTTATCAATAAATAACCAAGGATTCATAGAATTGAGTAAAATTGCAAAAAAGCTTACAGTCTTCTATCAAACATATACAAAAACCATCCCCTATTAAACAGAAATGTTGGATTTCTCATCTGAGCTATTCATCCTTATGTTGCTGGGGGCCACGTTTTGTAATAGTGGAGAGACACGCATATTTATGTCGCTATGGACCATATTTTTCAATTCTTTTTGTTTTAAAAATATTATCTGTCAGGCTCTAGCAAAAACAAACAAACCAATATTATGATTAAAATACTCAGTCTATATGTTATTTTAGAAACATTATCATTAACTTGTTTATGTATCTTCATTTAAAGATATACTAATTTGTGTAAAATGTTGGGGATCTCTGTGTTTAAGTGGTTTAGCCATTGCCTTGCATTCCCAAGGTTGTGGGCGCAAATCAAGACTGCTCCATTCTGATCACAAGTGCCTTTTATAAAGAGATCCCTAGGGTTCATAGTTCATAAGTACGGTTCCAACTTCACTGCAACGGGTCACCCCATAATTGCTCCGTTCCTGTGCCAATGAAAATCACACAAAATGCTAACAACTGTGAAATGTTTCCTGTGTGAACTAATTCCAGAATGAAACAGAACTAATTCCAGAATGAAATCCCTAGGGTTGTTGGAGATAAGCTGATGATTGAAAATTTAATACATGAAGTATTAAATGTACGGGATCGAAAGTACTATACAACTAAACATAATTTCTAGTGCAAATTGACTGATCAATAGTAGATAAATATCAGGTCTCTGTGGCTTGGATGTTATGAAAACCTATTAGTTAGTGGACAATGAACACACGGATCAAAAAATCTCTGAGTGCCGCAGAAATGTAGTTTTACGGAAGAATGATGAGAATCCCATGGACTGCTAACATGACTAATGTTCAGGTGTTGAATGAGATCAAGACAGAGAAAGCTTATCATCAATATAAGAAAGAGTCAGTCATCATTTTTCGGGCATGTGATGAGGAGGGAGGTTTAGAACACATTGTGACAACCGTAAAATCGAGGGTAGACGAGACAGAGGAAGACAGAGAGAGAAAATTTAGGATAGCCTGACTTCATGGAAGGGTAGAGCATCAACATCTGAGTTGATAGCAAACACCAACAACAGAGATTTGTGGAGTTCTAATATCGCCTACGCCAGCCGGCATGGCACCTGATGATGATGATTGGTTAGTGCTATTAATTTATTGATAGGACCATCATCATTGCTCTTTGGTGAATAACCATGTGTGCTCCAATCTCTTTCTTACACAGGAAAATCTCAGCAGCAGTGCACAAAGTTAGTGCTATTAAATAGAGTAGCTACAGGACTGTAGGAGCTATTGCAGTTATTATGCAAATGTTTATAAAAATGGCCACCAAATGCTTAGTCAGTCTTGGATATAATTCATAATGCAGATACACTGAGACACGCTACTTTAAAAACTAGCAACAGAGTTAACTAAAAAGACAGTCACAAAAGAACACATACTGTTATCACTGACACTCTAATAGTTACAACATCAAAGGGCAACATAAATCAAGATTAAGGGAAACACTCCATATTCTCTGTCGTCAGTCTGTGTGATTCCGACACATTGAATTTAATCTTGTTATGACAGTTTTAGCAAATAATAGTCAGATAAATTAACAAAGGAGGGAAGAAAATAAGTACTCTAATGTGATATAAATATAACATATGATGAAACAAAAATGTCTATCAGAAGAAGATTGGAGAAGATAAATTTGTACATATTCACAAGTCATTTCTGAAAACCAATAACCTCTTTAGATGTTAACGTTGTGAGGATTTATTATTTATGTTTATTCGGTCAATACTATTTAAGATTTACAGTATGCTAGCAGCACAGCCTTTAGATGGAAGATTCTCCTCTTGTGGAATATGAGTATTACAAATCAGCATTGTATTTATAGTTAAAGAATCACTCACAAGTAAATGTTTTGCAAACTTTGTTGTGAGAACCTGTCGGATTTAGTTCTGTGATTGAAAATTGATATGGTTGATGTGAAATACACGTTGGAAGGTCTAGTAAAATATTCTACAATTACAAAGATAAATGACAAAAGAAAAATAAGATTAAAGATCTTGGGTGAAAAAGCAAGTTGATTTGGAAAACAGTGAGCATATAAAGTACTAAATTATGCAGAGGTCATTGTTATTCGTCTTTCTGTTCTTCTATTAGTCATTTGATCATAGAACCAGTAGTTTGAATGAACTGAGATATTTTCAACAGACCATCGGTAGAACCTCTTTGATTCAAAAGTATCTATGTGTCTTCCCTGTAGAGCCAGAATTTTTGAAGAATGCTTCCTGCAGTTTCTGGACTCTGTGCAGAAATCTGTATCAGCAAGTTTGAAGCATTCTGTACACATGATCTCATAGTCTTTTATGTTCTGTTCAGTCTTAAGATAGTGGTCTATTTTGTATAATATGTGGTGGGGAAAAGCATTGCTATTAAAGGAATTATCTTTCCAATGCCCTAACTATGATAAATGGTGATAATAAACTTGGTTAGAATTATATTTGAATTATACTCCTTTAATTATGTCAATGTGTGGTTCTTGTAGTACCATTTATAATTTTTCAGATAATGTACACAAACAGTGAGCGAAGTGGTCAGCTACTGATTAGTTTAACTTCCAGCCCAAAAGAGATAGAATGTGCAGGAAAGATCATGTCAGAGGAAGCTGCAAGTAAACAATTACTGTTCTCACTTTTTTCTATTCTATGGTGTTTGTAATAGTTTGACTCAGTAACACAGCAGGTAGTAGTCAATAACATGCAAATATATATAGATGTAGTTGTTTAATATAGTTTTAAAAATAGGTGTTACAGAGGGGTCCTCCTTGTGTCTTGGACAGAGAGGAGAACAGATAGATCTATCCAGAGGGAACTCAAAGTCAAAGAAAAATGACTGATGCAACAAATAAGAAAGAGAAATTGAGATATTTTGGACATGTAAAAGGACATGAAGGGCTGGAGAGGACCATCGTGGAAGAAGACATACCGGCAAAGAGAAGAAGAGGAAGACCACTAAGGCCTAAGATGGCTAGAATATGTGAGAAGAATGAAAAATAGCTGTATACCTTAACTGTTACTGTTGCCCACCTGTCCAGCATGTTCGTAGCACGTTGAACTGCGGGTGACTAGCCCTCTGTGTGTGCGGGTTCAATTCCGCGGGCTGGCAGAAAAGCCACAGGTTCCCCAGATTCACGGTGTTCGTGGCACCGAACCGAAGGGTTACGATATCCATGGCACCGAGCCGAAGAGCAGAAAGCTCAAGTGCTTCTGGATTGGAAAAAAAAACTGTTACTGTTATGTGACCTTATTAAAGGGAAGAGGTTCCAAAGTAGACCATTGCTCAGAATGAAGGATTATCCGTCCCAACAAATGGATAAAACAATTCTGTGACCAAGTTATATGGAAAAAAACATACACAAAGGTACATAATCTTTTAAAGAGAAACTTTGAGATGAGCTTGAAAGCAAGAGAAACAAGTGCAAACTCAGAAGTCATCACAGTTACACACTGGAGAAGAGACAATCTGTAAAGATGCAAAAGTCCATATAAACTGAGACAAATAATTTGTGAAAAAGAAGAGAAATTTGTGATGAATGTTGTGACAAATTTGTTCAATATTTCTGGTGAGAATGCATATTGTAGTGTACTACTGTATAAAACAACAACGGAAATTCTTCTCAAGGAACTTCTTTTCACTAATGATGCTGCCTTAGTCGCCCACAGTGAGGCTACACTGCAATGCCTAATCAATAATTTGGCCAAGGCATGCGACCTATTTTCTCAGACCATTAGTGTCTCCAAAACAGGTTGTTTTATGTCAGGGAAGTAACACAACAAATATCACTTTAAATGGTAACCATCTAACACCAGTTCAAAATGTTGCTACCTTGGGTCCATGGTCACTACCAGCCATTCTCTTGATGAAGAAATCAATGCTCACGTAGGGAGTGGGGCTACTACATTTGGAAAACTATCAAAGCAAGCATGGGACAACACAAAACTAACATTGCAGACGAAGATTCAAATATATTGAGCCTGTGTAATTAGTTCTTTACCATATGGCTCAGAAACGTGGACAATCTACTCACGGCAAGAGAGGAAACTATACATCTTTCACCTTTGCTTTCTCCGCAAGATTATGAACATCAGGTGGTACAACAAGATAACCAACTCTAAAGTACTGCAATGAGCAAACCTGCCTTCCATCATGGACATGCTCAGCAGTAGATGACTAAGATGGTTAGGGCATGTGAGAAGAATGGATACTTGTCGCATACCATAACAAATATTGTTCTGTAAACTTTCAGAGGGGATAAGACACCAAGGCAAACCACTGCTCAGATATAAAGATGTCTGCAAGGCCTCAATGAAAACCTTTTCTATAGGTCCCAGCACATGGGAAAAACTAGCTGACGACAGAGTTGTGTGGAAAGCGATGTTGCGCAAGGCCGCAGAGTCTTTTGAGAAGAGACTTATGTATGAGCAAACAGAGAAAAGCAAAAATTCAGAGGTTGTCACAATAAAACACTTGCCTATTGACCTTCTGTAAAGACAAAAAAGGCCATATAATATAACTGTTTATAGAAGTAAACATCAGAGTGCAACATTAATGAATGTGTCATAGAAACATGTAAAACTGCATCTAATCTATTTTTTATCAGGTTAGACTGAAGTTTTATTCATATAGTCATCTGATCATGTCTCTTCATTATAAACTGTCCCTGGTGGCAGTCGGTGAGTCTATATCACTTATAGACTAGTTTATTAAGATCTGTAGATTGCATATATTTTCTCATCCATCCTGATTCTAGGACAGCAACAGAGTATGACAGTACAAGTGATTGCATTTGATTCATTTGTTATGGTTGTGTGCTTTTTCTCTACAATTTTATGCTCACGATCTCTCACACGCTGCAATAAGCTGCGGAAGGTAAGTTGTTCATGAAAATAATACATGGTAATTATTTTGTTTCAAAATTAACTTTTCAGTTCCAATGTTCAATCAATCCTAACATATGTCAACATAAGTTGAAAAATGTTGAAAGATATAGAAAGTAATTAGAATGCATTTGAAATAGATATATGTAAAAAATAATTAACATAAAGTCAGATGAATTTGAGATTCATGGAAGAATGGTAGTTTTACGGAAGAATGATGAGAATCCCATGGACTGCTAAAATGACTAATGTTGAGGTGTTGAATAAGATCAAGACAGAGAAAGCTTATCATCAATATAAGAAAGAGTCAGTCATCATTTTTCATGCATGTGATGAGGTGGGGGGGTTTAGAACACATTGTGACAACCGTAAAATCGAGGGTAGACGAGACAGAGGAAGACAGAGAGAGAAAATTTTGGATAGCCTGACTTCATGGCATGGTAGAGCGTCAACATCTGAGATGATAGCAAACACCAGAGATGGAGATTTGTGGAGATCCCTGCTTGCCTACGCCGCCGGCACGGCACCTGATGATGATGATTAAAATATAATCTTTATTTCTTGTTGTAGTTATTCTCATAATCTTGGTTTCTATTGGGTTAATGTGTTCCCTGCAGAAAATTATAAATCCTGTCTTTGCATATTTTCCCATTTTTGTTAAATAATTTGATTTGGATGTTATACTGCCTGAACAGCTTACACATTGATTCTCTATTTGATCTGAAAAATGCCTTTTCATCATCTACAAATCTAGTGTAAAGTGGTGAATTAATTTGTGTGCTATGATTTTTTTTCAGGACACAGCAGAATTTTTTAAACTCCACAAAGGAAGATCTTTCAGTTTTTCTAACCATATGGAATATATCAACATGTGGTACATCATCATTATCTGCAATGATATTTTTACCCTCATAGGTTCTGCTTTCAAGATTGAGCTGGAAACTCGAGTATGTTTATATTTTGACTTCTATATAGCATGTTTGTAAAGATTTGTTTATAGGTACAACCAACTTTCACAAGTGTTAGGGTTTTGCTAAGGAAATCAAACATAAAGGACCACTAGTTCAAGTGGGAGAATATAAACTGAGATCATTACTTCCATCTTTAAATGGTTCCCTAAAACTTAATTTACTTCAGCAGTTGTCATGTCCAACTCTCAAACTCTCAATCAATGTTTTGAAAGGTTTAAAACAGCCAAAATATGAATGAATGGTTGACACATATACTTGCCTCCAGTCTCAATATTCTTGTTTAGGTGCAGGTGTTCTCAATAATGAGAGAGATGTTTATAGGCTTACTTTAAAAGCACATGTAGTGGAGATGTTAGCTAGATATATATATATAATGGAAATCTATTGCAATTGCTTTGTGATGGATTACGGAATCATATCTAGGCGTTTTCCTTTATTGCTAGATTGAGTGATTGATTGACAAGCACATGAATAAGCTGCAAGCACCTGCAGGCAAGATGGTATTTCTTACAGACTAACTGTCAACAATACAAGCCCTTTTAGACTAAAGCCACTGACAGCACAGTACAGAACCTAAAAGTGGATTTCATCTCACTGTGGCATTGCAGGCAATTAGAGTGTTGATATCTTGGCTAAGGAGGACAGTGCCAAAGTGCAAATTTACCAACCCCTGTCTTTTCAGGAGATCAAAACCATCACACAGAGAAAATAGGCAGTAGACTGAACACAGGATATGATTATGGAGAAGCTTTCCTAAAAGACCTAAGCAGAATGACCAGGTTATTATATTTCCCCTATGTACCGGTTACTGTAGACTCAGTAAACACTTATATAGACTTGGCTGAAATTGGATGCTTGTGTCCTAAACGTGTAGAAGTCTATGCGTTTAGTGGCCTACCAAACCAATGTGCAACGTATACACGTTTTTGGCAAAGATCAAACATATCACAAAGAGTGATTAAAATTGGTCGAAAGAACGAACGCAAAGAAGAAGAAACCTTATTTAGGTTAGAAATAAGTCAAACAGCTCTCTGCCAGTATCAGCAGGTGAAACAGACACCTGAGTTCCGCAAGACTGTCCTCTTCTGTGTAAGCTGAGAAGAAACATGTGGCCACATCCAGTCAACCTAAAAATTAAGCTTTGGGGAAACCTGACAGACCTAAAACTGACTGTCCAATTTGTGGTCCACAGTAAACTAAGCACATGACCAGAGATCACTGAAGAAGAAGAAGAAAAAGTAATTGGCTGATATGATCAACATTATTACACTTTGTAAATAATCATGTTTGTTCTAATCTATTTCTTACACAGTAAGATCTCAGCGGTAATGAACAATCTCCTTAGCCCCAGCATGGATTCTCAATGTGATTTGGAAGACAGTGAAAATTATCAGAAATTCTATTTTTATTTTAAACTTATTTTGCCAGTGCATGTGACTTTTCACCCTATTGTCAATTTATTTACTGTCGTGAGCACTTTTACATGTTCAATTTTATCATAGAGCTATGTTTTATCATATATATCCAAAATGACTAGGAATTTGATTTCCCCTACATTGAAATCAGAGATCACTGAATAATAGCTTGATTATTTCACATCAGAAGTGAACCAAGTACTTTTGGAGTTTTGTATTATTTATCTGTCTCATTTACCAGGGGTATTATACATATCCCTGTTTCAAAGTTTCATAAAGTGACTGGTTTTTTTAATTAGCTATTTACAATAATAAAGTAAATAATAATAAACCTTCAATTAATGCTTTGTGAGTTAAATTATATATGTGAGTTAAATTATATATATGAGTTAAATTATATATGTGAGTTAAATTATATATATATATATATATATATATACTTAACCTCTTCACCCTTCTGAGCTGATATACTGGCTCAGGGTGTTTTTTAGTGTGCCTCGAGGCTATAATATTGGCTATCTTATTATACATTGCAAAGTAAATGCGTCCGGAGGTAAAATAAATTACAGAGTGAAAGGGTTAAATTAACAATGGAATAGAAATTAATTACTGTTAAAACAATTGTGAATTTGTTAACAAAATTTTTTTAAATTTCAGGTATTCTCTATTTCATCTGAAAATTATGAAATTTGCAGTCTAATGCTGGGTCTAGGTGTTCTCTTGACTTTCATAGGAATACTTAGATACTTGGGATTCTTTAAGTCATACAATGTAAGTATATGATTTGTTTCATAAACAGGTTTAATGAATGTGTAGGGTCCGTAATGTTTTGCGTGAATCCCGGGATTGTTAATTACCTCCACATATATGGCTTTTTTCGTCTTTACAGACGGTCAATTGGCAACTGTTTTACTGTGACAACTTCTGAGTTTTTGCTTTTCTCTCTTGTCGTTCAACTCATACATAAGTCTCTTCTCAAAAGACTCTGCACCCTTTCGCAATTTGGCTTTCCACCCAACTCTGTTATCAGCTAGTTTTTCCCATGTGCTGGGACCTATAGAAAAGTTTTTCATTGAGGCTTTGCAGACATCTTATATCTGAGCAGTGGTCTGCCCTGGTGCCTCTTCCTTCTAAAAGTTCACAGAACAACATTTGTTTTGGTATGCGACAAGTTCCATTCTTCTCACATGCCCCAACCATCTTAGTCATCTACTGCTGAGCATGCCCATGATGAAAGGCAGATTTCATCCACATAGTTCATCCTAAAACATCATTTACCTGGTCATTACTAAAAAAAGATCAAGTAACTATACTAGATTAGCCAGTTAAGTTAGTTCTCTTGTTGAGCAGCATGCTCAGAACCCAACACACAATGGTAGAGGAAATATTCTAAACTTTAGATTGATACTGGTTTCTATCTGGCAAAATACTACAGACAAAGAAGAACAGAATAAACTAATCCAAGAGTTTGAGGCAGTTGTTAAGAGTAGCCCACAAGACAAAACAGCAGGTATAGACAGTGCAACAATGAAACAATCCAAGTATGGAGAGAAATAGGGATCAAATAGTTACATAGAATATTTACATAATAGGGGGAAGACTGCAGTAAAACTTGGTAAATAGCGAAACACGTACAAACAAAGTACTATAGTTTTACAAAATACAGAAACAGTGACGATAAACAGCAACGCTTCACCAACAAATTTTGTGTTACATTTGTTTGTTATTCGTTTTTATTCCAGATTTTCCTTAGATACGTTTGTATTTGGTAGTCCATTTGTGTTTCATTTTAATTTGTCACTCCTGTTTGTTCGTTTGCTTGATAAAGGCCTTGTTGGTCGAAACGTTGCTGTTTATCGTCACTGTTTCTGTATTTTGTAAAACTATAGTACTTTGTACGTGTTTCGCTAGAATATTTACAGCAGTATGGATACAAAGAGAAGTTCCCAAAGACTTGCAATAAGCTATAATAGCGCCAATTTAGAAAATAAAGGTAATAAAAGAGAATGCGATATATACAGGAACATATCATTACTAGGTCATATACGGAAGCTATACACCAACATTCTATAGTAAAGAATTGGATCAATTATAGCATAAGATATGAGTAAAGTTGTATCAATCCTAACATATGCCAGCGAGAGTTGGAAAATGACTAAAGATATAGAAAGCAAGTTGAATGCATTTGAAAATAGATGTCTGCGAAAAATAATGAATATAAATGGAACGAATTCAGGAGAAGTGATGAAATCAGAGACATGTCTGGTCAACCACTAGTAACAACTGTTATAAGAAAGAGAAGATGGAGATATGTTGGGCACACCTTGAGGAGAAATGATCAAAGAATATCAAAGCAGGCATTGAAGTGGGATGCAAAGGGTTCAAGAAAGAGAGGTCGACCTAAGGAGACCCTGAGCTGAACTTTGCTAGAGAGGCAGGAAATATCGGTCTCAGTTCCATGGAGGAGATTGAGCGAGTTGCCCAGGATAGAGCGGTATGGAGAAATTACTTGCAGGCCCTATGTAAGTATAATGGTACGAGAGGAATTATTATTATTATTTATATACAGCAGTGTCACCCCCTGGGCATCGGCTTCGACTAGCCGCGAAACTACGAGAGCAAAACTCGAAGGAAGTCTCCTTCTACAGTACACAAGGCTGCCGGCAGAAAAGGCAGAAGATTGACAATGTCAACAACTGCTTCGAAGGCGGGAGCTGGAACAGCCTGGAATCCAGCTCAGGGCACACCAGAGATCATCATGGTTAAGTGGCCAGAACCAATCAGAAAGCAATGGCAAACTACTGATTGTATGTTGCCAAGAACTTGATGCAGAACATGAAATAAACTAAATGCTACAGAAAGATCCTACGAATACCATGGACAGAAAAAGAAAGAACACTGATGTCCTGAAAGTACTAAATGTTAAAGAGAATTGGCTGATAAACAACATACTATACAGAAAATTACATACTTTGGTCACATCAAGCGTCACGATGGTCTGGAAAGAACATTACTAGAGGGCAGGGTCCCAGGACGCAGAGGTAGAGGCAGACCAAGAAGAAGATGGCTACAAGATATTAAAGAAACCATGAATATGACCATCGACAAGTGGGTGAACTGGCTAGAGACAGAGTGAATTTCAGATGTGCTGCGAAGAGAGCAACATCCTATAAATGGTTACGCACCTTGATGATGATGATGATATAGAAAATGCTCAAGTGTGGTAAGAACAAATGATGGTATGACAGGTGAATTTAAGTTAACATCAGGAGTGCGGAAAGACTGTTTGCAATCATCTTTACTATTCAATATATATATATATATTGTATATTGATAGAATAGCATACAAAACAAATCAAAGAAACAACAGACAATGAATATAACTCAATCAGCACACTACTTTTGCAGACTACCAGAGTCAAATATTCAAGAATGAACATAATTTTTTTGAATTTTTGACATGTCTTATCGTGTTTTGTTTTCTTGACCACAAACCAATAGAACAGCCGTCAGTGGTTGAAATGATTTGGGTATAATTACTCTTTGAGTTATATCAAGTCTGGTTACCAGTGCATTTTCACTCCTGTTCTCGTTATTTTGACTGCTTTCTTTGCCTTTCATTTTCAATGCAGTTTTGTGATGGTTTTGATCACTTAGTATGTGTTCTATCCAGTCTATAACCTTCCTTATGTGCATTTCTTCCTTGTGCCATGTTGACAGTTCTAGTTCTGATTTTATGGATATAATATTCTGAGAAGTTTCTTCAGATAGGTTGTGTGAAATTATGGCAATCAAAATATTCTCATTTCTATTTCTCTCAAGGATTGAGAACAATACAAAAGCACTGAAGTACACATCTTTCATATATATCCTTAGTGTGGTTTTGTATTCTGTAGGAAGATCCCAAATATTGTTAGATTAGCAATAGCCATTCTGGTTGGTTTTTTTAAAATTAAAAGATATCTTTGCCAGTTCCCCATGCCATGTTACTGAACATCTTAGGAACATGAATGTATTTTCTTTTGTTTGCTCCTCGTTTCCTATATTGACTAGTGTATGATTTCTTCATCTTGACAGTACAAATTGCCTTTTGGAGATTTATGTTCAGTCTGACTTGCTGACTGTATTTGTGCAGTCTGTGTGTTTTTTTCTGAATGTGTAGATAGTAGCAAAATTGAATGCAAAATGGGTGGGTTAACAATGGGAGGTTATCTGCATGTTCTAAGTGGGGAGAACATTATCCATTGTATTGTCTCAGGAATATTCTCTGTTGTCTGTCTCAACACTCAGTATAGTTTGAGAATTTTGAAAGGGACTGATGCTGCATATGATATTAATACACAGGTACACTAGTTTGATACGTGTTGCTATTTTCTTGAAATTCAATATAGAAACATAATTTTCCATAATTTTGCAAACAATGCCCGACTCAAGTGGGCAGAAGTATGGACAGAGCCGATATCATCAATGCGGTGTGCTCTCAATTATGTGACATGGACAAGTCTCAGACACTGGAACGAATTCGAGAATTAGGCGTTAAGTTTGGACATGCCAGACAGTGTCGTTTTTTTTGGTAGAGAGAGAAGATATAGTAATCAACTTCTCATGGGTACGGTGAGCAAATGCACTTTGGGATGGCTGCTGCAGCGGAGGACAGAGCACGAATAGGAATGCCAAATGTGCCATGGCGTCGATCGCATAACATAACATAATTTTCCATAAGCTTTCTTTATGTATACTTTTAAATGCCTGTATATACATTTCTCATTGCTATTCTGAACAATGCGCTGTTGAGTTTCTGAGGATGTATATATGGTCTATTCGATGTCTGTTCATTATGAAGCTTTTTAACTTCTTTCTTGGATTTGGATCTACTATTATGGAAAGTCTTTGTATAGTTATTCTGCTGATTACTTTTCTAGGTACAGAGGGTAGAGCAATTTCTCTGCAGCTATTGCAGTTGGTAAAATCCTTTTATTTTGGCAGCTTTACAGTTATTAAATTTCTCCATTTCAATAGCATTGCATCTTTTCGCAAAATGTGTGTGAAAGGTGGCTCCAAAATTGCTGCTACAACTGCTGGATCCACTTTTAACAGTTTTGCATTTAAACAGCCATGACTGGAGCTTTTCTGCTCTTTAGTCACTTGATGAACTTCATGATTTCTTCCTCTTTCTGTGAAGTGTCTATTTATTTCAAGATCAATTTTTGCATCAAGAACATTTGCAAGCACTTGTGGTGATTTCTTTTTAAGTGAATCTCTGAAATGTTGCACCCATCTTACTTGTTTTATTGTTCATGATCAATTTATTTTTAATATATTGCTTGAACTACTCAAAGAAAACATATTTAGGCACACTTTGAGCACAGATATTAAAATAAAAATGATAGTTGTAAAGAACAAGACATTTGATTGATTGATTGATAGGACCATCATCATTGTATTTCAGGGAGTAACAATGTGTGCTCTGCTCTCTTTCTTACACAGGAAGCTCTCAGCAGCAGTGCACAAACTTCATAGTACTGGCGAGGGTCCCCAATGTAATTTAGAAGATAATGAAAATATTTTGTAGAAATTGTATTAATTGTTTTTTTTCAATCTTTCTAATGAATTTTGCCACTGCATCGGTTCTCCAGTTTGCGCTTCTTGATTTTGAACTGCCAAGAGTTCTTTTACATGCTTAACTTGAACATGGGACCTATGTTTTATCGTCCATCTCCTAAAAGACTAGAAACTCTATCTCATCTACACTGAGATCAGGAAGCTCCGAAAAAATATCCTGATGGCTCCACGAGGGAGTGAGCCGAGTACCTTTATTGACTTGGAGAAGACCACATCAATGACTCATAGAAGACGAATGAATCATCAATGACTCGGAGAAAACCACAGACTTTATCCTGTATTGGTTATTGGTTACTAAACTGACGTCATTGCACTCTGGGCAGACCCTTAGGTGCTCAGTCTCCCCAACAGATATCAAAGAGTATGCATACTGATGGTTCCTGTGGCTCGCTGATTAAACACACCTCTCACTCTGCCTCTCAGGCATCCAGTTCGACTTGAACAACGGGTAACTCCAAACTGTTTAAATCGCTTGATCGATTCAACATCGATTTTAGTGTCTCATTCAACAGTCGCGAAGAGACAGAAGAATATCCCCTTATCCATCTTCAACTCCCCAACAATCGATGCTGTTGATGCAAGCCTGTCCGCTCTCTCATTACCGTAAACACCTGCATGCCC
The DNA here is from genome assembly GCA_020796225.1 of Arion vulgaris. Taxonomy (NCBI): domain Eukaryota; kingdom Metazoa; phylum Mollusca; class Gastropoda; order Stylommatophora; family Arionidae; genus Arion; species Arion vulgaris. Next base: position 13,605,193 of record CM036763.1, on the reverse strand, counting down.
AGGACAGTATTATTATAGTTCCTGTAACAAAACTGATGATCTAGTATCACCAATAACCTGGAGAAGACTACAGACTTTGTCATGGAAACTAACTTAATGGTCTAGCATCAACAATAACCTGGAGAATGCCGCAGACGTTGTTCTAAAAATAAACTTGAGATCTAGCATCCCTAATAACCTGAACACAAATGAAGAAAAAGGACAGGTTGTTATTTAAGACATTTGAAAACATCATATGGCTAATAAATATTATTAGAATTTTAAAAAAGAATAAAATGACAAACAGATGTTAACAAGTTAAAATTTTTGCCATTTTTAATAATGATTTTATTGACCTGTTCAATGCAGAAAAATAATATGCATTTTTGCAAACTGCGCGTAAGTTTGGGTGTAGCATATATTCACATAATTTATATGTTGCATGACTACTTTGTTAAACCTTTTTACCCTTCTTGCCAAGTTAACTAAATATATTAGATTGTATGCAAAATGGCAACTTTTTTTGGTAATTTATAACTGTCCATCAGAGTCTATCCCACTTAACTAAAGTTGTAAGAAAATCAACATAGTGATAACTCTACTGAGACTATTACTCAAGCACGAGATATGCAAGTTTATTGACAGTTATAAAGAGTATATTAATACTAAGCATCTGTTAACAATATAACATAAGGACTTCATCTAATTTGCAAGACAAGAAGATAGTGTTTTGATGGAGGAGCTATAGAACCAGTTCCAGTTCGGTGTTGATTGATGACCCTACTTTAAACTGAATATTGCTTCTCGTGATCATTTGTTCCTATGAAAACTAAATTACTCCTTTGGACAAACTCCTTACCTCTCTCCTTGTATATTTTCTCTCGTATAATTTTGAAGGGTATCTTAGTTATCTGAGTCATCAAAATGACTGTTCATAATCTTCATAATTCACTGCATTTGGTTTCTTAGCAAATTTGATAAAGGTTGGTCGTGAGATCTTGGAATAGGAATTCTATTTTATATATGTTATTGTACATAGCTGTAAGTGTGTCAATAACAAAGTTCTCTAGCAATGTTTTGTCCGATCATTCAAGTTTTTTCCTTGCTTCATAATTTTTATATCTTTTTCCAATATCACTTTTATGATATTTGGGCTATCGCTATTGTAAGATGCATTAAAAATTCTTCTTTTGTCAATAAATAGCCTTTTTTACATATTCTGTTCATTAATTTTATATGTCAGTCATATCAAACGTTTATCCTTCTGGTTTTCCTATGTAACCTCCTCCTTTAATATTCTTTTTTTTATTATTTTATGTATTTTATTTTCATTGTGCATTTTATTTATATTTTATTCTTATTATTCTTTCTTCTATGACTTTGTATATTATGATTCACTTCCACCATGCAGCATAACTTGGGTGTCTCTATATGTACACATTCTATGGTGTTCTTAGCTTGCTTACTATCTGCCATTTTATTTATGATGTTATCAATACTTAATTTTTATTGGATTCTTGTATTTGTAACTTTTCATTGCTACTTGTATACTTAATTTGAGACATTAGTTCCCTTCCCATTTTTCTGCTGTTTATATCTCTGGGTTTCTTGTTCTATTCCTTCTGCCAATAGACATTCATATGTACTTTTTTTACATAAAGAAGATTTGTGAGTGATTTATGTCTGGTTGTTAAACACTTGAATAGAATCAGATTATTTCAATATTCGAATGTAATAGTAAAGTCATACATTTGTTTTATCTTGTGTTCTATTACTGCGCTATAACTGTCATAATTGATGCACAAAAAAACGATAATAGAAAGTTTTCAAAAACTGTTATATATAATAAATGGCCGAAGAACTTAGAGTCTTTAATTTATGCAAATGCAAATTAGGCTATGTCATTTATTTTTAGAAGCTGCAAATATATTTCTGCATGTTTGTTTCTTGTAGATTTTGATACTGACTCTGAAGACATCTTTCCCTCATGTCTTGAGGTTTCTAGTCTGTGCCATTTGTCTATATACCGGATTCTTGTTCTGTGGATGGGTTGTATTTTCACCTTATCACATCAAGGTAAGAGTAATAATTGCATTTGTTGTTTGTACTAAGTAATTTGGTGACTACAGGTAAAATTCGGGGAAGGAGAGATCGTGGAAGACAGAGGGAGAAGATTTGTATGGCCTGACATCATGGTTCAACAAAAGATTGACATCAGAACTGATTACATGCACCAAGCAAAAGAGTTGTGGAGAGACATGATCGCCACGCAGGCACAGCACTTGATTGATTGATTGACTAAGTAATTGTTAACATGGCTGTTTTTTTAGTACTTAAACATATTGGTGTTAAACTAAAGAGTCTAAAGGTGAATGATTGACTCCATTGCACCAGGTTTCCATATATGGCACAGTCCCTGTCTGCAGAGACGCCACACCTTCTGTCGAGAGTGTTGCACAAAGGACAAACTTCAGCAACAACCCTACAAATCTCATGAAAAAATTGCACATGTGACTCTGTCCAGATTTGAACCAACAACCTTCAGAACGACAGCCAAAAATCTTAACCACTTTGCCATAGAGACCCTCAAGGTGTTTAAACCATGGTGACAAAGTGGTTGGGAAGACACTTTCTTTTTAGACATGATGATTCTGATTCAAACCCGTTTTGACAAAAATGTTTTGTGCCATCTTTTTCTTTTACCAGATATTGTATCACACATTATATATATATATCTAAAAACAAAAAAATATAATGTCTATATTTTTTATTAAATATATGAGAACTCATGGAAAACTAAAGGGTCTGATTCCTAGGGACTGTGGTAAAATGGAAAAATGGGATGAATGCAGAAAGGAAGAGGAAGACAACCATATACATTGAAGGGATTTTTAACCCTTTCGCTACTACATACTTTCTGAAGGCTGAGCTAAAAATAGCTACTCTTTGTTTCTAGGTCACAAACGTGAATGTATGCCTATAGCAGTGACAGTAGCAATGTATAACGTGTTAACACGTCTTTAGCCCAAAGAGGAGAGATAATAACAGACATGTTAATGCGTCTTTAGAAGTGATTGGTAAAAACGTATATATACGTCCTTAGCAGCTAAAGGGTTAAGAGATGGACAAAGTATAGTTTGACAGAATGCAGCGCTATGACAAGTGTCAGAAATCTTTTTAATTAAATATGTGAAGATGGTACCCTACTAAAAAAATGAGTGAATGAATAGATCTAACTTAAAAAAAAACTAAAAGCAAAGGATTGACTTCATTGCACCAGGTTTCCCCATATGGCTCAATTCCTGTCAGCAGAAATGATATACTATCTGATGAGAGTGTTGCACATAGCACAAACTTTGTAGTTCTAACAACTATCTTAGGGATCACAAGATAATGTGCACATGTGACTCGGTTCGTATTCGAACCCCACAACCTTCAGAACAACAGGAAATGTCTGAACCACTTTGCCATATAGAAACCCCCATCATAGATTTCTTAAGAAACAACAAACATTTCTATACTTTAAAATAATCTTTACTTTTGATCGCAGATGTTTGTTTTATTTATATTTCTAGTTCCGAAAACTGAGTACAGCATCAGAGTGCCTCTTCTCTCTTGTGAACGGTGATGACATGTTTGTCACGTTTTCAGCTTTGAATGACAACACCAGTGATGCCATCTGGTACTTTCATCGTGCCTATCTTTACATTTTCATCTCACTCTTCATCTACGTGGTTATAAGTGTGTTTATTGCTGTTATTATGGAGAACTATGAAAATTTGAAGGTAAGTTTTGCTCTACAGTGCAGTTTGCAACATGTACCTAAATATTTTGTAAAAATTAAAGTATTTAGAACAGTAATTACATCTTAAGCAAAATTAATGCAGTTTACATGGTGAACTACAAAATATGTTTTGGGATTTGCAGTCTTTTTCTTTTACCAGATATATATGTGTGTGTGTGTGTGTGTGTGTGTGTATGTGTGTAAGGTGATACGTAAAAGATTGTTGTTTAGGTTATCTAAAGAACAAAACAATGTTTATATCTATATGTTATATATATATATATATGTTTGTCTATATTTTAAAAATAATAGAGTACAATTCAGAGTTTGTTTCCTAGAGACTGTGGTGAAATGGAAATTCGGGATGAATACAGAAATAAGTAAAACAGGCAGTTTTCCTAAGACAATGATACCAAAAATTTTTAAGCGCACTTTCTGGCCAAAAGACCCTTAATCAGGGTAACAAGACACAATCAAATTAAAATAAATCAAAAACATTAAGGAAAGTGAACAGTTGTAAATAGTGTTTACTTATTTAAAGTCTCACCATGTCTTCTTCTTTGCGTTCGTTCTTTACGATCAAATTTAATCACTCTTTGTGATATGTTTGATATTTGCCAAGAAGGTGTATACGTTGCACATTGGTTTGGAAGGTCCCTAAACGCATAGACTTCTACACGTTTAGGACATGTGCATCCATTTCAGCCAAAACCTCCTTAATCACCTCTTACGACATTTAGGGGCCTAAAAAAACAAATTTTCAACGTATACACATTCTTGGCAAAGATCAAACGTATCACAAAGAGTGATTAAAAGTGATCGTAAAGAACGCAAAGAAGAAGAAGAAGAAGACTAGGTAGCTTCCTAGGTCCCACATCAGTCACATCTTATGACATGACTTGTAGGTTGCAGTGGTACTATTTTTTGCTTTCCTTGTGGGCCCCAGCACAACACAGACAATACTGGCATAGAATATACATGCTCAATCCACATCTATCTTAGTCTTTCAATGACAGTTTCCAGTGATGCACAGCTTGTACATTTTAATGCATAATATTGGTTGTTTTTTTATTTGTGTGTTAGAAATAGATTTATTTACTTGTTTATTTCTATCTCATTAAAAAACATTTGTATTCTTTTAGCATTATTATAACGAGGGCTTCCCAGATACAGAAATTCAGAAATTTCTCAAAGAAGATGGTGAAATGTCACTTTCAGAGATCTTCAGACATGTGAACCGAGATCACAAGTGGCAAAGCTGGTTATTCTGTTTGTTTCCGTGTCTTTCCTGTTTCCGTCGGTGAGTAAAATATAATTAACTAGCTTTTATAGCTCATACTATTGGACTAATCATCTTAGATCACACATCTGACTTTATATTTCCAAATTTCTACATATGCTTATACTTCCTGTTAATTTTAATATTTATATAATGTAAAAATACAATTAACACATTAATTTTTAAAAGTAGCAGGATGTGACCTTTTGCTTGTCCACTTTGCCATGAGCCGCAGATTGTGTCATGATTTGTTTCATCGTCAAATTAGTTCTAACTTTACTTTAGTACATATTCGGTTCTTAATTTATTCTTTCACTTTTGATTAACTTGGTACATTTATTATTCTACAAAATTACATATCATTCATCAAACTTTGACCCAAAAAATAGTAGAAAATTGTAGCTCAAGTTAAACATAAAGTTGCCAGGTTATAAAATTGACAAGAGTTAAATCACCTATTAGGCTGATTTCTTGTGGAAGTTAATGTTTGAAATAATATTTAAAATATTTTTTCAGGCTTTTACACTTTGATACTATACATTCTTTAATTGAAAAATGTGTCTTTCCTGAGTTCATAGAATTTAAAAGGTAGTCTGATAGTATATATATATATGGAACTGCAGTAAAACTATTTGATTGGCAAAACAGAATTACATAGTACTGTAGTTTTACAAATTACAAAAACAATGACAAAATACAGCAACGTTTGACAACAAGCTTTATCAACAAGCGACAAACAGGAGTGACAAATTAAATGAAACACAAATGGACAACCAAATACAAACGTATCTAAGGAAAATCTGGAATAAAACGAATAACGAAATAAATGTAACACAAAAAACACATAAAAACACACATATATATTTACTAGATGTTTCATTGTTTCTTTTCCTTTCTATTTCTAGTTTTATGTGTGTTTTTTGTTACATTTATTTCGTTATTCGTTTTTATTCCAGATTTTCCTTAGATACGTTTGTATTTGGTCGTCCATTTGTGTTTCATTTTAATTTGTCACTCCTGTTTGTTCGTTGCTTGATAAAGGCCTTGTTAGTCGAAACATTGTGTATTTTGTCATTGTTTTGTAATTTGTAAAACTACAGTACTTTGTAATTACGTGTTTTGCCAATCTGATAGTATACAACACCATTGGAATGTGGAAATTGGATATATTCAGTATACTTAGTGTTCGTCCTTGGTTTATGGAGATTAGGTGGTCAGTTCTCCTTGTTTACATTTTTTCTTGCTCAAATCAGAACATTAGGTAGGAATTTTTCAACTAAGACTACTGGAGCATTCCTGAAACAAGGAAATGAACCACATCTCTTTTGATTGTTTTTTTGTTTTTGTTTTTCTGATCCTAAAGCACTTGAGCTTTCTCTGCTCTTCGGCATGGACATCGTAACCCTTTGGTTCGGTGCCACGAACACCGTAAATCTGGGGAATCTATGGCTTTTTCTGCCATCCCGCGAATTGAACCCGCACACACAGAGGGATAGTCACCCGTAGTCTAACACGCTACGAACACGCTGGGCAGACGGGCCTTTTGATTGTTAAGCAAGGGCTCTAACCTGTTGATTATTCCAACACATTTCTCTAGTATATTTATCAGAATTATATACATTCAGACTTTACAGACTGAAACTTAGACATTTGGATATCTACAATAATAGTAGAACAGATAAGTATGTATCAAAAGGACTGATTATTGGGGGTGTTGAATGCATTCTGCATTTTTTCACCAACTTGCCTGTCTGATGAGGATGGGACAATTTTTTTTGACATTTTGCAGCATGTCTTTTGGATTTTAGATTCACACATATTGCAAGCAGAACTTGACACGAGAAAAATAATGAAGAGTGTGTTTAGCAAGAGAAAAATGTGGGATCCATCAGCATGCATACACTTCTATAGCTGCTGGGAGAGACTGAGCACCTATAGGTTTGCTGTAGTGCTTTAATGTCAGTTCAGTAATCTGTAATCAGTTTTCAACAAGCAGCAGTGGGCAAACATTGTGTTATAGTTTTAAAATTATGTTATTTCTGCTTCCATTTTTTAGTTTGTTTGCTTTATAGGGGATGCAGATTTCTTTATACCAAGGCTGCCCAGCGTGTTTGTAGCATGTTGGACTGCGGGTGACTAGCCCTCTGTGTGTGCGGGTTAATTCCGCGGGCTGGCAGAAAATCCACAGGTTCCCCAGATTCATGGTGTTCTGGCACGAACTGAAGGGTTACGATGTCCATGGCACCAAGCCAAAGAGTTGAAAGCTCAAGTGCTTCTGGATCGGAAAAAAAAATACAAAGGCTCATCTTTTTAACCTATTATAAAATATTTTATTTCCCAAGTCTTGATTTGGTTATATCATGAATGTGTTGGCATACACACATCAAAATTAATAATAAACTTCTTGCGGGGAATCATCCTATACTTTTTTTTTTCTATTATTTTCTAATAAACCAGTACAAGCTATTTAGTAATGGTTGCATATATTCACAACTTTAAAGTAATCCCAAAAATAAAATGTGTTGTATCTCACCTCATCTTGTTCCTCTTGTACCCTTGTGGTGTCGTCTCACATCATCTTGTTCCTCTTGTACCCTAGCAGTATCATCTCATTTCATCTTGTTCCTATTGTACCCTTGCAGTGTTGTCTCATCTCATGTTGTTCTTCTTTTATACCTGCAGTTTCATCTCATCTCATCTTGTTTCTCCTGTACCTGTGGGATGTCATGTCATCTTGTTTCTCCTGTACGCGTGTGATGTCATCTCATCTTGTTTCTCCTGTATCCATGCAATGTCATCTCATCTTGTTTCTCTTGTACCTGTGAGGTCCCAAGGTGAAGTATAGAGTGCAGAATAAATCAGGATTACTGTTTTCTTTGTGTTGATTTTCATATTACAAATGGGTGTGTTCTGTGCCTAGCTCTGTAAAAAGTGAAAATTAGTAGCCTCCTGATGACCCACAGAACACACAGTCTTATCAGTACTGGGAAACTTTTATCGCAATGTCAAAGACTAGCCAGAGCTCTGGCTCACCTAGGGAGTTGGACTACATGAACTCAGTTTCTTTGTTTCCTCAACCCACATCTAGCTAGCTAGTGGGGGATAATCTACTGCTCGATGAACTTCTTCTTCTTTGCAATCGCTTTTTTGATGATTATACCGTTAGACGCATTCTTATGATGAAATCGACTGTTGTCTGGATCTCATCTCTAGTGCCATGTAATTTTGAATGTAGTGTTGTGTTGTAGGGCCAGCATTCCTTTCTTGGGAGGACACGCTCGATGAACTAAAATGAAGTATAAACAAACATGTTGCAAAGATTTATAATAATGTGAAAAACTTATATTTTAAGATTGCAAGAGCCAGTTTATTATGATAAAATGTACACTTTCTTGCTTTGCATGTCTTATATTTTTTTAAGCTTTGGGATCCAGCTTGTAAATTGGTAAATTGCCACCTTTTTATACAATGAAGAGAAAATGATTTTTTTCACGCCTTTTTTCACATTCTATAACACTAATATTGCCTTTATCTTGGTTTGCTTTTTTTCCAGAAATTAATTTAATGTTTTCAAATATTGTTTTTTTTTAATAAAGTGTACAAATTTACAAGTTTTCAGAAACAAGAAAAAATGTTTAGTAAGTGATAGTTGAAAGTAATAATATTGATAAAATAATTAATATTAACTCCTTGTGGACCAAAAAGAATGTTAATTTGCAAGTCAGTCAACATCAAGCATAAGAATAAAGGGAGAATAACTGAGCCAGCAAGATTTTTTAATTTCTTGATAATACAAAATGACAGACAATTTGAAGAGTTGAAAAAAATTATCAATTGTATAAAAAAACCAAAACAACATTTATCAGCATGATACAAATAGTAGCATCCAAATAATAAATTAATAATAATAATTCCTCTCGACGTTATATGTTACATAGGACCTGCAAGTAATTTCTCCATACCGCTCTATCCTGGGCAACTCGCTCAATCTCCTCCATGGAACTGAGATCGATATTTCTTGTCTCTCTCAGCAAAGTTCGTTTCAGGATCTCCTTAGGTCGTTCTCTTTTCTTGAACCCTTTGCATCCCACTTCAGTGCCTGCTTTGATATTCGTTGATCATTTCTCCTCAAAGTGTGTCCAACATATTTCTTTCTTCTCTTTCTTATAACAGTTGTCACTAGTGGTTGACCAGACATTTCTCTGATTTCATCACTTCTCCTGAATTCGTTCCATTTTATATTCATTATTTTTCGAGACATCTATTTTCAAATGCATTCAGCTTGCTTTCTATATCTTTAGTCATTTTCCAACTCTCGCTGGCATATGTTACGATTGATACAACATTTAAATTGAAAATAAATATTAATATATTTAAAATGAGAGTCTATAGTGTATATTCTTTGTTACTGTATAGTGTGTAGAAATGTGAACAGTGAACAACCTGCAAGAAAACAATAATGAAGCTCTTTAAATGGGAATATACAGATATATTTTGTTATATTTTGCTTTCTGCTTATTTATTGTCCTTGGCTCACATCCATATGTCAGGTTGTGTCCCAAGAAACACTGAACTCTCTTTCTGATTTCAATAGATAATGGCTTGTTGCATACACCTAATACAATAATACAATACCTTTCATTTTCTAGAATGCTGTTTTTGTCAGACATACTACTTTTTATTTTTGATCTGCATCTACCATCAGATGTTATCAGGGCTCCATGATATTTAAATTGATGAATTTATCTTACGTTTATTTTAATTGCTATGTATGGTGCATTTTGATGGAAACTGCTTTTCTGAGATGATCTAACATTTGTCTTCTTGCTATCATGAAATAGCCCATTGTTGTTACTTTCTGTCAGTATACTTTATAAAAATATATTTTATAAATTTTCCAATTACTCGTACAGGGTTACTGTTGTATTATTGTTTTAACAGACTGAAAATTATTTCTAAATCTTTTGGGGACAACAATCTAGTATATTTTATTATAACTGTTGCTTCCTGGGCTTCTCCATTTTCATAGGTATCTTGGATGTTTTTTGAACCAGGTCCTTACTATCATCATATCATGTTTTATTGCACAATCTATCAGGATTTCACCTCTGTCATTTCTATTGTAGAGTTCATATCTGCCAGTAATACATTTTACTTATATGTATATACATTTTTTCTGCTCCTAATTATTATGTTTTACTTTGAGTCACATATTTTCATTAGATAGGTTTTTAGACTCCCTAAACTCCAACTCTATCATTGTTGTTGTTTTTGGTCTTGTATAGGGCAATCATTTTTGTATTCTTTAGTGTCTTGTTTTCTTCACCTAATAAAGAGCTTCTGGTCAAAACATTGTTTTAATCTGTATTTGTGCTGTTTAAAACTACCTTAATTTATGTTTTGAAATTTTTTTTTCCCATTACAACATATGTGACAGCTGCTAATAGACTTTCTTATAGCAGTAAGAAATACACTGTATTCTGCAGTTGTTATACAAAGATAAGTCTTGTCTATTTCAGCAAGGAGATGCCTTACAAACAGCTCAAAAGTGAATTAAAATTTTAAGAGATGGTAACTATTTTTAGATGATACATGATTATCCACCCCTTTAAAACAACTTTTAATGCACCCCCGATACATTGATTGTCAAAACTACAGTGCTTTTATACTGTTACAGTGAATTAGTACTTTTTGTGACAAATATAAATATTTCAGAAGTAACTTGTAATCTTCGTTTGTTGTAAGTTTGAGTAAATTAATAATTATTATGGTTATAATAGTCTCAAAATCTTTTTTTTTTCTGGTTAGATCAAATAATTTGTAAACAAAATTTAGGCTTTTGAGATGTGGAATTGGCTGCATTTTATGAACATAGAAGCAGAGAAATAAAGGTATACTGAAGATATTGGGAATGAGAAATTAATTACTGAATGATATAAAATCAAAAGTCCTATATTTTGACAACATGAAAGGATAGAAAAAATACTGAAGATCATACGAGAATGAAAGATGGTAGGTAGATAAGTGAGAGTAAGGCAATGTTACACATGGGGAGATAGTTTTAAGATAAGGAACAGACAGCAGTATGTTAGAATCTACCATTAGGGAAAGGGACAGTCAGTATTGAAGTCATTTTTGCTACATTTTAATGTTAAGAGGGCACAAAATCTGATAAGATTATTTGCATAGTTTACATCACTGTAAATGTTATTAATATCTATTACATAATGCTAATGAACTTAGGTATGGATATTTTGTTATTATGTGGAGTACAACAATGTAAAATAAACAGCTTAGTTGGATCATTTCTTTTTTTAAAATACCGAATTGGTGCTTTTTCTTTCCCAAGCTAACCAGAAGTGTGCTCAATTGTTTTCAATTAACCCAGTTTACATCCTTTAATATTTAACTGTTACTGACTGCAGTACCAATACTGCTGACTCAAATACAACATGAAGATCAACATTCAAAAGACAGAAGTCATGACTATAAGCAGAGAACATAAAGATAACATACAAATAAATGACCAAACGCTAAAGCAGGTGAGAGAATTCAAATACCTTGGAAGTATCTTCACATCTGATAGTAGACTGGACAGAGAGATCGAAACTAGAATCCAGCAAGCCAACAACATTACATACCAGCTTACCCCAATTTTGAAACACCCGGCTATTCCAGTAGTGACTAAAAGACAGATTATAAATTCAATCTTTATACCAACACTGTGCTACCAGAGCCAAACATGGGCACTGACAAAAGAACAAGAAAGGAAAATTACCACATGCGAAATTAGATGCCTGAGGAAAGCAGTAAATAAAACAAGAAGAGACCATATAAGAAATGAGGAAATTAGAAGAACAGTCGGAACAACACCTGCTATTAGATTTATTGAAAAACAGAGACTCAAATGGTTTGGCCACTTGGTCAGAATGAACCCGAATACACCAGTTGCAAGAGCGTACAATCTGAAAATGGAATCATCAAGAGGAAAGGGCAGACCAAGAAAAGATGGGTTGATGGAGTTACAGACATCTTAAAACTTCATATCAAGCGTTACTCAACATGCATTATCTCGAAACCGATCATCAGTTAAACCTGCTACGCCTAGTGGCAAAAAGCAGAGAAGGACAAAAGAAAAGAAAGAAGACTGACTGCAGTTATTTATTAAGCAACCATTTCCTGGATGTTTTATTTTGTTTGTGTTTTCTATCTTCTATGTTTACCTGGGAACACTTCCTACTATTGCAGAGGTTACTGCAACACAAATAACCTCCCTTTATGTAAGGCCCGGGGGCAAGGACGGAACTCCATTTGAGATCATTAAGAGGGAAAATTATATACTTGCCCACAACTGCACCACTTGATAACATTAAGCCAGCACAATGGACAAGTCCACATGATTTCAAAGACTCAAACATAATAACTGTATACAATAGCAAGGAGGAACTGGAAGACCTCCAATGCTACAGAGTAATATCACTTCAGTGCACAGTTCAGGAAATTCTTACCATAATTTTTCTGCACAGACTTCAGGTCCTAGTAGACCAGGCTTATCCTGAGGCACAGGGTGGTTTTCATGGAGGTTCAGTCTACCCAAGATATGATATTCTCATTCCTGCAGCTGCAAGAAAAATACAAAGAGCTGAATCAATCATTGTATATTGTTCTATTACCTGATTACATTCTATTTGTGAAAATCAATCATAAGAAAAAAATAATGACTCTAAACATCACAACCACATCACAAGTAAAACTAAAAGATAAAATCCTTCCAAATACAACTGCTTTCACATATCTTGGAAGTGTTATCAGTCATGATGGATGAGCTGGATCTGACAGTACAACTGATATTTACAATACAAATTTCAATTTTGTAGTCACAAAACTGTATTTGTGTGCAAATAAATTTCATTTGATCAGCAAGTTTTTATTATATTATTTGTGCTTTTATATTGCAGACATATTTTGCTATTTAAAGGCAAATTAAAAATAGTTATGTAGTGATTTCTTGTATTTGAATGTTTGTTGAAAATTTGCAGATTGAGTGCGCCATTTTCAGAAATTCAGAGTAAGTCTTGAGATGGTATTGCTTAAAATGGTGTCCAGCATGGCACGAGGCATACAATATTATTATCATCTTTCTTAAAGAATTGATAATCGGTTTTATAAAATATTTTACTTTAGCAGAGGATTGTTCCAATTTCACACCATCTGAAAGGCAGTATCAGAGATATTCTCACCAACAAGGAAAAGCTATAATATATTTGGGAAACTTTGTTCCTTACCAGCACAATTTAAATTTCAATGCACATTAAAAATTAAATTAACTTATGTTCACCCTTATGAATTTACTCCACTCCTGGTCTAATTTTTTTGCTGAGAGTTTACTATACCAGTAACCCTTACACCCCATTCCCTTTTGTTTTTGTTACTCTCCCACCATTGTCAATTGATATTGAGTGTTAAAGATTTATCTACCATATTTGCCGATATCCATTTAATTATTTTTTGGGTCTGATTATTTTGTGTCCATCTATTTTGTTTCATTGTTGTAGTGCTATTTTTTTAATTATACCAACATCCTCCTCGTTTGTCCCATTAACTTTCATTAAGTGCTCTTCTTCTTTCCTTCCACCATTTACTTCTTTATAGAGGTGATGATTAAGTTCTCTAATGAGTTGTATTTGTTTCCCTTCTTGAATTTTTGTGATGTATTCTTTACAATTTGGTTTTAATACTTTTTTCACCTAATTGACATAATCATTGTAGCGAGAATCACGCTTTAAGCCGCACACTGCGCCATAGAGTTGCTTCCCTTATAAGAAGTCTTTCTAGTTTTACTTATACTGGTTTACTTATACTACTTTTATACCTTGTTATTCTATTGGGTTGCCCAGTTTTCTTCAATTTAGTATATAATAATATATATATGTTTATTTATTGACGAGTAGTTGGGATCGTAATTTAAAAATTTTTTTTTACTTCCTTGAATTAACTGCTTAAAATTGAGAAAATAAATGGGCGTGGAAAGAGTTAAATTTGTTTTAAAAATAACTGTATTTTTTCACTAATTGACATAATATTTTGTATAGACAGAAAGAATATTTCATGACTACAAAATGCTTTTTTTTTTCTTCTTCTTTTGTCGTCACATGCTACCGGGTTGTTGCCCAGTGTCGTGGTTTTCTGTTTTTGTCTTGCGCTGTTCTGGTGGCTTGTGTGATTGTTATCTTTGCTCGTTCACAGGATTTTTTGTTTAAAGAATAAATTAATTTATAAATGCAGCAACCTGCATTTCTTCAGCAATAGAAGACCACACTGTTAATCCAATTGTTTAATTTTTGTGTCTCTGAGGCTTCTAAACTTATATAAATTTGTGTGAAGTCCATTTTCATGTCTATTCATCCTTTTGTGGGTACCTACTTAATTTAGCACCTTTTTATTTGTTATACATTTATTTTATTCAAAAACACTAATTTGTAAACATAGTGTAAAAAAAAAATATTAAGTCCTTCAAAACTTGTAAGGCTCACATTTAACCTCTGTTTAGAGTATAACAGTTTTTCTAGTCCCTATTCCGTTCACTGACACTGCAGTTAACCTCCTTTTAGACAGCATTGTAAGAGCACTTTGGGAGCTTAGTGTAGTGCATTCCGTAGTAATTATTTTTACATGCCAGCACCAAGCATATCCATAATTAGTTGTCCTATACTTTTTAAGGTACATCTAAATAGATGTCACAATATCTAAGCACTCTACATTTACATCTAATAAAATCAACCTGAATTGCAACCCAATATATTATTGAGTTGTCTTTTTCCATTCTCCTGAATGACACCTTCGCACATTGAGCATACCAATTCATGCTCCATCCTCCAATGCAGCAACTATCTCAATATTCTCTTGCTCACTGTGCCAAAGAGATGCTTTTTGACACATCTTCTTCTCTCACTACCCCGCAGACAGCACAGTAATCCTCATTTCAATCAGGCAGTTTATTTTCTATTATTCTGTTTTCATATGTAGAGCAGAGGACATTTATAATGTTCACCCTGTCCATACTTTTCCCACATTCAATAGATGCAGCTGCAACCAGCTTATCTGCTATTTAGTTTTTCGTCTATTCTGCATGTCTAGACACATAAAGTCAAGACAATTTCTTGATATAGGAGTGATGAATGCTGATTACCCATTCAATGCAAAAGTTTGACTGCATTGATCATTGAATTATCTTGATACCAGTTTAAGCTCTCTAGTGTTTAATTACAATGTTGGTAGTTATTACTATCACACACACATTACATGGGGTTTCTGTGGCTAAGTGGTTAAACCTTTGCCTTGCGATGTGAAGGTAGTAGATTCAAATCCAAACCGTGTCATTCTGTTCACAAGTGCATTTTTTCCAGAGACCTTAGGATTATAACAGGAACTACAAAGTTTGTGCTTTGTCCTATACTTTCAGCAGGAGATGTGCCATTTCTGCTGAGAGGGCCGGACATATGGGGTAAAACCTGGTGCAATAAAGTCAATCCCTCAGTTTTATATCCTTTGTTTAGTATCAGACAAGTTTATTTCTAGTTTGTTAACAATAAAATAAACATACAGGAAGTTCTGATTACCATGTCATTGTTATGATACATTGTACTACAACAATCCCTCTCATTTCTGAACTCAGAAATGAAAGTCCTGGACTATTATATAAAATACTACATTATTTCCCTATTATTGAATGGAACTATTGTATATTTTCTTGTTAAATAATCAGAAACATTTGATAACATTAAAAATAATTGGTCTTTTTTTAAAGCTGACATATATTAACAAAATGCAAATTAAGATACTGGTAGCTGTTTAACATTTTCTGTTGTTTGTCTTGTAAGTAGATTTTATGTTTTGTAGAATGTTTAACTGAGTCTTGATGCTCAATTTATATTTAACAATTTACTTACATTCATGACCTCATAAATGATTATCTTTCCGATTTAAAAAAAAAATCTCTTACTTTCAATAGGTTAATACTTTTGGCTACTTTTTCTTGAAAAACTTTACAGAAGAAATTAATACAATTGTTATGGTTCCTTTTTTCTGGAACAAAATAAGTTAATAAATGCTTTTTATCTTTCCACCAGGGGTATAATGATGAGCAGTCTGGAAAATGATAAGAATGAACTGCTGTCAACATTTTGAGGAGAATGAAACTCATGGACACCCAATGCAAAGATATTTACTAACCGACATTCAGTAAATAAGTTCATGACAAATTTAATAACAAATAATTATACCAATTTGATACTGGTGCTTGACATTCAGTTACAAAATTGTAATGATTCATCAAAGTTCAAAATGTTCTCTCAGAGTATGTAGTCCTCTTAACATATATATCATAAAACAATTTCATAAATTTAACTACATTTGATCTCTGAGAACATCAGATGATAGATTGTGCTCAGAAAAACAATAAACATGATAAAAACAGCATTTAACTCTTTCCATGGGCAGTTATTTCCTCAGTTTTACACGGTTAATTGAAGGGAGGTTTAAAAATTCATTTAGAAAAAACAGAACTACTCGCCAATAAATAAAATATATATATATATCTGGTTATATACTAATTTTATGCAAACTGGACAATATATTAGAATAGCAAGGTTAAAAAGTAGTAGAGGTAAAATAGTAGAAGTAAAACTAGAAAAACTCTTATAAGGAAACAACTAGAATGGCCCAGAGTACGACAAATGGTGTTCAGCGGAAATACAATTTAGTGAAATACGGAAGGCGATTGATGTGGAAACAGTTAAGAAAATAAAGAGGATTATATACAACAAGTTGTTGACTATGGTAGTTAGAAAGAGAGTTATATAGTGCTACATACAGACAGTACTGACATATGGTGAGAAGTCATGAACAATGATAAATGCGGCAACATCTTTGAAGACAAGATGTGTGTTTATTTTAGAAGAATGCTAGA
This sequence comes from Arion vulgaris, assembly GCA_020796225.1. Classification (NCBI taxonomy): domain Eukaryota; kingdom Metazoa; phylum Mollusca; class Gastropoda; order Stylommatophora; family Arionidae; genus Arion; species Arion vulgaris. The sequence goes on along the minus strand of CM036763.1, from coordinate 13,588,183 downwards.
ATCCCATAGACTTAAAAAAAATATTATTAGTGTTATGAAAGAAATCATTGTACAGAAAAACTCTAAACAGCAACAGAAAAACAATCATTGTGCTTTCTGCTATGTCATGAGAAAAGACTGTTTAAAATACAAAGTGGCAACTAGAAAAATCAATAGAAAACAAAACAGAGGATGACAAAGAGAACATTCTGACAACCTAACTTTATGGCTTTCATTTTCTGTGTTGTCCTTTCTTTTATATGTGTAGTATAAGTTCTGCAACAGCTTGATATTAAAGGGAGTTGGCTATTACAAAGCATAAAAACAAGGAAACTGAAATTTCGGACACATCAAACGACATGAGTTCCTGGAGAAATTGATTTTAGAAGGAATGGTGCCTGGAAGAAGAATGAGAGGAAGACCTAGAAGATGATGGGTGCAGAATGTCATTGATGATCTGAGAATGACTGCTGCTGACGCTGCCAATGCACAGAACAGAGAGTTTTCAGGAATGCTGTCATGGGAGCCAAGTTCGGGAAGGGACAAGCTAATTGATGATAATTTCAGCCAGATTGCACTTTCTGAATTATCTCATCATCTGTATAGATGATGAAGCCTAAACTAATACATTTTCCTATGAGAGTGCAGAACTTTTTCTTAAGTTAAAGTATTTTTTTATTTTTATTCCATTGCAATATTACAGTCACAAAAATATTCCACTGGTCTTTCAATCCCATTTTCTTTGCATTTTTTTTAATGTACAGTTTTATTGTAATTCTATTCTGTGTGATCATATATTATATATATATACTATATATATATACTGAAAATATACTGTATATATATATATATATATATATATATATATATATATATATCTATGTATAGTAACATTTATTTTGCAATCACATTACATCAATTTGCGATTGGTAAAATGGTTTATAGGCTATAAAACTTGTACAGGTATCTGGATAAATATTTTATCAATATTTCTTTTTTATATAATAAATAAAACTGAAGTTTGTTTTTCTCTGATTTGTACTTTTCTCCCTGCAATTTATAAATCTGAACAGTTTCACTTTCAGTTTAGAATATCTTCATTGCACTCCAGACATGTCCATAGGTGCACCGATCTAATTTGCAATATCTCCAATAGCATCCAACTACTAACCATACCAATTCGATGTTAATTGATGAGCATAGCAAGACACCTGTCTTGCTGGTCGTCTCTGGACACTCCAATCTTGAATCTAAGTTCTTGCAATCTAGTAGCTGACGTAGATTAGTTTACATGAAAATCCTTTTTGCATTCACACTCTACAAGGGTATTCAAAATGTTAGCTCTATCCATTGGTTGACTCCCCAATATGGTGGCAGAGCAAGTCAGCCAGCCTGTCTGCTCTCTCATTGCCATTGACACCCATGTGCCTCAGAAAGAAGATGAATTTAATTTTGCAAATTGTTGATTTTTGTAGTGATTCAGTCCATTGCCTGCACACTGAACCAGCCTCCACCTTTTGGATCACACAAATCTGAGCAATGTTTCTTTATACTGTATTAATTATAACAAATTTTCTTATCTCAGCCTTTGTTTCATTAAACATATTTCATTGTTCATTTTGTATTGCTGTATATATTTAATGTTTTATTTTTAAACTCTACGTTGATTTGGTAAGTTGCATATGTTTTCCAGCAGTATGTGATCCACTCCTTAAATATTCATGCTCAAAGATAACATGTTCAAAAGCTCCATCATCTTTTTGTACTGGGAAACTTGTAGTGGCAGGTTTATCTTTTGAACTGCACACTTCTTTCTTTCCTTTTGTCATCACACTGTTACTGGGTTGTTGCTAAGTGTTGCGGTCTTCTGTTTTTGTTCTTGAGGCTTGGGTTATAAGTAAAAGGTAAAGGAACCCTTTCATACCTCGTGGTATATAGGTCAATACAGTGTTAGGCCTGTATTTTCATTGACCATCAGAAACACGATGGGTGATGTAGTCAGCATCCAGCGGCGCCTTTACTTTCCCAGAGCATGTCTGGTACCCAGTTGAGGCTGGGTCAACCTGAGAGCCGTCGTGGTCGGGAAAAATTCCACGCGCATTGCTGAACCCAGACCACCAGCCTTGCGGAGCGAGTTCACTAACAACTACACTACAGCGGCTCTCTTGGGTTATCTATATTTTCTTTTTTTTGGACAGGATTCTGCTATGTATCTATCCATCTTTTTTTTTGGGCTACCTCTTGCCTTTTCCTGATGTCATATTGTAGAAGACTCTGTGCACAGTGGAGTTTGGTTGCATTCTTATTAATGGCCAAACCACTTCATTCTTTGTTTCTCAGTGTAATTTCAAGCAAGGTTCTGTTCCAATTTTCTCTTATGCTGATGTTGGTGACTTACTTTTCTGGTTTTTGTTTTTTAACTTTTCGTATGCATTGTAAATTTTTTTGCAACTGTGCTTTGTCCATTGTCCATGTTTGGATATGGTAACATAGAGTGGGCAAAAAAATACTGTTGATCATCTGTTGTTTAGCTGTCAGTGAGACAACCTTAACAATGGGGCTAGCTGGTAGGTTACATCATTTGCTTTTGCACTCTAGCCTCTATCTCTCTGTCTAGCCTTGGCTATTCAGAAAATATACTACAGTAAGCTAAGTAAGAATGATGCACTTTCCTAAAAAGTGATCAATTTAATTCTTGCACTTGGTTGATTGTAGTGCCATTGCCTTGGATTCATTGTTCATTATACCTCAATTTTAGTGTTATTCATGTCATAATTTATACAATTGTGGTGCAAGGTGTCAATATGTTGTTGTAGATCTTGTTCTTTTTTGGAGTAGCAGGCACTGATCATCTGCGAAAAGCAGGTAATTTATTTCATAATTATCTGAATTTCACTTGAGTTATTTTATCCATGTATATGAAAAAGCTGGGCATCTGTAGCTTAAATGGTAGTAAACTCGATCGCAACCCAAGCATATCTAGTTCAAATTCCATGGCCAGCAGTTTGGAAACAAATTTGTTCAGCGTCGATTTTTACAAACTGTGGGGACTATAATTGCTTTCTGCCAGTTGTCTGGAGCTTCTTAAGTCTCTTAAGCTATGTTAAAAATTCTAGCCAACCAAGTTATAGCTGTTGTTTTACACACAAGTAACATTTCTGTCATCTATCCCTGTTGTCTTTTTACGATTACTTTATTTTAGGGCCGTTTCAGATTCAGATTATAAAATGCTAAATTTCTGATATTTTCCATGTCTGATTTGTAATGATCTTGTACCTTGTGTTTTGCAGTTTAACAGTTTGATGAAATATTCTTGCCATCTGTTTTCAGTAACATGGCTGTTTGTAAATGATTCCTTAGACTTGTTAGACTGCACACTGGTGAAGCTTAATGTATAAATGTAACTAGTGACATATACACATTGAGTGTAGTTCTCTTTGTTTTAGATTACTGCCCAGGCCCGCCAGGTAAGCAAAGAATAGTACCACTGTGACCTACAAGGCATGCTGTAAGAGGCGACTCTCTCACGATCACCACTTAGACTGATGTACCAGATTTCCACATGAATTCTGCTGTTGTTATTATCCCTCTCCATCCCTCCTTACAGCTTCTTATTTAAATCAATATTTTCTGGCTAGTTTTCGTTTCTCAGGCCCGCTAGCAGTGGGCAGTCTTGCAGTAAGTGCTCTGCCGTCATGTCCGCCTGCTTGCAGTGGCTTGCTGTAAGAGCATGTGATGATACATCAGATTGGTTTGACATAAGGCAGAGAATCAGACAAGGCTGAATTTTGTTGCCTTATCTGTTTAACATATATGCAGAAAATATCACAAGGAATGTTACAGAAGGTAGCAGAAAAGAACAATACGATCCTTTTATAATCGGTGGAAGAGGAATACCTGCACTATGATACGCTGATGATACAGTGTTACTGTCAACATCACAAAAGGGATTGAGAAATTATTAGGAGAAGTGAAGGATAAAAGCGAATAGCAAAATCTATATCTCAATGTGGCAAAAACAAAAATAATGACAACAGATAAAATGAACATGACAAAGGGTATTTTTATAAATGGAAAGAAGGCAGAAAATGTGAACTGCAAATATCTTGATTAACTGCTAACAACAGATGGAAATGGGATGAAGGAAATTAAAAGAAGAACAAACAGGGCTTTACAAAAAATTAAACAACTAAAAACAGTATGGAATGGAACTGATGGAAAACAAAGATCAGAATACAAAGAGCATGCATATTCCCAGTGGCAACGTAGGGGTGTGAAGCATGGGCATTTAATAAAGCAGTGAAAAACATATATGTGCTTTCAAATATAAGTGTTACAGAAGAGTCCTCTGTATATCTTGGACAGAGAGGAACAGATAAATCTATCCAGAAAGAACTCACAATCAAATAAAACTGGCTGAGGCTACAAATAAGAAAGAGAAAGTTGAGATATTTTGGACATATAAAGACATGAGGGCTGGAAGACCATCATGGAAAGATACCAGCAAAGAGAGGAAAGGAGGACCGTGGAAGATAGATTCAGGATGTAACTGATGGTTTGAACATGACAGCTGTTGAGGCAGGACATCTGGCCTATGAGAGAGAATTCGAGAACTGTTGAGGTGGCAAGTTCTGCTCAGGACAAGCTATTTGATGATGATGACTATAGTAATAATCCTACCAAAAGGGGAAGAATGGACCCAATGGATGGTACATGTCCAACTACCGTAATGTTATTATTACTCTTGGAAGGGAATGTAGAGATTGGGACAACATTAAGGCTGAACTCACAATTAAACAGCTTATAGAAGATAATACAAGCGATGTTGATGTTGTTTATACTGATGGATTATCTGTGCATTGTGGTGAGAATTTGGTTGGGGTTTTTGGCTGCAAATAGTAGGGTTGTTTCAGAGTGAAGTGGAGCATACGAAAACTACTTCCAGTATGAGGATGGAGGTTGAGCGTATGATTGCCTACATTGGCTATCTGAGTTTGGTTTACTTGGGCGTTGTTGTTTCAAATTCTCAGTAGATGCTATGAAAATAAAATGACAGGTTGCGGTTAGAGTGAATGTCATCTATTAAAGTTTCTAGCCTCAATAGGCGTATGTGGATCTGCTGTCCTGGACATGCAAGCGTTTACAGCAGGAGAGTGACATGCTTTCTTCAAAACATTAATTATCGAAGTTGAAGATGGATAAGGGAGGCATCTTGGATGAAGACACTAAAATAGATGTTGAACTAATCCAGTGATTTATGTTTGGAGTTACCCATTGTACAAATAGAACTAGATGCATAAAGGGCAGAGTGAGTAGTGTGTTTAACCAGCGAGCCACATGAACTATCAGTTTTCTTACCCTTTGACATTTGTTGGGGGAGACTAAGCACCTATGGGTCTGCCAGGGGTGTTAGTTGGTTTAGCCAAGTCTAAATGTGTTTGAATGCAAGTATTTGAATGTAATGCAATTTATATCTTATAACATTAAGATCAACTGTTTTCTTCATTATTATATATATGATAATAATGTTACATGTCAGTACATGTTATAATTACAAGTACAATATTTACTGTTACAAGCAATTAAATTCATTACTCATTCACAGGATGTCTATTACTTTAAGAAATACTTTAAGAAATATTGTTTTCACAAAACAGTTGTTGCTCAGTAAATCCATTCCATCAGTACATCACAGTGTTTGTTTTACATGGTATGTGGGGCTGATAGTATTACATGCTAGAATATTCAAGTTGATAGTCATTGAAAGATTTTACAAAGAAAACTGTGACAAGATGGTGGAGGTATTAAAGTATGCTGTGATTGAGATGTTGGAGGTGATAAAGTAGGTTGTGATTGAAATGTTGGAGGTGATATAGTATGCTGTGATTGAGATGTTGGAGGTGATAAAGTAGGTTGTGATTGAAATGTTGGAGGTGATATAGTATGCTGTGATTGAAATGGTGGATGTGATATAGTATGCTGTGATTGAGATGTTGGAGGTGATAAAGTAGGTTGTGATTGAAATGTTGGAGGTGATATAGTATGCTGTGATTGAAATGTTGGATGTGATATAGTATGCTGTGATTGAGATGGTGGAGGTATTAAAGTAGACATTGATTGAGATGGTGGAGGGATAAAGTAGGCTGTGATTGAGATGGTGGAGGTGATAAAGTAGACAGGGATTAAGATGGTGGAGGTGATAATGTAGACAGAGATTGAGTCCTCGTTTATCTGGGAAGTAGCTTGGCCTCGTAAGAATGAATATGAATCTTCCGGTTGAATGAAAATGAGATAATTGTTTGGGCAATTATCATTGCAATAGCGATCAAAGGCCAGATGTTGCAATGTTACATCTTAGATAGGCATCTTTTAAATTGGCCCCAGAAATAGTGCACGGCAAAATGCGTGAATAATTAGAGGGAAATGCAGAGTTTCAGTCTATATAATATTTGTTAATGATATATTATATATAATATGATTGTTATATTATTCTGATATAATATTTATATTATAGTGTTATATATTCAACTTTCAAAGCTAATCAGTGTCAAGTTAAAAGTAATAATTACGAAAACAATAATTTTCAAAATAATAAGTAAGTAAAGTAAAGGAACCCTTTCATACGTCGTGGTATATAGGGCAATACAGTGTTAGGCCTGTATTTTTATTGACCGTCGGCACACGATGGGTGATGTGGTCGGCATCACGCCGGCCGCCTTTACTTTCCCAGAGCATGTCTGGTACCCAGTTGAGGCTGGGTCGACCTGAGAGCCGTCGCGGTCGGGAAAATTCCACTGCGGGTTTGAACCCAGACCACTAGCCTTGAGAAGCGAGTTCACTAACAACTACGCTACCGCGGCTCTCAAAATAATAAGTACACGTTAATTATTTTTGGTTTACTGGGGCCGGTTCCTACTGGTCCTTAATGACCAGGGGCGTATACTAATTAGGGAGGAAAGATGCTGAATTTCAGATTTAAGACTGTGTATGATATTTTAACGTTATATATCAACTTTGAAAGCTAATCAGTATCACGTTGAAAGTAATATTTATGTACAAATAATTTGTAAAATAATAAATACACGCTTACTCAATATTTTGGTGGGGCCGGGCCCACTAGCCCTAATGACGAGCCGCCCTGGTAAAATGCACATGTCACTCGATTCGGATTTGAACCTACAACCTTTAGAAAGTCAGACAAATGTCTTAACTACTTTGCTATAGAGATAATCAGCTAATAGTTTAAAGAAAGCAACAAACCAAAACAATCAACAAACGCAACAAATCAAACTGAAAAGAAAAAAATGACGACGTTGACGACCCCAACACTTCCTAACCTAACCTTAACCCTAAGACTAAGTCAACCCTAATAGTAACTCAAACTCCGTAGCTCAGAAGCAATCCTAGTGATCCCTGGAAAAATGCGCATGTCACTCAATTCCGATTCAAACCTACACCCTTCAGAAAGCCAGACAAACGTCTTTACTACTTCGTTATAGAAGCAACCAATAAACAAAAAAATATCAACCAAACAAAATAAACTACAATTTTAACAACAGAACAACAAGAAGCAACATTTAAAAAAAAATAACGAACCAAGTTACCTATCAGATCACCCCACCACCACATCTACATAACCATAGACAGTTAAAAACTAAAATGTAACAGCAACCAGCAACCAAGAAAAAAAAAGCGAATGAGCTTGGAGAAACAACATCAGCAATTTCTAGAAAAATAAAACACATGCCCTCTCCTCTCCTCATTTCTCTCAAAATCTCCATCCCATCCAACTGAATCTGACCACAGCCTACATAAATAAAATTATTTACGAAGCCAGCGACCTGAATCCTGACCCTACGGACTGTCTCGCGGTTTCACATTGTTGGCCTCCGTATCTCGCGGAAGAGTGGCATGCCACTTGGCGGAGAAAGTTGCACAAAGCACGAATTCTGTAGATCCAGCAACAATCACAGGCATCTACTAAGATAGTGCACATTTATGAATTTTGCACACCACCACAGCCACCATCATCTTAGCCATTTCACTATAGAAACTCCAAAGACTAAACATAACTTTAAAACTAACTCTATTCCCAACCCAAACCCAAACGTAGCTCTAGCTATTGTCATAACATAGCTATAATAACCATATAATAACGTTATAGCTATTTATATATATATAAACATCATTCACAGAACAACAACTCGATGGCAAGGTAGAATTTGTCATTTGCTGATGACATTCTAGTGTATAGACAGGGTAAAGACAGGTACGCGATTGCCGGTGAGATACAGAACGAACTTGACCGCATCACAAACAGGCGTGATGCCTCTGGTGCACTAGTTAACTCTACAAAAACGACTGCAACATGGTTCTCACTCAATAATCACACTGTGAACGCATGTGCGTCTATTGTAGAACTTTGCGGTTTTGGTTTGTCCGGAGCTAAATCGATGACATTTTTATGTGCACAGTTTGCCCGCAGTATGTGTTTCAGGGAACATGTCATGTTGAGTATGTCATTGTCAAGGCACGTAAAGGTTTAGCGGCAATGAGAGTTATGGCGGCTGCTAATATCACGCAACGACTGCTTGTCATCCTGCATCGGGCGCTGATTCTTTCCACCATTGAATATGCAATGTTGGTAAAACATGTTGCAATGCACTGTTAGTAAAACGCAAATTGAAAGACTGGAGAGAATAAAGAATGCAGCTATACGTATCATCCTCGGTTGCACAAGGGATACACCCTGCGTGGCGGTGAGGTTTCTCTTCGATTTCCCGACCATGGAGTATAGACTCAAAATAGCTAGAGCACGTGCGTACCCCTCAAAATAAGTGCTAAAAGGATCACCCATTACACGAGCTGATCAATACCAGTGAAGGAAATCGGTTAAAAGCGGGGCAAGTCGTGGGTTGGCCGTGCTGCAGACACTGTTCAGCTGGTATGCAAGCTCACAAATATCGATTATGGGGAAGAATGGATACCGATGCCTTCAATATACAGGAACACTTTTTCCACCACCATTAAATTTGACAAGAGATGAAAATCATTGATGAAAATTGCAATGAATGTGACTTTGTGATTTACACGTATGGATCGGTAGTTTGTCACGAAAAGTCCACATGGGCCTTCACTGCAAGCTGATGTGGCAGAATTGTTCAGGAGGCCAGTGTGCATTTCATATGACAACAAGCAGCATGACAATGAAGGTACTGGCGGTGACTAATGCAGTACGCTGACTGGAGCCACAACACTACACGCATGTGTGCATTCTGCGTGATTCATTGAGTATGATCCGCAAGATGGAGGTTGGTTCGGTGCGCAGACAATGAACTGAATCATTAAAAGCGTCAACAATTTGCAAAATCACACTTATCTTCATTGCGGGGCACATTATATTGGTGTTGTTGACAATGGGAGAGCAGACAGACTGGCTTGCTCTGCCGCCATTTCTGACGGCCAGTCAATGGATAGAGCTGATATTTTGAACGCCCTCGTAGAGTGTGGCCGCAAAGATTTTCATTTAAACCCGTCCACGTCAACTACTAGATTGAAAGAACTGGGATTGAAGATTTAAGTAGCAAGAAAAGAACAGCACAGCAGGTATATGAGTAGGATAATCAATCAAAATAGAACTGGTACAGTCAGTCGCTGAACGCTGTTGGAGATATTGCGAAGGAGATCGGATCACCTATGGACATGTCCGGAGTGCAATGAAGATATTCCAAACCGAAACTGAAAGCTATAATCAAAATAAAAACACTAACGCTAATTCTAGCTAGATAAATAACTAAATACGAAAAGCAATTAACCAACCAATAAACAAGCGAACAGCTTGGATTAAAAAGGATTTAAAAGGGATTTAAAGCCGAAGGATTGACTTCATTGCCGGCCCCGTGTCTCCGTATCTCTCAACAAAATAGCACTCCACCTGTCGCGATAATTGCGCAAAGCATAAATCCATATATCCAGCTACAATACCAAGAAATATCGGAAATAAATGCACATATTAAAGGGTTCTGCAACACCACAACAAATGTCACCGCCCTTGACCTCTTTCATTCTATTAAAATTAGTCATTTTAATCTATAGGATTTTTGGCATTCTCGTTCATATAAACCCACACCTCTGTCGAGGCCTTCTTTAACTATTTACCATTGGCCTCGCCTCTGTGGCCTTAGAGATTGTACCTCAAGTAGTGGCATGTTAGAACACATTGTGACAACTGGTAAAATCGAGGGAAGATGAGACAGCGAGAAAATTTTGGATAGCCTGACTTCACGGCACGGTAGAGCGTCAACATCTGAGTTGATAGCAAACACCAACAACAGAGATTTTGGAGATCCATGATCGCCTACGCCAGCCGGCACGGCACTTGATGATGATAATGATGAGGGGCGTGTACCTTGCGGAATGTCGCTGTCATCACAGCCCACGTGAAAAACTGTTTTTATTAAGTTATTCGCATTCTCCAATATTCATTGAAGTATGAAGAAATGTTCTTTTACTCCTTTCTGTAATTATGTTGTGTCTGTAGCTTCATGTAAGGAGGTGAATTATAATTACCTGGGTTGTTCTGCTGATGTCCTTGAGGAAGTCTCCATATCATGTACCCGACACATCAGATTCATGTAAGAAGGTGAAATACCTGGTTTGTTCTGTTGATGTTCTTGAGGAAGTCTCCATATCATGTACCCGACACATCAGATTCATGTAAGAAGGTGAAATACCTGGTTTGTTCTGTTGATGTCCTTGAGGAAGTCTCCATATCATGTACCCGACACATCAGATTTACGTAAGGCATTATTAATAACGGGATTACCATGCCTCTTCGATTCTTATTTTCTTAGTAGTCTGCAGTGATCCAGCCCGTTACCAGCTCTACTACTCGGTCATTTCTGGTTCGCATATCGTGGCGTCTGTGGCCTAGGGGTTAGTAACTCCGACGGTCTATTAACCCCGACGTTCTGAGTTCGAATCACGCTGCGGACAGTTTGCTTGCAAATTGTTTCCGTTGATTTTAACAAAAGGACGATGGCGCCACCCGTTCGGAAAGCAATGGCAAACTACTGAACGTATAAGTGGTGCCTAGAAAATCAACGACTTGTTTACTGTGGTTGATGGCTACGTCCTTTGGGATATGCCACGATTTTCATATCCTGAAGCAGACTTCTGTTACTTCCATTTGTAACAGTATTCCCTGTAACCTAGGGGCAATGGGTAATGGGGTCGGAACACCTGCACTTAGTTTTACTGTAACGTAGGGGCTATATGAAATATATTAGGAACCCCTGAACTTAGTATTTACTGTAACGTAGGGGCTATAGGAAATATGTTAGGAACCCCTGAACTTAGTATTTACTGTAACGTAGGGGCTATATGAAATATGTTAGGAACACCTGCACTTAGTTTTACTGTAACGTAGGGGCTATAGGAAATATATTAGGAACCCTTGAACTTAGTATTTACTGTAACGTAGGGGCTATAGGAAATATGTTAGGAACCCTTGAACTTAGTAAACAAAGCAATGTCGTGAACATGGCCTCCGATAACATACGGCCGCAGTGCTCAGGTAAAAATTCTAGGAAATAAGACCACAACTATCACGTGATCCTCGCATTCCAGTGTTGCTTTAGATATACTCATTGCTTTGAAAACAACATACTAAATCAAGTTTATTATGCAACAAAATAAGTTTAACGCTAAGGAATATCAGTATTATTAACATTTTTTTTATCAATAAATAAACATGAACGATTAGAATTGAGTAAAATTGCAAAAAAAAGCGTACAGAGTTATTTCAAACATATATAAAAGTCAGCCAGGAATCAAACAGGGAATTTCGATTTGTCGGCTAAGCTATTCTGCCTTCTGTTACCGGGGGCTGTGGTCGTGGAAAACAGCTCAACAGAAATCATAACAAATACCGGCGGCGATGAACGATATTCAAAGAGCTTGGGTGAGACTGTTCGAGTTTTTGAAAAGTGCGCGGGACAGTCTGAGAAAGGACCGGGTCTATGTTTGGATATGGCCTGAGACAGTCGATAATATGGACGAACGACCACGGCAATTAGACAGCTGATGGTAAGTAGTACCTACGTTTTTCTTTAGTATAAAATATTTATTCTTTTTTTCTTTGTGAAAGAAAGATTGTAAACTTCAGCAAATTATATTGTATTTTTATGATTATACAATATACATTATATTATAGTTCCAGATGAAAAAACTCACTGAGTTATGTATAATTTCTTCTTTCTTTTCCCTAATCCTGTTTTGCCTCACAGCGTCAGGATAAGAAATTTCTAGAACGAGTTATTGTGTTCGTCTCATAATATTTTTCGTCGCCTCTGTTATCTTTGAGGTCCATCTTTTGCGAGGACTGCCTTTTGTTTTGTATCCACTGTATAGAAGTAATATCACACTTTGAGACACACTGTCTGTTGGTAATTTGCTTGTGTGGACGAACCATTTAATTTGTTGTTTCTTGATGAAGTTCAGTACCGATATTGTACCCACTTTTTCCTGATGTCTTCACATCTCAACCGGTTTCTTCTTGACACTCCCAGTATTCTGCGTAGACACTTTATTTCTGTCGTGATGAGTTTTCTTATATCATTTGCTAGATTTGTCATTGATAGAATAATGTTGAGAGAAATATCGTTAAACAATGCTCTTTATTAAGTGTTCATGGTGATATGTTTGCATTTCAAAATTGATGCTATTTGTCCTCAGATTTTATTTATTGCATCTTTGTTGTATTTTGTTAGTTATTCTTCCACTTGCTGAAAAAAAAATACTCTCTAGTTATGTAAAGTCTTCGAGTTGTTTTAACTGATGTTTGTCGATGGAGATATTCGTAGAGTTTTCCTTTAACAAATGTCATTACTTTGGTTTTGTAGTTTATTCTCAGATTGTATTCTTTGCATGTGAAATGGAGTCTGTTGTTATGATTGCCTGATCGTCGGGAAAAATAAATTGATTTAAGAGTTCCCCAATTTTGTGCAGCGGTGATAATCATATCGACCCTTGTTAAACCCTGTTTGTGATTTGTAAGTGATCTTCTGTAGCTCAAGCGGTAGTGAGCTCGATCACAAACCAAGCGTACCTGGTTCAAACTCCACGGTGGGCAAGTTTGGAAGCAACTTCGTTTCCGTGGGATTTTTACAAAAGGTAAAATAGACCTCACCGTTCAGAAAGCAATGGCAAACTACTGAACGTATAAGTGGTGCCTAGAAAATCGACTCGTTTACTGTGGTTGATGGCTACGTCCTTTGGGATATGCCACGATTTTCAAGTGATCTTAGCCTAAACAATTGTATGGTGTGCAAGTTATGCGCTTACAAATAGGCCAGCACATCCAATTTTTGCTATGCTTTTTATTTACTAGGTAGCTTCCCTATGCCCTACTTCAGTCGACTCTTACGACATGCCTTTCTGCAGTGTTACTATTTGTTTGCTCCCCTTGCGAGCCCCGGCAACACACGAGTGTTATTAAATTCGACGTTAAGGTCATCATTAATGAAAACTACAATGAAAGTGACGTTGTGATTTACACGGTTAAATTCGATGTCAAGGTCATCATTAATGAAAACTACAATGAAAGTGACGTTGTGATTTACACGGATGGAACGGTAGTTCACCACGACAGGGCCGCAAGGCCTTCGCTGTAAGCTCATTCGGCAGAATGGTCAAGGAAGCCAGTGGTGTATTTAATATGACAAGTAGCATGACATGTAAGTAATGGCGATGAAGCTTTATGCAATACTCTGGCTAGAGTCACAAAACTAAACTCATGCGTGCATAGTAACTCATTAAGTATGATACGAAAGGTTGAGGCTAGTTTGATGCACAGGCAATGGACTGACAACAATTTGCGCCAAGAATTTACATAATTACACTTATCTTCGTTCTGGGGCACATGGGTGTCGTTGGCAATGAGGCAGGATGACTGGCTCTACCACCATATCAGGGACCCAGCCAATGGATAGAACTGACATCCTTAAAGCCCTTATAGAGTGTGGCCGCAAAGAGAATTATTTAAACCAATCCATGTCAACTGCTAGATTGCAAGAGTTTTAATTGTAGATTAGAGTGGCCAGAAAAAAAACCCCAGCACAACAGGTATATGAGTAGGCTCGTCAATCAAAATCGAACTGGATGCTGTTGGAGATATTACGAAGATCGGAGCACCTATCATCCCATATCGTCCTATGAACATGTTCGGAGTGCAATGAATTTATTTCATACTGAAACGGAAATATATGTGTATATTTATATTATTGTGTTTTAAATGTATGTATATATATATATTTTGAGTATAAACATTTTGGTATATTGAGATATGTTAAAAATATTTACAATTTTAAAATAATGTTATAATAATTTCATGTCTTTGACAGTTTTAAGCTATTCTAAATGTCAAGACATAGTTTTAAAATTGGTCTTTCGTCAGCTGATGATATAGTATTATTTGTCAACCATTGTGCTCCAAACTATAATGAAAATGAATTCTTTAAATTAATTTATTCTTGAAATATATTCTAGAGTTATTACTTTTTCATTTCTATTTGAACAGATCACAATGCAGGATCAATACCGTGACTACACTAGATAAACACGGACATAACACATAAATGGGCAACTCATCTGGCCCGGGAACGCAGGTTAAAGCTCCCACCCTACGCTTAAGGGCAAGAGTGGACAACCAATTCCATCATCCACCTGGGGAAAGACAATAGACGATGCAAGATGGTTGTAATGCTTCGTTCTCTTGGCCAGAATCATAAAGAATATCAAAGAAAATGTAAGTACATCAGACATTTGCCTATGAAATAACTAACTAGGAAATGTAAAGTACAATATACAGCATAAACAAAAGTATAGTTGGCTTTGAACCTTGCAAATCTACAAATTTCTGTAGTTTCAACAAACAAACTGATCAAGTCTTTAAACTCTAATTATGACATGTTCAAAAATTCAAATTGTCTTTCAAGTTCTATTTAAAATGTTCATCATCATCATCATCATCAAAAAGCTTGTCATGAGCAGAACTTTGCCATCTTAACAGTGTTTCGGAATTTATCTTTCTCATAGACCAGATGTCTTGCTTCTGCAGCTGTCATGCTCAAACCATCAGTTACATCCTGAATCCATTTTCTCCGTGGTCTTCTTCTTCTCCACTTTGCTGGGGTGCCTCCTTCCATGATGGTCTTCTCCAGCCCTTCGTGTCTCTTTATATGTCCAAAATGCTATAATTTTCTTATTCTTATATGTAGCATCAGCCAGTTTTCTTTGAGTTTGAGTTCTTTCTGGATAGATCTATTTGTTCTCTGTCTATGATATATAGAGGACTCTTCTGTAATACTTATATTCAAAAGCAAATAACCTATGCTTTTTTCCCTGCCTTGTTAAATGTCCATGCTTCACACCCATATGTTGCCACTGGGAATATACTTGCTCTTAGTATTTTGATCTTTGTTTTCATATCAGTTCCATTCCATAATGTTTTTATTTGTTGAATTATTTTTGTAAAGCCATGTTTTTTCTTCTAATTTCCTTCATCCCATTTCTATCAGTTGTTAGCAGTAAACCGAGATATTAAAAGCTGTTCACATTTTCTATTTTCTCTCCATTGATAAAAATATATTTTCTCATGTTTATTTTCGTGTCTCATATTCTCGTCATCGTATCTTACAATTAATTTTACTTAAACAAACGAACAATACACAGTTGTATATACTTGTAATTTATACTTATTAACCAGATATAATGTTGAATGCTCTTTGTTTACTAGTTTATATTGTTTTGTAAGTTGTAATATTTTCAATGAACTCTAGCTGGTGCTACAGAGTTCGTACACTGTAGTCTGGTTCTCCTGCAGATCAAGTAAGGAAATATGAATATAAAAGAAGAGGTAGAGGAGAGAAGAGCAGCAGACGTAGAGCTGGCTGGACAGAGACGATTTAGAAGGAAGACAGATTTGACTTGCTCTCAAGTATCTACGAATCGGCTATTGGTATTATCAAAGTGCAAATCAAACATTGATTCTACAGAAACTAGTTTATGATTTCGACATCTTCATGATTCAAGAAACAAAGTTGCAGCAGAATATCGTCACCCAGTGTCCAAGCTTCAAGTGCTACTCCACTCCCAGAAAATCTGGTGAGGGTCAAGGACATGCTATCTTTATGAAGCGTAGTCTTCCCCACAACTGTCTTGATACATATAATCCTTATCAGATGGAGTAGAATTACAGGGGATTCAAATAACACTTCGTGATCAGGTATGGCGAGTCTATAATGTGTACGCCCATGTGGATCAACTCCATATTGCAAAACACTGGGATTTTGTTGAATTCTCAGATATCCCTGGCACAAAATTTCTCATAGCAGGTGATATCAGCACTCAATCGAACAAGTGGAGCAACGCTACTAAGAATCGACAGTACGTAGCTTTGAATTATGCTCTACTAAACTCTGAACCTGTTTATTTTGAATAACGGACGCCTATCTCGACTAGCGTCCACACATGAGAACACAGATGATGTCATCGATCTGGTACTCATCTCCACGACCGAATCTGATTTCGCTCGAAGGAATGTCCTCGGGGCGCAGGTAAGCGATCATCTCCCATGCGTTGACCTTCTTGAGGTCAAAACATTGTGGCACAGAAGGCCCAAACTTGTTTTCAGTACGCAACGTACTATAATGATCACGAAAACCCATTATGTATTTTGTGACAGAATGCCAGAAAGAAAACTGCTAGGACTCTCTTCCAGCAACCAACGTGGTGGAATGAAATAGTTGAAACGAGATGGTTGGCAAAAGAGACTGCTGCAAGGTTATGACAGAGAGCCAGAAAGAATCGACGAGAAGTATGTCGTTGTGGCTGAGAAATATGTCGTTGTGGCTGAGAAATATGTCGTTGTGGCTGAGAAGTATGTCGTTGTGGCTGAGAAATATGTCGTTGTGGCTGAGAAGTATGTCGTTGTGGCTGAGAAATATGTCGTTGTGGCTGAGAAATATGTCGTTGTGGCTGAGAAATATGTCGTTGTGGCTGAGAAGTATGTCGTTGTGGCTGAGAAATATGTCGTTGTGGCTGAGAAATATGTCGTTGTGGCTGAGAAATATGTCGTTGTGGCTGAGAATTATGTCGTTGTGGCTGAGAAATATGTCGTTGTGGTTAGAAGTATGTCGTGGCGGAGAAATATGTCGTTGTGGCTAGAAATATGTCGTGTGGCTGAGAAATATGTCGTTGTGGTTAGAAGTATGCTGTCCAACAAAAGCAACTAAAGATTTCAAAGGATTGGCAAGGGAGCAAAGTAGAATTTATGAAAGACTTTCATAACAATGTCTGTGGGAATAAATCACTGTATCAATTGTTTCAGTTTCATGCAGAATTAAATAGGACTACTACCCAATCTTTTCCTAATTTATGGAACTCATCAGGAGCCTCTTGACAACAGAAGCAAAAGTGGGAGGGGGTTCCTTCAGCGTTTTGTGGATCAGACAGAAAAGAGTGATACGGGTAGCCGTCATGATATTGTGAAAGTTCTTCGTGATATTACTAACTCTGTAGAGTCTTACACTGATTTCATAACAAAGGATGTGGCTAATACATTCAACGCCAACCACAGCACTGTTTCAGGGCCAGATGGTGTTCAGATGGTGTTCGATATCACCACATCAAACAGCTTGATGAGACAGGTATTAATGTAGTTATGATGGATTTCAGCGACAGTATACGGACAGCACTGCTTCAGTGCCAGATGGTGATCAATATCACCACATCAAACAGCGTGATGAGACAGGTATTAATGTAGTTATGATAGATTTCAGCAACAGTATACAAACCGCTCCCTAAACATATCAAATATCGTAGACTGCTCTGCAGCTACCACATACTCACATTGCAAAATGTATATGACAAATTACTAGAAAGGTAGTGTCATAAAGGTAATGTCACTTAGAGACAGAACACATCCTCATTGCCCGTTGGGCAACTACCGGAAAATGAAGAACTTTCGAAATGCTACCCTGATTTTCTTACTGCTTGAGGGACAAGATAGTTGTAATCCAGTCGCAAGTCATTTCTTACTGCTTGAAGGACAAGATAGTTGTATCCATCGCAACTCATTTCTTACTCTTGAGGGACAAGATAGTTTAATCCAGTCGCAACTCATTTCTTTGCTTGAGGAACAAGACAGTTGTAACCCAGTAACAGTTCATTTCTTACTGCTTGAGTGACAGATAGTTGTACTAGTAACAGTTCATTTCTTACTGCTTGAGGGACAAGATAGTTGTAATTCAGCAACAACCGCGAGAGAGACTCTACAGGACTGTTAGGGTGGCAAAGTTCTGCTCAGGACAAGCTATTGTTGATGATTCTGCTTGTAACTGCTCTATGTATCTGTATCATATAAAAATAATGAATTATGTGCACACATTAGTTATATGTAGTAGCCTATGGCTGACAATATATAGTAATACTGTTGTATCATATTAAAGGTGCTGCTGAATATATCTCCACTGCCATTGCTGGTGTTGGTGCTCGTAAAGATGTGATAGATCTCTCTGCTTCTGAGACAGAGAACCTCCGGCACAGCTATTCGCAGAGTTCAAGTTGACACAGGCTCTAATGACTTTCATGTGAGTTCTCTAATATTATCTCTACTTTATTCCATGTTTATCTTCCCTTCCTTCATATTACCTTACTGTGGTGTTTTATCTTGCTTTCCTTCATATTACCTTACTGTGGTGTTTTATCTTCCCTTCCTTCATATTACCTTACTGTGGTGTTTTATCTTCCTTTCCTTCATATTACCTTACTGTGGTGTTTTATCTTCCTTTCCTTCATATTACCTTACTGGGGTGTTTTATCTTCCTTTCCATCATATTACCTTACTGTGGTGTTTTATCTTCCTTTCCTTCATATTACCTTACTGTTGTGTTTTATCTTCCTTTCCTTCATATTACCTTACTGTGGTTTTTTATCTTCTTTCCATCATATTACCTACTGTGGTGTTTTTATCTTCCTTTCCTTCATATTACCATACTGTGGTGTTTTATCTTCCCTTCCTTCATATTCCCTTTACTGTAGTGTTTTATCTACCCTTCCTTCATATTACCTTACTGTGGTGTTTTATCTTTCTTTCCTTCATATTAACTTACTGTGGTGTTTTATCTTCCTTCCTTCATATTACCTTACTGTGGTGTTTTATCTTCCTTCCTTCATATTACCTTACTGGGGTGTTTTATTTTCCCCTTCCTTCATATTACTTTACTCAGATTTTTTATCTTCCCTTCCTTCATATTACCTTACTGTGGTGTTTCATCTTCCTTTCCTTCATATTACCTTACTGTGGTGTTTTATCTTCCTTTCCTTCATATTACCTTACAGTGGTGTTTTATCTTCCTTCCTTCATATTACCTTACTGAGGTGTTTTATCTTCCTTCCTTCCATATTACTTTACTGGGTGTTTTATCTTCTCCTTCATATTACCTTACTGTGGTGTTTCATCTTCTTTCCTTCATATTACCTTACTGTGGTGTTTTATCTTCCTTTCCTTCATATTACCTTACCGTGTGTTTATCTTCCTTTCATTCATATTACCTACTGTGGTGTTTTATTTTCCCCTTCCTTCATATTACCTTACTGTGGTGTTTTATCTTCCTTTCCTTCATATTACCTTACTGTGGTGTTTTATCTTTCCTTCCTTTATATTACTTTACTGTGGTGTTTTATCTTTCCTTCCTTCATATTACCTTACTGTGGTGTTTTATCTTCCCTTCCTTCATATTACCTTACTGTGGTGTTTTATCTTCCTTTCCTTCATATTACCTTACTGTGGTGTTTTATCTTCCTTCCTTCATATTACCTTACTGTGGTGTTTTATCTTCCCTTCCTTCATATTACCTTACTGTGGTGTTCTATCTTCCCTTCCTTCATATTACCTTACTGTAGTGTTTTATCTTCCCTTCCTTCATATTACCTTACTGTGGTGTTTTATCTTTCTTTCCTTCATATTAACTTACTGTGGTGTTTTATCTTCCTTTCCTTCATATTACATTACTGTGGTGTTTTATCTTCCTTTCCTTCATATTATCTTACTGTGGTGTTTTATCTTTTTTTCCCTTTATATTACCTTACTGTGGTGTTTTATCTTCCCTTCCTTCATATTATCTTACTGTGGTGTTTTATCTTCCTTTCCTTCATATTACCTTACTGTGGTGTTTTATCTTCCTTTCCTTCATATTACCTTACTGTGGTGTTTTATCTTCCTTTCCTTCATATTACCTTACTGGTTTTTTATCTTCTTCCTTCATATTACCTTACTGAGGTGTTTTATCTTTCCTTCCTTCATATTACTTTACTCGTGTGTTTTATCTTCCTTTCCTTCATATTACCTTACTGTGGTGTTTCATCTTCCTTTCCTTCATATTACCTTACTCTGGTGTTTTATCTTCCTTTCCTTCACATTACCTTACTGTGGTGTTTTATCTTTCCTTCCTTCATATTACCTTACTGTGGTGTTTTATCTTCCCTTCCTTCATATTACATTACTGTGGTGTTTTATCTTCCTTTCCTTCATATTACCTTACTGTGGTGTTTTATCTTCCCTTCTTGTATTACTTACTGTGGTGTTTTATCTTCCTTTCTTTCATATTACCATACTGTGGTGTTTTATCTTCCTTTCCTTCATTTACTTACTGTGGTGTTTTATCTTCCCTTCCTTCATATTACCTTAAGGTGGTGTTTTATCTTCCTTCCTTCATATTACCTTACTGTGGTGTTTTATCTTCCTTTCCTTCATATTACCTTACTGTGGTGTTATCTTCTATTCCTTCATATTACCTTACTGTGGTGTTTTATCTTCCTTCCTTCATATTACCTTACTGATGTGTTTTATCTTCCTTTCCTTCATATTACCTTACTGAGGTGTTTTATCTTCCTTTCCTTCATATTACCTTACTGTAGAGTTTTCTTCCTTCCTTCATATTACCTTACTGTGGTGTTTTATCTTCCTTTCCTTTAAATTACCTTACTGTGGTGTTTTATCTTCCTTTCCTTCATATTACTTTACTGAGGTGTTTTATCTTCCTTTCCTTCATATTACTTTACTGTTGTGTTTTATCTTCCCTTCCTTCATATTACCTTACTGTGGTGTTTTATCTTCCTTTCCTTCATATTACTTTACTGTTGTGTTTTATCTTCCCTTCCTTCATATTACCTTACTGTAGTGTTTTATCTTCCTTTCCTTCATATTACCTTACTGTGGTGTTTTATCTTCCTTCTTTCGTATTACTTTACTGTGGTGTTTTATCTTCCTTTCTTTCATATTACCATACTGTGGTGTTTTATCTTCCTTTCCTTCATATTACCTTACTGTGGTGTTTTATCTTCCTTTCCTTCATATTATCTTACTGTGGTGTTTTATCTTCCTTTCCTTCATATTACCTTACTGTGTTGTTTTATCTTCCTTTCCTTCATATTACCTTACTGTGGTGTTTTATCTTCCTTTCCTTCATATTACCTTACTGTGGTGTTTTATCTTCTCTTTCTTCATATTACCTTACTGTGGTGTTTTATCTTCCTTTCCTTCATATTATCTTACTGTGGTGTTTTATTTCCCTTTCCTTTCATATTACCTTACTGTGGTGTTTTATCTTCCTTTCCTTCATATTACCTTACTGTGGTGTTTTATCTTCCTTTCTTTCATATTACCTTACTGTGGTGTTTTATCTTCCTTTCCTTCATATTACCTTACTGTGGTGTTTTATCTTCCCTTCCGTCATATTACCTTACTGTGGTGTTTTATCTTCATATTACCTTACTGTGGTGTTTTATCTTCCATTCCGTCATATCACCTTACTGTGGTGTTTTATCTTCCTTTCCTTCATATTATCTTACTGTGGTGTTTTATCTTCCTTTCCTTCATATTACCTTACTGTGGTGTTTTATCTTCCTTTCCTTCATATTACCTTACTGTGGTGTTTTATCTTCCTTTCCTTCATATTACCTTACTGTGGTGTTTTATCTTCTCTTTCTTCATATTACCTTACTGTGGTGTTTTATCTTCCTTTCCTTCATATTATCTTACTGTGGTGTTTTATCTTCCTTTCCATCATATTACCTTACTGTGGTGTTTTATCTTCCTTTCCTTCATATTACCTTACTGTGGTGTTTTATCTTCCTTTCCTTCATATTACCTTACTGTGGTGTTTTATCTTCCTTTCTTTCATATTACCTTACTGTGGTGTTTTATCTTCCTTTCCTTCATATTACCTTACTGTGGTGTTTTATCTTCCCTTCCGTCATATTACCTTACTGTGGTGTTTTATCTTCATATTACCTTACTGTGGTGTTTTATTTTCCATTCCGTCATATCACCTTACTGTGGTGTTTTATCTTCCTTTCCTTCATATTACCTTACTGTGACGTTTTATCTTCCCTTCCTTCATATTACCTTACTGGGGTTTTTGGGAAAAAATGTGTAAGGATCTTCTGTGCCTTATTTAAATGAGCTTTGTATTGTCTTCCTCTTGCTCTGTACTCGTATATTTTCAATGTGACTATCTGTGGTACAAACCATAAGCATTCTTTTCAGGTGACTAAGCTATTTAATTTGTTGTTCGTTTATAAATTGAATGACTAGTTTCATTTGAAGTCTTCTAATTTCATCATTTCTAAATTTATCTCTCATTGTTACTGCTGCAGCCCTTCTAAAACATCTCATCTCTATTGTGTTTTTCACTCATTACCTGCTGTTAGCGACCATTTGCATAAACCTACTGCATCTTGAACAAATGGTAACTACATGGTTGTGGAGATTGAAGCATTTGTGATTGTGTTTGATGTGATTGAAGCAATTTGTCTGGATGTGCTGTTGTTGGTGGTAAGACTAATGCAATATGTTGCTTTGTTAAGGATTTCATTGCAATCTATAACTACTTTTCTTGGTGATGTATCCACTGTTGAAGACTTATATCATTTCGTTTTCTTTTTTTTCCCCAGAAAATTGTCAGTTATCATGGATGCCCTACTCAATGCCAAGATAACAACCACTCTTTGCTTGGGAGGCTAACAACCTCTTGCTGGATCCATATTCTGACTAACAACCGCATGCTGTATCCATTGGCTGGCTAACAACCGCTTGATGTATCCATTGGCTGGCTAACAACTGCTTGATGTATCCATTGGCTGACTAACAACTGCTTGCTGTATCCATGGGATGGTTAACAACCGCTTACTGTATCCCAAAGGGGTGGCTAACAACCGCTTGCTGTATCCATGGAATGGCTAACAACCGCTTGCTGTATCCAAGGGATGGCTAACAACCTTGCTGCATCAAGGGATGACTAACAACCGCTTGCTGTATCCAAGGGATGGCTAACAACTGCTTGCTGTGTCCATGAGGGTGGCTAACTTTCCTCAGCAGCACAGGCTTTATGTCAAGCAGCGGGAAGATGCTCTGAGTGCTCATGTATGAATACCTCGTTATTTGTTCAATATTTATATTGTCTAATTAATACAGTAGCAATGAATTGGATTTGAACATTATTGTTCTGTGTTCAATTCCTAGCACGTAAATTCCGACTCTACTAAGCTGAAATAGGGTATGCTAACTTTGAGTTGATGGGAAATTCCTAATTACCCCACCTGATTGGTTATTTTTCACAAAGCCAACATTTTAGCACTTCAGACAGGCCTATAAGTTCTCAGTCTTCCACAGTAAATATCATTTGAGTTTGCATGTTGAAGATTTCAACATTTTATCACTTCAGACAGTCCTATAAGTTCTCAGTCTTCCACAGTAAATATAAGAGTTTGCATGTTGAAGATTTCAACATTTTATCACTTCAGACAGGCCTATAAGTTCTCAGTCTTCCACAGTAAATATCAATTGAGTTTGCATGTTGAAGATTTCAACATTTTAGCACTTCAGCAGACAGATCTATAAGTTCTCAGTCTTCCACAGCAAATATTATAAGAGTTTACATGTTGAATGTTTCAACATTTTATCACTTCAGACAGTCCTATAAGTTCTCAATCTTCCACAGTAAATATCATTTGAGTTTGCATGTTGAAGATTTCAACATTTTATCACTTCAGACAGGTCTATAAGTTCCCAATCTTCCACAGTAAATATCATGAGTTTGCATGTTGAAGATTTCCATGACTTACTGACTAAACTCTGCCCGTTCAAGCATCCTGTTGTGCTTGTATCAAATGGGATATATTGTCTGAGCTACTGTGTAAGTGCTTTAGCATTGACCCTTCTAGCTAGCTGAAGGGGCTGAGCCCCAGTGCAGAGACTACTATTCTGTCTAACTTTCCATATAAATTATTTTGGTTTATTTATCAAACAATGCTATTTTTGTGTTCATGGTGACACACTTACATTTTAAAACTGGCACCACCTGTTCTATTATGTATTTGCTATGCTGCATTTATGTTGGATTTCGCTAGAAATTCTTCTTCCTGCTGCTGAAAAAATGCCCCACAGGCATGTAAAGTCCCCGACTTGTTCTAATGGCCGTTTGTAGATGGAGATATTGGTAGTGCTTTTCTCTCTAGCGAATGTCATATACTTAGATTTTGTCGATGTTTATTCTTGTATTGTATTCATTGTATGTTGTTTAATTTCATATTGTATTCATATTCATTGCCTGTTAACTGGAGTATGTTAATGTTTTGCTGTAATATTCTTCTTTTGTTGATATGATTGCCTGATCGTCTGGAAAAAGAAATTATTTTAAGAGTTACCCAAGGTTGTTTCCTTCACTGGTGTTAGCTATTTTACAGATTTGATCGATTTTGTTAACAGAAGCCGTGATAGTACCCATTCTTGTCTCAGTACTCCTGACCCTACGTGGAACTTTTCTGATAGCCCTGTTTTGTTTGAATCATACACTGGCTGTTTATATATAGGCTTTTGCATATATTAATTAGGTGGTCATTGACATACTTTCCACAACTTGTTTATGTCTATGCGGTCAAACGCTTTTTTCCTGGTCTGCAAACGAAACGCGCAGGTGTTTGTCAAATTCGACAGTCTCTACCACTAACTGCCTGAGGGTGAATATTGCGTCTGTGCATTTTTCGAATACTTTACACAATATTTTTCCAGTGATTAGTAAACGCTATTCCTCTATATTTCATACAATCCCTGTGCTACCTTTCTTCTTCCAGGTGGGAATTATTGTTGTATTCCTTCAATCTTCTGATGTATCTTGTGTGATCCAGACTTTGTTGAATAGTCTCTGTAGCCAGCTAATTCCTATTTCTTTAGTTGCCTTGATTAGGTCAGCAGGGATATTGTCTGGGCCTGGTGTTTTGTTAGATTGGGCCATGTTTACAGCATTTCTAATCTCTGAAAGTGTTATACTTGGTTCAAGCTCTGTAGTTATGTTTATTGTATTCTTGAGTGTTAAATTGATCCTTCTGTTGTAGTTTGAGAAGTTTGTTAAAGTATTGCAGCCATCTGTTCATTATAATTTTTTGCTCAATTAGAGCTTAGATTCCCAAACTTTGTTGATCTTCCGCCCATTTTGCACAACATAAAATTATGTAAAGTCCCCCCTTCCCCATTATAACAGTTTGCCAAGCCCCACCCCTATATATGTATATATATATATATATATATATATATATATATATATATATATATATATATATATATATATATACACATGCTCTATTTTCAATTTGACATAAAAACTTGATATATATTTCTGTTATACATGCAATAGAAAATTGATGAAAAAATGGATCATGTAAGATGGTCATAAGATGAACTAATATGCAGAATTAAAATTTGTAATGATTATTCAATCGCAAAATCATGAAAAATAAACTTCCCCAAATGCTTCTGAACCCATTATTGCCCACTGGAAGGCTTCAGTGCACACTTTTCGAACCCATGATTTAGAGTATGTCCATTTTCATCATTAATAATTTCCGTTGGATCATATTGTTCTTTTTTATCCCACATGGCTTTAATTTTTTTTGTAGAACTTAAACTTTTGTAGTCTGAATTTAATATTTCGCCATAATCTTGCCATGCTTGTATTTTAGATTTCTATATAACTTTGTGTTCTTGCTGTTCTATACTCAATAAGGTCCTTTTGTTGTTTGCTTTGTGTTCATGTGTTGTATCTACTTTATTTCTCATTTACTGCTAACTTTACTGTGTCATTCCACTAAGTTATCTTTTTTGATCTTGTGACTCCTGCATGTTTCTTTGGCTGCCTCTAATATGGTTCTCTTAATACTCTCCATTCTTCTTCTACTGACTTGTTTTATTTAGGTGGTCTAGCAAAATTGTCCATGATTCTTTGGAGATACAGTATAACTCATATGTCTTGACATCTTCTAGTTTATTGACTTTAATTATCTCTTTTGTAATCTCTGGCATTCCTTCTTGTATGTTCTAATAGTCATAATAACTACCGCTTTGTGGTCAGTCTCTATTCATAGATTTGGTATGACCCTTGCATCTATCACAGACCTTTTCTTAATCTCTTAGCTACTATTCTACAGCAAAGATATATATATTTCGGCATCAATGTCTGATCGAGAGTTTGGTAGAATTTGCTAATTGAATTAAATTTATATATTTTTAAATCTGAAAAAAGTGGGAACAAATTTAATCCAGCCATATCATATTTTTCGCTTTGATAGTGAATGTGTAAAATATTTGCAACTATTTTAGTTATAGCGAACTAAGGTAGCTAAGATGTTAGTACAATGATGTTCTAAATGGGTGATCTTGGTTCGATCCCTAGGCATGGACTTTTAAAATTGCAAATGACTCAGGTTAATCCAGCCTCAATTGGATAACGGAACAACTCTGGGAAGTAAAGATGGCCAGCTCGATGTAAACCCCATCATGAACTCTTCATCTTCTTTTGTTATCACACTGTTACCGGTTTGTTGCCCAGTGTCAATGTTTTTTATTTTGCTGTGATAGTTAATCTTTCTTTTGACAGGATTCTGCTATGCCATCCATCCATCGTTTTCTTAGATTTCCCTTTCACTTTATGTTCTTCTGTTGTAGAACAGTGGAGTTTGTTTGCATTCTTATTCAGTGGTCAAACCACTTCATTCTTTTTTCTCAAATGTAATTCAAGGTTCTGTCCCCACTTTCTTTCTCTGGTCTTATCAGGTGTTATTTTTTTGTAACTGCTTTACTCATTGTCTATGTTTGGCTCTGGTAACACAAAGCAGCAAGAAAATGTTGTTGATCAACTGTCAGTGAGGTTATTGAGTGCCTTAACGAGACTAGCTGGCAGGTTGCAGCATTTGTTTTGGTGCACTCTAGCCTCTATCTCCGTGTAATCTTCTATGAATATGCCTACAAAGTATTTTGAGTTATTGCACTTGGTTGATTTTATTGATATGAATGTTCAGTTTTTCTTACCATATTCATTATTTCATTTTTTAGTTATATTTGTAATTATTTATACAATAAACATTAAAAATAACTTCGTTCATGCGCGCATGCCGATTGGACCTGCGCGCGCCCGATGAGACTCGCGCGAGCTCGATTGAGACCTGCGCGCGCAGCTCCGATTTGAGACTGCGCGCAGCCGATTGGTAGAACCGGCGAAGGCGCTACCGGCGAAGGCGCTACCGGCAGAGGGCGCATCCGGCAGAAGGGCGCAACCGGCGAAGGGCGCAACCGGCAGAAGGGGCGCAACCGGCAGAAGGGCGCAACCGGCGGAGGGCGCAACCGGCGAGGGCGCAACCGGCAGGAGGCGCAACCGGCAGGAGAGGGCGCAACCGGCAGGAGGGCGCCGCAGGGCCACCGGCAGGGGGCGCAACCGGCAGGAAGGGGCGCAACCGGCAGAAGGGGGCGCAACCGGCAGGAAGGGGCGCAACCGGCAGAAGGGGGCGCAACCGGCAGGAGGGCGCAACCGGCAGGAGGGGCGCAACCGGCAGGAGGGGGCGCAACCGGCGAGGAGGGCGGCAACCGGCAGGAGGGCGCAACCGGCGAGGAGGGCGCAACCGGCGGAGGATGGGCGCAACCGGCAGGAGGATGGGCGCAACCGGCAGGAGGATGGGCGCAACCGGCAGGAGGATGGGCGCAACCGGCAGGAGGATGGGCGCAACCGGCAGGAGGATGGGCGCAACCGGCAGGAGGATGGGCGCAACCGGCAGGAGGATGGGCGCAACCGGCAGGAGGATGGGCGCAACCGGCAGGAGGATGGGCGCAACCGGCAGGAGGATGGGCGCAACCGGCAGGAGGATGGGCGCAACCGGCAGGAGGATGGGCGCAACCGGCAGGAGGATGGGCGCAACCGGCAGGAGGATGGGCGCAACCGGCAGGAGGATGGGCGCAACCGGCGGAGAGATGGGCGCAACCGGCAGGAGGATGGGCGCAACCGGCAGGAGGATGGGCGCAACCGGCAGGAGGATGGGCGCAACCGGCAGGAGGATGGGCGCAACCGGCAGGAGGAGGGGCGCAACCGGCAGGAGAGGGCGCAACCGGCAGGAGGGGCGCAACCGGCAGGAGGGCGCAACCGGCAGGAGGGGCGCAACCGGCAGGAGGGCGCAACCGGCAGGAGGGCGCAACCGGCAGGAGGGCGCAACCGGCAGGAGGGCGCAACCGGCAGGAGGGGCGCAACCGGCAGAGGGGGGCGCAACCGGCAGAGGGCGCAACCGGCAGAGGGGCGCAACCGGCAGAGGGGCGCAACCGGCAGAGGGGCGCAACCGGCAGAGGGGCGCAACCGGCAGAGGGGCAGCAACCGGCAGAGGGGCGCAACCGGCAGAGGGCGCAACCGGCAGAGGGGCGCAATCGGCAGAGGGCGCAATCGGCAGAGGGGCGCAATCGGCAGAGGGGCGCAATCGGAAATGGAGAAAATGCGCAACCGGAAAAGGGAGCGCAACCGTAAAAAAGGGGCGCAACCCGAAGGGGAACCGGAAATGGGGAAGCAGGCGGGGAAAAGGAGGCGCAGCCGGAAAAAAGTGGCGCAACCGGAATAGGGCTGGGCGCAGCCGGAAGGGGCGCAACCGGAAAGGGGAGGGCCGCAACTGGAAAGGGGTGAGGGCCGCAACCGGAAAAGGAGGATGGGCGCAACTGAAAGGATAAAGGATGGGGCGCAACCGGAAAAGTAGGGCGCAACCGGAAAAGTGGAGACGCAACCGGAAAGGGAATGCAACCGTAAAGGGGCGCAACCGGAAAAAGGGGGCGCAACCAGAAAGGAGGGCGCAACCAGAAAGGGGAAGCGCAAACGGAAAGGGTGGGCGCAACCGGAAAGGGGCGCAACCGGGAAAAGGGTGTGCGCAACCGGAAAGAGGGCGCAACCGGAAAGGGCGGCGCATCCGGAAAAATGAAAGGCGCAACCGGAAAAGGGGCCAACCGGAAAGGGGCATTTGGAAAAGGGAGGGCGCAACCGGAAAAGGGGGCGCAACCGGAAAGGGTGGGCGCAACCGGGAAAGGGTGGGCGCAACCGGGAAATGGATCTAGTACACGATCTCCTCTTTTTATTTTATACTGTTATTGGTGGTTGGTTATATTTAGTGGCGGCCCGTGGTCATTTTTCTTGGTGTGGCCAGACAAAAATTTCGGAAAAAATCGTGTTTTATTTTTAGTATTGACTATTATTTGTCTATTCCGGGAAGTTATTACCTCTTTCATGGAAAGAACAAATGCTTTTGTTCTGCAACAGCTTGATACTAAAGAGAGTTGGCTATTAAATAATATAAAAACAAGAACAATTAAATATTTCGGACACATCAAACGACAAGAGCGCATAGAAGATTTTTAAAAAAACTTGTCTGGAAGGCAAATTGAACACGCGTCACCCGCATGACAACAAAAATGCAACGCGCACGTACTTGTGAATGAGACTAGATAGTATACGGTGATTTTGTAATATATAATCTCTGCGGTAGATGGATACGTCCTGTAAAGGAAATGCCACGATTTTCATCCTTCATGTATTATACTGTGAAATTCTTCACTTTTGTTTTGTATTTTTGCTTGGTAAAGGCAATTTAGTTGAAACGTTTCTGTGTATTGCCATTGTTTTTGTATTTTTTAAGTCTCTAGTACTTTGTAACTTTGTTATTGTTAAAAATGTTTTACGTGTTTCGCTCAACTCAACTCAGTTTACAACTGTACGAATCTAGTTAACCTAAATCAAATGACGTCAGTCGACCGGTCAGAGTTCACGAGATGCGGTCGTACAGGGAAACCGCGTTCAAAGTTCGCGTATTTCGTAGTTTTTGTGTGTTATGGTTTTAAAAAACTTAGTATTTTGTTTGAATTAAAAGGACTGTATGAGAGACTGTGAGGTGGTAGAAGGGAGGACGGGACTATGAGTGGCTGTGGGTTACTGTGGAGGCCAGAAGGTGATGATATCATCAACAATAATTGCTCGGAAGGAGTCCAACTTTCGGGATTTAGTCCGACGACGACACATGAACTCACGAATGAATCCAAGAGATGGTGATGTTTCCCATTTTGCCTCTTGTTCCTTTCCTTAGCGGTTTTCCACACTCGATCGATGGTCTGTGTATGCGTGACTGTATTGGTGAATTTGGATCAACAAAGTTAACTGAGTGGTTGACTGTGTAATAATGAGGACACTCTGCGCTATATTTAGAATGACCAAATTTTAACGGTGAGATTGTACCGAAATAGCTGTATATAGGATGCAGTAATGCAAGGGACAATTCCCTAAAACTAATCTTATTCTATGATGATTTGTTATTTATTACTATATTTTCCATAATTGTATACTATTTTTATATCAAGTTGGGGATTCAATCGATAATTAAACTGACTATTGAATCTAGTCCTCGTTTATCTGGGAAGTAGGTTGGCCGTGTAAGAATGAATATATCTTCCGGCTGAATGAAAATGACGTAATTGTGTTAGCAATTATCATTGCCATAGCGATCAAAGGTCAAAGGTCGCAATGTTACATCTTAGATAATCTTTTAAATTGGCCCCCGAAATAGTGCACGACACAATGTGTGAAGCATTAGACGAAAAATGATGAGTTTGTCTATATAATATTTTTTAATAAGTAAATGTTATAAATTAATATGATTGTCATATTATTCTGATATAATGTTAATATTTTAGTGTTACATATTCAACTTTCAAAGTTAATCAGTGCCAAGTTAAAAGTAATAATTTCGAAAACATAATTTCTAAGATAATAAAAACACGTTAATTATTTTTGTTTTGGTAGGCCTGTTCTTACTGGTCCCTAACGACCAGGGGTGTATACTAATAAGGGGCGAAAGATGCTGAATTTCAGATAAGACTGTGTGATATTTTAGCGTTATATATCAACTTTCAAAGCTAATCAGTATCCCGTCGAAAGCAATAATTATGAACAAATAATGTCTAAAATAATAAGTACACGTTACTCAATATTTTGGTGGGGCCGGATTCCACTGGCCCTTAATGACGAGCCGTCCTGTGTATTACATTCTCATTAAATGTCCAAACCACTGCATTTGTTGTCTTTCAATGTATTCTGTGCATGAAGTTATGTCTACTCTGCTTCTGATGTCCTCTTTTCGTAGTCTATCTTTCCTGGCGACCGCCAACGTATTCCTTAAGCATTACATTTCCTAAGAGATTAGTTTTCTTTGGTGTGTTGCTGTCAGAGTATTCCTGTGCAAATTTACAAAGTGACGACTTTTCGGTAGGTTTACATATCGCTTCAAGTTCCTGCTGTTGCTAACGTAAGAACACACTGTACACCATTGCGTTAAAATATAATCAAATTTCATAGGGACCATATTGTTCACTGTTTTGTATAATATAATTATGCAGTTATGTCTGTATGAACTAGTCCCATTCTAACTAGCTGGCAATGTGCAAATTACTGTATTACGCTGATGGGTTATGTTGTTAATTTTCATTGCAAATGTATTATGTATCAACAAAGAATGTACAAAGTTTAGTTCTTTGACAAAGTATAAGGTTTTTCTTATCGTAATTACAGACGGTCAATTGGCAAGTGTTTTCCTGTGACAACTTCTGTGTTTGCGCTGGTCTCACTTGCCTTTCAAAATATTCTGCAGATTTGAGAAATGTTGTTCTTCCCATAACTCTGTCATCAGCTAGTTTTTCCTCCTTATTTGTTGGGACCGATAGAAACAGGGCTGTGCCTTTATATGATACAGAGAGGCGACTGCATCAGGCGGAACCGTAAGGAGGGCGGCAAAAGCAGCGAAATCAAAATACAATTTGAACCATTCAATAATTAAAAATCTTTACGCAACGCTTTTCTATATGGGTCTATGTTATTCCGATATTGACGTATACGATTTATGATTTATCGCAGGCCTCTGTCTAAGCGCTTTTGGTAACCTTTAATTTCGGTGTATGGTGCAGGTGCATCGTTGGTAAGCGCTAAACAAAAGACTTGATCTGGCAGTGCGAAGCTATTATTGTTGTTTGTAATATACCGCGTGGCCGCCCCTAAAAGCTGAGGCGGAAATTATCACAAAAGACAGTTGCACGTGTTGCGTGTTGATAATCAGTAAATCAGATATATAATATCTGTATCAGTATAATATTTTTGCATTTATACTAATTCAAATTTTGTGTTTAAAAGGCAGATCAGGTAAGAGAATTGTGAATAATGATCAGATAAAAATGGCTGGTAATGGTTGCAGAGAATCTTGAATGCAGTCAGAATTTCCTGCCGAAAATGAAGTTACAAGAGCATCAATTTGATTATGAAAAGCTGTCGATGAACCTTAGAGATGAGAATAAATTTTAAATAAACTTTTAAAAATTATATTCTGAACATAGCACTTAATTCTCGAATGAAGATTCACGCTTCAGAAAACCTATACAACAAATTCAGTTTTTATATGACATTTTAAAACTCAATACTATAGATGACAAAACCTTAGAAAATTATTGTACAGTCTCAGTCAATACTTTTGGTTGAAATGAATCAGATATAAATGTAAATGATTTTCAGAGAATTACATAATGTATCCAGAATGCTACAATGTTCTATGAAACCTTGGATGTTTTAATTATTTGTCCAAAATAGGTAATTATTTGTATCCGAATACGTTGTAGCTCTGAGTGTATTAACACTCTGTCTGTAACTACTGGAAAGTTTCCAAATTAAAATTAATAAAACACTATTTAAAGTTCAATCAGCAATCAAAACTTAGAAATCTGTCATTAACCATTTCTTGGATAAGGGTTAATGCTGAATCTCATTAGCGTACTCTAGACTACAAATCCCTAATTAGCGAATTTGCTAAAGTTAAAAAGGTAAAACTGTAATAGATTGTTGCAGTTGATATCATTATTTTAAAGTAGTTTATATTTTCAAAAAGAAAAATAGTAGGGTCTATTCCTATATTGTGTGCAGTTAAAAAAAATCACAATCGAATGTTATTTGAAAGAAAAAACATTTAAGTGGCGGCATTTCTAAGACTTGCATCATACTGAGAAAATATGCCGCACGGCCCTACTGCTGATCCCCATTAGCTCTGTGACTTGTTTACTGGGGCCGTTTTTGTTTCTGACTCTCAGTCGATGCTTCGGAAGATCCAGAATGGCAGGTTGCGGTACGAGTTGATTTCGTCTATAGAGGTTTCAAGTCTCCAGAGACTTACTTGAATGCATCGAGGGCATCAATTGTTGGAGAGTTTTGGATGGATGAGGGGGATGTTCTTAGGTCTATTAGACGAGGACACTAAAATAGACAGTAAACCAATCCAGTGATTTAGGGAGTTTGAAATTATACGTTGTGTTGTACACGTACAGCTGGATGCTTGAGGGGCAGAGAGAGGAGTGTGTTTAACCAGCGAGCTACAGGAATCATCAATATCATACTGAGTATGTATACCTTTCGACATATGTTGGGGGAGACTTGGCACCTATGGGCCTGTCCCGCGTGCTGTGAATTCGGTTCAGTGATCAATAACCAAATTGATAATTAGTGTTTTAGCACGACACACAATATTCGTTCCTTTTTATTTCCAGTTTTATATTTTAGATTTAATTCGTTTCTTTTTGAGTCTCATGTTTTTATTGTTTTCTTTAAAGGAAAAAAGTTTTGCTGAAAAAATACGGTCCCTATATTTGTAGTTTTCTATGGAATTATTGTAGAGATCATCAGATTTGTTTGCTCATTTTGCACATCACAATGTCGACTGTTGCATATTTTTATGATCCTGACGTAGGAAATTTTCATTATGGTACAAATTATTGTGTGGTTTTAATGTGGATGTTATGTAATGTATGATCATTATCTCAATATTTGAAGCGTACCTAATATCGATAGTAGATTAACAGAGGGAAACATATTTCAATAACAATACATTCTTATTATACAATGTCAAGACTCAAAATAATGTGAATGTTTCATTCGAATCATTGCACAACTGTCGTACCCGTACATAAAGTAGAAATAAATCTCTGAATATCCGTACGAATTTTTGAAACAATTTGTATGTGTATTTAGTGCATTATTTGCTGGTAAATTATATTCTTTCTTGTGATAATAATAGATTACTGACATATTTAAAAATAGAATATAAATAATATCTAAGATATCATATATGATATAATATAATAATATCATCATCAAGGTGCGTATCCTTTATAGGACGTTGTTCCCTTTGCAGCACATCTGAAATTCACTCTGTCTCTAGCCAGTTCAACGACTTTGTCGATGGTTCATGGATATGAATAATATGATATTATAGATATCTTGTTGTAGCCATCTTCTTCTTGGTCTGCCTCTGCGTCCTGGGACCTGACCACTAATATTGTTCTTTCCAGGTCATCGTAATGCTTGATGTGACCAAAGTATCTAATTTTTCTGTATAGTATGTTGTTTATCAGCCAATTCTCTTCAACATTTAGTTCTTTCAGGACATCAGTGTTCTTTATTTTTTTGCCTATATTATGCGTAGGATCTTTCTGTAGCATTTATTTTCGAAGGACTGGATTTATGAATCATATATTTAAATATGTAATATTATATTTATATATATCATATATAACCGCCACATCAACAGACAGTGCGCCTCAAAAAGTAATGTTGCTCCGATACAATTTATACAAAGCAAACGGCCGGCCACGCAAAAGGTGGACTTCAGAAATAACAGAGGCAATGAAAGACACTTTGTGTTTGCCTTTATGAAGCACACACAAAAGATCGTTCTAGAAATCTCTTATCCTGACGCGATGAGGCAAAACAGGATTGGAGAAAGGAAAGAAATTTATTATATTAACATTATTTTATTAATCATAATATATTTAAATGGGATAAAAATTGTGTACAGATGTGTGTTTATACTCCATCCACACTCACTTGATTTAAGAAAGGTTACATTTATAAAGGAACTGAATTATCTTTCATTTTGTTCTCTAATCTTGTTTTGTAACACAGCGTCCGAATAAAAAAAGATTTATATAACAGGCTTTTGTGTCTCCTTATTATCGTCCACCATTTACTTCTTTATATAGAAGTGTTGGGGGTGTAGTGATCTTGTGTCTGCTTGATTTAATGCACTTTGTAAGCTGTTATTCATTTTGTTTTATGCTGTTGCTCTAGCTTTTGTGTGTGCTTCATAAATAGTGTTTTTCACTGGCTCTGTTATGCTTCTGTTATTTCTGAGGCGTTATTTCCACCTTTTGCGTGGCCTGCCTTTTGCTTTGTATCCACTGAGGCGGAGAAACATTGGTCTTTGAGGCGAAATATCTGTTGGTAAACTGCTTATGTGGCCGAACCATTTAATTTGTTGTTTCTTGATGAAGGTTAGTATGGATGTTGTAACCGCTTTTTTCCTGATGTCTTCATTTATAAGCCGGTCTCTTCTTGATACTTCCAGCATTTTGCATAGACACTTCATCTCTGTCGGGACTAGTTTTTTTCCTAAAATTTCATGTCAGCTGCCAGGTTTGGCCGTTGACAGCAAATACTAGTTCATTTATCAAAATGGGCAGAATTGAAATCTCTGTTATGTAAATTTGACTTGTATTCTGCAAAGAATTATACACAAATAACAGGGGTCTCTTTGGTGTAGAAGTTAGGTGCGCCTCTCGTTCCAAAAGTACTCCCTCGTGGAGCCATCAGGATATTTTCCCAGAGATCCCTGATCTCAGTGTAGGTGAGATGAGTTCCTAGTCCTATCGGAGACGGGCGATAAAAAGGAGGTCCCATGTTCAATTTCAACACGCAAAAGAACTCATTGTGGTTTGAAATTGA
This sequence comes from Arion vulgaris, assembly GCA_020796225.1. Lineage (NCBI taxonomy): Eukaryota > Metazoa > Mollusca > Gastropoda > Stylommatophora > Arionidae > Arion > Arion vulgaris. The sequence goes on along the minus strand of CM036763.1, from coordinate 13,551,986 downwards.
GAAGAGCAGGCTGGAAAGCTGCTACCCGGGCAAAATGCATTAGATTTTTTTTTTAAATGCCTACAAAATATTTTCACCATCTTCAAAATTACATCGGGTACCCTCACCGGTGCTGTGAAGTTCATGCACAGTCACTGAGATCTTCCTGTGTAAGAAAGAGATCGGAGCAGACAAAGTTATTCATGGTTACACAAGTGTAATGATAATGGTCCTATCAGTAATCAATCAATATCATACAGAAATTACTTAAGAAATAGTTACTTTCATAGTAAAAGTTAGTTAGTTAGTCTTTCCTCTTGGGCCTGTGGGCGCGCATAGGGCAGAGGTCATAGCTCTCCATGTCTCGCGGTTCGTTGCTATTTGTTTTAAGTCTTTAATGTTTACTAGGCCCATCGTTGAGCCTTCTCTGGTGATGGTTCTACGCAGAGTCTCTCTTGGTCTTCCTCGTTTTCTTTTTCCCTCTGGTGTCCATATGAGGGATTGGTAAGGAGTCTTCTCTCATCCATTCTAAGTGTGTGGCCGATGTAGTTCCAGCGGCGCTTTCTTATAAAATTTGATACATTTTCTTGCTTGGTCTCTTGTCTTATTTGTGTATTGGGTCTGAAATCTGACCATTTGAGGTTCAGTATTCTTCTAAGACTTCATAGTAACAGTGGCTATAGGTTTATCTATTGGTTTTATATTGTACATTTATTCAGGTCCAGGTCATCCAATGAAGCCACACAGAATTTCCCTTACACACAGTTTGGTTCTGCGTTACGGATTACATAAAAAAATGAAGGTATCCATGTCTTCTTCTTTATAAAAATATATCTAAATAGTTCACATCAACTTAGATCATATCAGGGTCAAAAGGGGCAAGGGAAAGGCGCAGGATTAGTGGAGCTGGCACTAATCAAGACCCTGTGCCCCACCTCCACGTGGTGACCCTGGTAACAGACTTTGATTCCGGTCTGGCTATGGGGGAGGAATCGGGGAGAGCTACTAGTAGTGGTAGTAGTGCAAGCACTGTGCAAGCATGGGCCCACATGGGGCGAAACTCGGAGCCCGTATATCTCTCATCCCCCTAGAGCTCGTATATCCTGGGTCCCGGGTTGAGTTGCACGTGGACCCACATAGGGCGAATCTCGGACCTCCATCTCAGGGGTTGGGGCCCGTGGTTAGCCCAAAGTCCGGACAGTCCTAAGGCAAATGTGAGCGCGGTGGGAATTGACGGGGATGGTGAGGCAGGCACCAGGGCAGAGCAAGCATGCATACGTACGATGCACAGGTAGGCAAACGTGCACTTCTATTTCTACGCCATTTCTATGGAGAAGAAACAAACAATATTGGGAAAAAAAATCTGGCCAGCAATACGGGATGGCCATTCAGAGTCAGAACTGTTTGATTCTGAACACGACTTTGCTAGCGCATTTTCGCCATGTTTGGTCGGGTATTTTCCGGTTTCGTTTGCCGAGCTACTGAGTTAGTGCTTGAGCAACGCTGTGAGCTATGACTGTTACATGGAATGCTTTTGCTGTGTCAACTGTGCATTTGTTGTGTGCATTCAGAAAATGGCGGACAGCGGTTATGACGAATAAGCTCAATCTGCCGTATGCAGTTATATTGCGAGTGCAGAAAACTCGATTTTGTCATGATTGATGTTCCCTTCGATAAGAATTGCAATTCAAGTGATGAACAGTTTTGTGTTGCTACATTAGCGCCGGCCATATGCATTTTATGCGGTGCGGTTTATTTTTGTGGCGGCATGCGGCTGTTTCATTCTGGAATTAGTTCACACAGGAAACATTTCACAGTTGTTAGCATTTCGTGTGATTTTCATTGGCACAGGAACAGAGCAATTATGGGGTGACTCGTTGCAGTGAAGTTGGAACCGTACTTATGAACTATGAACAATATTGGGTAACTCTGTGCACTGAAGTCAATCCTTTTTTAAACCTAGCATTTCACAAACTTCTGATATTATACACTATTGAATTACCTCTAGTGTATTTTGATTATAATGTCCACAATTTTTCTTGACAGTTGTATCGGCCATACCAAGCAACTGAGCGTGATATGTGCGCTTTCATTCAGATGATTACATCCAGTTTTTGAGTTCAGTAACACCACAGAATGTTCAAAACTTTACTAAATACTTGTCAATGTACAATGTGGGAGAAGATTGGTAAGTTTAGTCTTATTATTTTTTTTTTGCTGTTTTGTTCCATACTGAAGTTATTTTATTGTTATGGTAGCAGTAAATTCTTTGCAGTTTTATGAATAGCGAAACAAGGGTAACATTTATATACAGCAAGTATGTCCACTAGTGTGCATTATCTGTATTGTGCACAGGTTATAAAAAATATTGATTGGTTGGTATAAATTCAGAACAGAAAGAAAATGCGACTGACCACCATTGAAGAGATTGGGTCCTCACAGTTCAACTACTAACACAACGGAGAAAAAAGTTATGTGACACTTGGTCCCTGGGAGTGCTTGTTGTAAATAACAACAGGAAAGAGATATCTCTTGTTAGTATGAAATAACAAAATGATAGCTGTGCCCTAAATTTTATCAAAACGTCAGATATTTCTACATCATTTTGGCAGTTGCTCCTATTCACTATTCCAATAAGGTATGTATTGCTTTTGGACCCCTTAGGTATTGTTTCATGTGCAGCCTGTAGTGTTCATGTTTCAATTCATAGACTACCTTATTGATAGCCCTATCTGCTGTTAGGTAATCTCTTGCCAGTATACTGGTGCAATGTCTGTACATTGTCATAATTCTTGCAATTCCACCTAGAAAGAGTGCTGCTCTTTTTTATTGATTCATTTTCAACAATTAGAAAGACTGTTTTATGGTCACTTCCTCCAAATGGTTTCCCAACAACATGTGCAATGCTCCTTTTTAGGTCTGGTGAGTGGAATGCCAAGTCTGGTGTAGAGGTGGTGTGCTATGATCTTGAATATAAATTTGGTTGGTGGATTAACTGGTTAATAAGTATATGCCTCTTGTTATCTTGCCAGTTTTCAAGCTTTAAGCTATTCTTTTAATTCTTTTGGCCCTCATAAGGTTAAATAGTAAATTCACTTTAGAAACATATTCTACACGTGACTGTAGAAAGAATGCTTAGAGAAATAGAAACAAGATGCGAGAACTAATGCAGTGACTTAATGAATTAACAAATAATTATCATTTCTCATTGTATCTGAGACTACAGCTGATAATGGATATATATTTGTAGTTGGTAAGAGTCACGGTTATTGTGTATAATGCACAGAAGGAAATATTTGATATTCTTCTGTGACGCTCTGTTCGATTACTTGTTAACCACTCTTTGTGATCTGAGCATAAGATCTATTATGCGTTGTGCGGTTATGCATCTACAAGTAGACCAGTACATTCGATTTCTGCTGCGCTTTTTATTTACTAGAGTAGCTTCCCAAGGCCCTTACCTCAGTCGTCTCTTACAGCATGCCTTGTAGGTCACAGTGTTACTATTCTTTGCTTCCCTTGTGAGCCCGGCAAAGCGGCGAAATATTTGATATGAGAAAACTGATCCTAAATCATAACTTTATAAACTGCATTGCATAAGACTTCTTATAATGTCTGTTCAGTAGCTAAAAATAAATATAACATGAAGAATATAAATTGAGTATAACGTGACAACTAGACAAAGTAGAGTAGTAGATAGTTGTACTGCTGTCTCCTTTTTTTTCCCATTTATACTAGTATAGGAGAACAGTTACTTTAGACATTTTTTAAATGTCAGAGTTGAATTGACATTATAGACATAAACAAAATTTAATTTAATATTTGTCAAAAAGAGGAAAAGACAGACTGCTTGACTGCTCAGTTTAGTTTTCTATTTTTGTCTTTTAAAAAAAGAAACATTTGATAAAGGTTCATCGAATCATAAAAATAAATAATTAATTGCTAATGTGGTTTTTTCATGTCTTTAAATGAGTCTCTTTAAATTTGTTCATTACAGTCCTGTTTTTGATGGTATGTTTGATTTTTGTAAAATGTACACTGGGGCGTCACTTGAAGGAGCTGTCAAACTAAATAACAATGTAAGTTTTAAAAATTCTTTTGCTAAAGATTGTACATGTTTTATATTTTATGTATTGTGTTATTTACGTGCTTACTGTGAAAATAATGTATGTGTATTCTAATGATTTTGTATATTTGTTGCCAACTTGTGCTCTCAAGGGAGCTGAAAGTATTATATATAATGTGATGATAGCTATGACACACCCTACATTTATGCTACTCTATTCATGCTCTTTAAAGATTTTGTTTGACAATTCATTGTTTTAGTTAAAAAAAAATTCTTGTTCCTGTATCTCTTTCTTCTCAAATCTGATCAGGAGACATGTTCAATCTTCCCAAGTTGTTCTTTGGTGGTCTACAAACAGTATATTAATCTTACTCCCTTCCTTCCTTGTATTCGCTTGAAGTATTGTCTATATTTTCAATGTTGTCTCTTTTATAAAATTCACTGTCTTTTGTAGCTCACACAGAGATCTGTGTAGTTTTCTATCGAGTGTTGTTTCATTAGGCCAGTGAGTTTGTCTCAGTGTATCATATTCGGGGTAGTCTTGAAGTATGTGCTCTACAGTCTGGTGTGCCTGTACACATGGCTGAATTGCTAATCTTGAATTTTGTATGCATGTGGCTGCGGAGTCGATTGTGTCCTGTTCTAAGACGCAGAATGAAAACATGTTCCAATCTGCTCATATTATAGTAGTCGTCTTGTGTTGGTATTTGTGGCATTAATCTTACTGACCTCTTAGTCTTAAGTTGTCTAAAAGTCAAAGTTCTGGGTTACCTTGACACCATCCAGTGGGGTCATTGGTGATGCAACGCATGCACTTATTTGATACTAATGTTACAGACCAAATAAAAAGATTGGTGGAATACTTCCAGAAACTCCTGAACAGACCAGTCTCTACAAACCCCCCAAAATCCTGCCTGTAGAAGTGAGAAAACATTCAAAGAAGAGATCAGTAAAACCATCAAACTTATGAAAGATGAGAAAACTTCTAGTGTAGAGGATATCCAAGCAGAATCTGTTCAAGCCAGTATAAACATCTCTATGGAACTACTGCACAAATTACTTAGCAGAATCTGGGAGACTGAATGTTAAAACTATAGAGGAGTAATGTTACTGTTAGTTCTGGGAAAATACTAAGTATGATCATCCTGGAGAGATTGGAGATATCATCAACTAAGAGATTAACAGGCACGCTTTTGACCAAAAAAAATCCTGCACTGACCAGAAAGCCATATTACGCTTAATAATATAACAAAGAATCAAATGTAAATTTTCACTCTATATCAGATTTGTAGATTATGAGGACTTTGACAGCATTGATAAGGAAACCTTTGAAAACTGAGACAGTATGGAAAACTGAGACATTATAGGATCCCACAGAAAATTATTAACCTAGTAAAGACAGCATATATAGACATGAAAGTTAGAGTTTTTCATGAGGGAAAACTTACACTTTTTGAATAGGAACAGGAGTGCAAAAATGATGTCCTCTGTCAACTTTGTTGTTCTTACTGACTATAGACTGGATTATGAAGGTATTAGTAGCTACCTCCAGAAATATAATTCAATGGACTCTGACAGAGCATCTAGACATTCTGGATTTTGCTGATGATATAGGCACCTGATGAACATCTATAAATGATATAGATGTTCTACACATTATCTCGCTGGACAATTGAAAGTGTAGTTTTGTCTCCAACCTCTAGGAAATACAAGTTTTCACTTTTGTCTTTGTTATAGCAGGAATGTTTGAGAGCCGCTGTAGCGTAGTTGTTAGTGAATTCACTTTGCAAGGCTGGTGGTCTGGGTTCAGCTCCGCAATGCACGTGGAATTTTTCCCGGCCGCGACGGCTCTCAGGTCGACCCAGCCTCAACTGGGTACCAGACATGCTCTGGGAAAGTAAAGCGGCCGGCGTGATGCTGACCACGTCACCCATCGTGTGCCGACGGTCAATGAAAAATACAGGCCTAACACTGTATTGACCTATATACCACGAGGTATGAAAGGGTTCCTTCCTTCCTTATAGCAGGAATATTTGGAAGTAGTTAAGAAGAATTAAGAAGAAAGAGATGTATGGATTATATCGATAACATAAAAATGTTTATGTTTCCAGCAATGTGATATTGCAATCAACTGGTCTGGGGGCTTACATCATGCCAAGAAATATGAGGTAAACTTTAATTAAAATTACGAAATTCTGAAAGAATATTTATTGTTTTAGTTACACATTTTTTTTTCTGTTCTTTTCATTGGCAGTCCCACTAACTTAGACAATCATCTCTTTTCTTTACAACTTCCAGTTTGTATGAATTTTTAAACAAATATAATATTAACAATGTTCAGTAACATATCTCATTGTTGTCCATTATCTCTTTAGTGTTTTTTTAAAAGTGTTTTAACTTTGCTTTTATGATAAAATGAAATCCTTTACACATTAGTTTGGTCTGAAGATATTTAACAGCTCTGCAGTTTTCAGTGATTTTCATTTTTGATTGTCTATGATTTACTTTCACAAGACAGTATATGTTTGTTGTGTTCAAGCCATTTTGATTCTGTTCTGGAGGTTGTTTTGAATTCGGACTGCACCATCCGGTTCATGAGTATGTTTTCTGAGATCCCTATGATTGTTGCTGGAGCTATGGAGTACATGCTTTGAGCAATGCTCTTGACATGTGGCATGTCATTTATGCAGAGATGGGTAGAGCTATATAGGAAACTCATTGTAATGAAGTCAATCCTTGGCCTTTAATTAAATGTCTTTCCTCTTCTTCTTCTTGTGTTTGCCAGCTATGAATTTAGGCGTAGCCATGATGCTTCTGACTGATTTTTGCGTGAAAGCCTGCTTTCCTTTTTATCAGTGTCCCAGTGTAGAGGCGTATCTTCTCTTACTTTTACTTCAGAGGTACTTGTAGCTTAGGTTCTCAAGTATTGTTCTGTGGTCATGGAGCCTATAGTCTAAACCGCTTGCTGTGAGCTTACCAAGAACTTTTGGTTCGAGCCTCTGACCACTGGAATGATTAGACAAGTGGTTAATAACGAATATTTGATTTCCCTTTTATTTTCCTGCTTTCTGCCTGTTGTGAGGCCGTTCCAGATAAGGAACATTCTCAACCATTCGGTACACATACCTTTTGATCTTTTTTTAAGGCTTGTCTGTGCTGACAATTCCAAATTTTTTCCATCTTTTCTAAAACAACACTTCACTGCTACATTTACAATTAAATACCTATTTAGTTATGAACTCTCAAAGCTGTTATTTTCTCCAGATACATTAAAAAAATTATTCTTATCTTACCTTTAGCATTTACGATTTCTATTATGTTTATAAATGTTATAAAATTTGCTATTAACAATGTCTTTATAATACTATGCATCTAACTGCCAAGTAAATGCATAGTAGAGTCATGCCTTCTATATGTTCTGTGCCATGTAAGAAGTAAAGAAATTCACATCTGTTGTATCCTTTGCTTGATAAAAGCCTTTTGATCGAAATGTTGCTGTGTATCATTATTGTTTGTATATTTTGTAAAACTACAGTACTTTGTTTTTACATGTTTCACCATTGCTACATAGTTTTACTGCAGTCTTTCCTTATATCTATATTACTTATAAAAATCTGTTGATAATTAAGAATTGTACATACACCTGCAATGAGAAAATAGAACATAGATTTAATTCAGCCACAACCCTTTTTTTCAATTCAGTAGTTAATCAGTTAAGCGGTAGTGAACTTGATCACAACCCAACAGTATCTGTTTCAGACTTCACTGCATGCCATTTAGAAGCAAATGTGTTTCCGTGGATTTTTAATAACTGTAAAAATAGACCTCACTGTCAGAAAGTAATGGCAAACTACTGAACGTATAAGTGGTGCCTAGAAAATTGATGACTCGTTTACTGTGGTTGATGTTGAAGTCGTGTAAAGGAGATGCCACGATTTTCATTTTTTTCGTATCCTCTAATAGTTTTATATTTATGCGTGTAATTCTTATGGTCTGATGATATATTTATATGTCTGATGTAAAAATGATTGCTAGTGACTTAATGTATTTAGCTGTTCCAATGACAATCTGATGTATTTTGTAGATCTTATAACTAGATACTTATATATGATCTTGTCTTGGTGACAGTCATTGAGATGTTGGCTCAGTTACTCCCATGTAGAACTAAGATAAACTCATTGCTTTAGTTTGAATAGTCTAGTGTTATTTTTTGGCTCTAACACTCTATTTTTATTTTTCAGGCTTCTGGGTTTTGCTATGTGAATGATATTGTCATTGCCATCTTAGAATTGTTAAAGTAAGTCTGATAGCTCTAAATTTTTTTTTTCCTCAGCATTTTGTACTTCCTAAATACTTGTCTGTGTATTACAACTTTTCTGTAATCAACAATGGTATATTCATAAAAAGGTTGGTTTAGCTTAATCCCAGTTAAAGGGTGCGCAGTAAAAGTTCAGCACATAAAAGAACCATTGGCAGTCACAAATCTATGAAAGTAGGCTGAAAATCTGCTGCCCAGGCAAAAGTAATAAAAAATAGAAATAAAATTCTTGCAAATATTTACCATCCTCAAAGTTACATCTAGGACCCTCGCTGGCGCTACAGAGTTTGTGCACTGCCGCTGTGGTCTTTCTGTGTAAGAAAGAGATCAGAGCACACTCTTTGTCATTATTTATACCTCTTCACAGCAATGTTTCATTTTACCATTGTCACAATGCGTTATAACTCCTGTACTCTCATTACATGTCCATCTTCTTCGGACGCTCCATATCGACCACTTGTTAACCACTCTGTGCGATTTATATGTGATCTGAACCTAAGAGTGATTGTACGTTGTGCCAGTTATGCGCCTACAAGTAGGCCAGCACATATGATTTCTGTGATGTGTCTGATTTACTAGGGTAGCTTCCTTAAGTCCTACATCAGTTGCCTCTTACGGCATGTCTTATAGGTCACAGTGGTACTATTCTTTGCTTCCTTTGCGGACCCGGCACTACATGTCCAAAAGTAATGACTTCTTCCTTTTGATGCTTTTCTGGCTTCTTTTTTAATTGACCTCTATCTGCGGTAACACAGACAATAAAGTTTTATTCCCTCCAAACAGAACAAAAAGCATAATCATAAAAGTGTTGTCCTTTATAATTCTTCCCAAATGTTTATCATTTACCGTATTAAGTAATACACTGTGTTACATATATCTTTAGATACCATCCACGTGTCCTGTACATTGACATTGATATCCACCATGGTGATGGTGTTCAAGAAGCCTTCTACCTCACTGATCGGGTCATGAGTGTCTCTTTTCACAAATATGGCCAGTATTTTTTCCCAGGAACAGGTTAGTCTTTTACATATAATTCTATAACATATTGACCACTAGTGTGCTTATTCAGTAGTTCACAGGAACTTTCACATACTTTAACATCTGCTGGGGAAGACGCCAACTTTATTGATGATTAATTGCTAACTCAAGAAGCCCAAATAGACCAGGAGTAGGATGGAGAGTTCTGGTTTGACAAAGTAAGTATCATCATTAGGTGCCAAGCCTGGTGGATGTCCCTATCGAAGGCAAATAACTCCATTGTTGACATTTTTCCCATGCCATAATGTTACTGTCTATTATCTTCTCTCTTTGTCATCAGACCTATGGGTCTGCCCAGGGTGCTATGATATTGGTTTAGTAATCAATAATAACATATTGACCATCCGCCCGTGTGTTACCTGGCTGCAAGGGAGCAAATAATAGAGCACTGCAACCTACAAGGCATGTTGTAAGAGGCGACTATCGTAGGGCCTAGGAAGCTATCCTAGTAAATAAAAAGCATTGCAGATGTACTGGCCCACTTGTAGGCACATTATTGGCGCAATGTACAATCGCTCTTAGACTTGGATCACATACAAATCACAAAGAGTGGTTAAAAAGTGGTCGATATGGAGTGAGAAGAAGAAGAAGAATGTTGACCAGCTATTTTTTTCTCTATATATATATTTCTTTCCTTTGCTTGTCAACTTGAAAAGAGAATTTACCTCATTTTATTTTCACTTATATATAGTAGTTATTATTACAATTATATATTGGTTGAACTAGTACTGAAAAACACAAGTTATAATGATAGGAATGACAAGTGAAAAACCAAAATGAAACAAGAGTAAATGGAGAAAAAATGGCCTACGTCTTGGACATTCAATAACAAAGAGTGGAAGATATGAAACCAAGATCAAGAAAAGAATAAGGATATCCAAAATTACATTCAGTTTGCTGGTACCAGAGAATACCAAATACTGAGAACACCCGACACACAGACATCAACAAGGAAATAAAACGTAGGAGATAGAAGTGGTTGGAATATAAATTAAGAATGCAGAAGACTAGACACCCACATGTGGTTTTGAAATGGAATCCGAGAGACAATTAGAGAGCTTGATCACAATGCAAGAGTACCTGGTACAAACTCTGCATGGGCAGTTTGGAAACAAATTTGTTCCCCTGGATATTTAACAAATGGTAAAAATAGACCTCACCATTCAGAAAGTAATGGCAAATTATTGAACATATAAGTGGTGACTAGAAAATCAACGACTCGTTTGCTGTGGTTGATGGCTACGTCCTGTAAAAGGATATTGCCATGATTATCTTTTTTCCCCACTGTTTATGCAGTAAAAGATTGCAGGGAGTAGTAAGTTTATTTTTAGTTTTCACACAAGTTGTATAACATAGGCTAGACTGATGCAAAATTGATTTATGTACATTTATTTTCACTTTTATTTGCAGGTGACATGTATGAGGTTGGAGCTGAAAGTGGGCGGTATTACTCAGTGAATGTCCCTTTACTCACAGGCATTGATGATGCTAGTATGTAGTGATTATTTTCTGTTCCTTTATTTGTAGTAAAGAAATGGTTTTAAAGCCGAAGATTGACTTCATTGCACCGGGTTTTACCCCATATGGCTCGGCCCTCTCCGCAGAAATGGCAAGCCACCTGCCGAGAGTATTGCACAAAGCACGAATTCCGTAGCTCCAGCAACAATCTTAGGGTCTCTGGAAAAAACTGCACTCGTGAACAGAACGGCGCGGTCCGGATTCGAACCCACGACCTTCGACTCACAAGGCAAAGGGCTTAACCACTCAGCCACAGAGACCCCTTGAGAAATGGTTTTAAGACCATATGGTATACTGGTTTGAATACAGTTATTAGGACCTTATTTTTCGTTGACTCATGGCATACGATGGGTGATGCGGTCAACGTTATGACGGTTATCTTTGCTTCCCAGTGTTTATCTGGTAATTAATTGAATCTGGGTCAACTTAAGAGCTGTTACTGTTGCACAAATGTCCTACTTTAACTGGGCTTAGACTGTTCAGTGCACACATAAAGTCTGTCCAGTTCTATGACTCTAGGTCACGATATGTGATTAAGAATGTTACAAACAGGTTATCTCTTTCTTCTGCGATCAACATCTGCTATGCGACTACTTCAGTATTTATCATAAACAAGATGGTGGGCTTGAGGTCTTCACCGGCCCTCCATAATTTGTTCTGTAGGGTTGTTTCTGTTGGCCAGATTTCTATTCTCACGCTGCTCAGTTTGGCGCAGTTTTGCAAGATGCGCTCTAGGGACTGCTTTGGTGCTCCACAGGTGCAGCTGAGTACCTGAGACATACAGGTTGTGAATTATGGGGGAAGAGTGGGTCTGAGACCAGTGCAGGTGGAGGTTCGTGAGAGAAAGTGGTGATGAGTTGGACATACTCTCAGGAATAAACTGAACTGTATGGTCAGATGTGCACTTAATCAAACCCATGGGGAAAGAGGGAGAGACTGAAAACTAACTGCTAAAGAACTCAGGGCAATCAGGATCTCGTGGACGGAGCTGAAGAAGATAACCCAAAATAAGAGTTCAGGGACAGTTGCAGCCAGCCCTGTGTTCCACTGGGAACAGGATGATT